>JAPFRF010000002.1:26411146-26953646 GCA_029282475.1 Phrynocephalus forsythii | reverse complement strand
TTATCATTGGTAATACTGATCACTCCTGGAACTGATCTCACGCCTGACACTTGTACAGTAGGGTGACCACCTGTACATCCTCAAAAAGGAGGACAGCTCTTCAAATTGAGTTCTATCATCCATAAGGGCTGTTATCCCATGGCCAGAAAATCCAGATCAAAGTAAAATGTGGATTTTCCCCAGCAATGGTCACGTGGTTGAAAATGCAGTTCCTGTGTCCCCACGGGCGCAGTTTAAAGAATCACATCTTTTGTGTCCCCACTAGCAGGAACCACAACACAGTGGAACAAAAAGGTTTTGATGTGGAATTTTCCGAGTCCCCACGGACTCAAGTACCGGTTAAAAATCCGAATCAGAACAGAGACAAGCTTTGTACCACATCAAGACCAGGTACTTGTAAAACTCACTGGGTCACGCTTAAGTGGGCGTGGTTGCATTTTCTTCTCCTTTAAAGTCCGCTGGCCATGGGGACACAATTTTATTAACCGCATCTTCAAGCAGTTTGAAGCAGTTTTTAGTGGTCGTGGGATTGCAGCCAAGGGATGACATACGACCACCCTATTTTTTAACGTGCAGTGTGGACAGATGTCACTTTGAACCAACAGCTTACATCCACTTCATTCTGCATAAACAGCTTTGTTCTGTGGGTCTGAAGTCTTATTTCAGGCCATTTTCAGCAAAAAAAATAGTAGCCTGACTTGCTAGGAGGACCACCCACCCTAAATATGGTCACCTTATTTTCCCTCCCATTCCAAGATTTCAATTATCTTGCCAGATAAAGAACTTAAAATGAGCCCAAGGAAGGATCAAAGTTGGGAGATGATGTAATAGGGGAGGGAAAGGAGAAATGGTACTGATAAGAAATGGTTTTTCAATAATTCTTGCTTTTCCTTCCCTCCAAAGCTCAAAACAGGGGTGAAGGAGAATGGAGAATTAAAACCATGGATGAGATTTTTCACTTTTGTTCTGATAAGACTCTTAGTGTAATAATGAGATAAAAATTTCAATTCCAGTTTATAATCCACTTTTGAATAGAAACCTAAAGTAATGAGTTTCTGAAAGCTGATTAATTATTAACCTAATATGTGCTAATTTTTCAACTAATTTTCCCATCTCTGATCTCCACTGAATGTCTTTTGATAGTTGGAGAAAATAACAGTCTTGCATGCCATCTGACACTCTGGGTTTCATTGGGAAGGGGACTTTAAAGCCTAGCCTAATTGTGCCATGTCATTAACCTATTAGCAATGTCCTTTCCCCCTGGGCTTAAGGCAAATCCTTGCCCCCTTTTCCTCTTGGCTTGCTTCCCCTCTTTCTCTGTCTTTGGCTGTTACTTCACGAACTGCTCGCTTCGCGGCAAGCCCTCATTTCTGTGCGAATTGATCGTTTCAGTCCGCACGCTCCTCCTTTTTGGCTGCGATGCCACCCCGACCACGCCCCCTTTACCGTGCTCCAAGCGGGGTGAGTGGTTCCCCTGCCAGTGGCCGGGAATCTTTTCGCTTCGCATCTCGCTTCGCTCCCAACGTGACGTGTGGTCTCGGTTTTTGGCTTTTATTTCAAGTTTTTTTAAAAAATATTCAAACAGGAATATCGATGCATCGTTATATCGTTTCATCGCTTTGCGCTGTTACTTCCTCGCTCAAGTAGCAGCGGCGGCGGCGGCGGCGGCAGCGGGAGCAGGAGGAGCCGCTGCCGCCTCGCCCGTCCAGAGCAGGGCACCCGGGGCAGGCAGCGTGCAAGCGGCGGAGGGCGGGCGGCTGTGCCATGCGGGGCTCCCCCGAGTAGCGGCGGCGGCGGGGGGGCTGCCAATGATGCCAGGAAACAGTTGAAATCAGTAGAGCCATTGCAACTGACAGTCCAGCATCAGTGCATCGATACGCCATCGGTAGGTATTTTTTTAAAGGACGGATGGGAAATAAGGAACGTTGAAAAGTGGCATGCGAATGCGAAGGGAGCACGTGAGGTTGTGCTCGAATCGGTCCTAAAACTGCAGCTCGTGAGTACTGAGAAACAGGGGCGGGAGCGAAGCGAGAACACGTGACCGCCACGTGACCGCCTCCGAATTCACAGCGAAGGCAAGGTCGGTTCGAAACGAGGCACTTCGTGAAGTAACGGCCTTTGTCTGTCTGTCTGTCTGTTTCTCTCTCTCTCTCTCTCTCCCCCTCTCTCTCATTGCTGACTTTCAACCTGAGCAGACATATCTACTCCTGCAGTTTTGTGCCAAATAAATGTTTTACCATTTTTATGTTTACTTAGAACTGTTCCATAAATCTATAAATATCTATAAAAGTTTATGGATCATCTAAGAAGGGCAAATGCTAACTAACTAGTAGGAAGAAAAGTGGAACTAAATCCAGCTGTTACTCCCACTAAAGAAGATTCATGAGTAAGTGAGACTTCTGAAGTCAACAGTTAAATGAATCCTGTTGATTCATTGGGTCTGATCCAAAGGGACAAAATTTCTGTCCAGATGGAATGGAGGAAAAACAAACATTCATTGTGTGATTGGTGTAGTGTTTTCTAATTCCAACGTGTTGAGAATCTGAGTCAAGGTTCCATTTATATGCCTTTTACGTAAACAGGAATGATCAATATGTCACCCTCATCAGCCTTCCCTTCCTCACCACTCCCTTCACGCTCCTATTAAAAGGTAAACCAACACATATTTTGGCTGTGTTCTCTAATAGGTCTAGGTAGGCAGGATAATGTTTTCTAAAAGGGCCCCCAGCCCTTGTTTTTTTTTAATGGCCACTAGAGGGTGGAAGGACTTCAGTAATATTTCTTAAGTCCTTGCGCCCTCTAGTGGCCAAATTGTGTGTTGTGCTCACATATAGGACAGAACAATTGGAAAAAAAGACTCATTGTGTGAAGTATGCTGCATATGTGGTTCAGTTAGCTAAGCTGGAGCATTTGTAGTTGCCACTCTGTGTAATAAATAATAATAATTATTATTATGTATCAGTTAGAATGAGAAGGCAGTCCACCTGACCTTTTGTCAAATAAGATAAGATTGCACATTAACAACAACAACAACAACAACAACAACAACAACTTTTTGTGCAGGAGAATTCATTTCTGGAAAGTTAGAATTTGAAGTATATTCTTTTAGGTCCATGTTGAGAGTCCCACACCCCTTCTTGCTCCCATGTACGGTAGTCTCTAAATCATTAACCATCCCTGGACAAGCTCAGAACACTCCTTCCTTCTTACGGATGTCAGCTGTTTACATCAGACAGTAAGTTTCTTTAGGAACGGTTTATGGGAAAATGATTCTTTTTACCTTAAGAATAGACTAAACCACTGTATTTTCAAAAGCCCACTTTGAGCTATTGTGTCAGCTACGATTTTCAGACCACTGCAGTGTTTCACTATCAGTAGGTTGCTGGCTTTGTAAGTGAATGGCTACTGTAAAGTTATTTTCTGCCCTATTTGCTTTAAGAGCCAAATGGCTGTGCAGTTAATGGAGGACCTAGCGCACTTGGCAGACTGAGGCAGTTGTGTTCACGAACCAAATCATTTGTGCTGCAAATGTCCCACATCACCTTAAGTGGAATTCCTGTGCTTTTGTGGTTTTGCGGTTCAATCCTAATGTTATTTTAACGCCATTTCCCTTCCATTTTAATTTATTCATGGTCTGCCATGGTAGATTTGAAGGCTTATGGAGGAGATTATATTAAAGTCTTCCTGAGTCTTACAAGGCAGATTATATTAAAGTTCCAGCAGCAAAAAAGCAATTATCTTTCCACCTTAAAAAAAAAAGAGAGATCATTTTAATTAGACGGAATCAGTAAAGCAGGCAGCAACTATGAATTGTACTGTGTTGTTAGTCAGTGGATTTTTTTTTAGCAAAAGAAGGAAAAGGATAATAAAGGAAAGTCTATACATTGGGAAAATAGCAATAAGCATTGTGGGACTAAAATACCAGATTAACCAATCAATAAAAACCTTTATTGGCATTAAACTAAACATAAATTTCTGATAATATAAATTAAGCACAACCAAATTACTACAAGGTTCTTCGTAAGGAGTCATCCTTACACATCACAATAACTACACGCTCAGTGAATACCAGATAATTCTCTCAGTAAAATAAATGCATCTTGTAGTGATCCCACCCTTTCTGAAGCTCATCATGTATATATTCATGTATAATAAACCCTGCCAGCTTCCATGAGAATAGAATTGTGTGCCTGTATAGTGGATATGTATGAGCTAATCATGGAGTGAAGGATGATTGAATAACTAAATGCTGATTGGCTATGATTAGAAAGTTATGGGGGGATTTGGCTGTGTAAATTTGGATTAGAGACCTTGAGATCTCTTGAAAAGCAGCAGTCTGTTTGAAAATCAACCAGAAGTAGTAGTCTGTGTTAGATTTTATTAAGAGAAATCTGTCTACATTTCTTAGTGTTTGTGTGTCAGAAAGTTTGAAAATTTGTCAAGAAATTAATTTGATATCTCAATACAGAAGAAATATATTTACATTTTAAAACTGTTCTAACCTTTAACATTCACATACAAGTATTTACCTTTCCAATCATACCCATAATAAATGGGTATGACTGGAAAGGTAGATATTTGTGTGTGAATTTCCAATTATACCCATAAACCACCAATAAAGTTGTCCAGTTTGTCAACATTTGCCAATTTGTATTCATCATAAAGAGTCCCCAACAAATATGAATTGATTAATGTTTTAGCAATTTTTGATTTGTTAATTCATTTGGCTAAGGAATTGACCTTCTAATGCACCTAGAGACATAAAAATTGGAGACACACACCCTCTGGTTCCCTTTTACAATCCTTCCAAGTTTGGTGGGGATTGGATTTCTGATGTCTGAGTCAAGTACTTTCAAGTAGGACTTCAACAGGAAAGTTCTCCCCAGACACCTAAAGACTCCAAACTTGCAGAATTACTTCCCCAAAATCTCCTCTATAAGGTGAAGACTGTGCTTTCCCAACTAGTTTCTAAAGGGCACTAAGATCCCCATTTGTGAGTGTATAACTCAGATGTCTGAACCCAATCCTCACCATACTTAGAGGGATTGTATAGCCGAGTTGGGAGAAGCCTCTTTGTAGGTTTGGTGTCACTAGGTGCTTGGGGGCACTTTCCTGGGTGGCTTCTTTGGAGCTGCACATACCATACTTCTGAACCTCAATCTTAACCAAACGTGCAGGGCTTGCAGGGAAGAGGCAGAGGAAGCATCCCTAAAAAATTTTGGGGAGTATAGATGCACTTTAAAGGGGAGATGAATCAATTCATTCATTTGTCGATTCATCACTGGAAATGCAATTTTTCAATTTGTGAGCCATGATGTATCACGAATCATGACGAATCACAATTTTTTGGGTTCATTTCATCTCTAAATACTTATTTTAAAGATGCAGTTAATTGCTGGTTCTCAGCAAAGAAAATGGATGACAAATATTTAAATCAGGGAAGTGGTCCTCAAGATATTGTGGGAGTATGACACCCAGTATCCCTGATCATTGGCTTTGCTGGTTTTGGATGATGGGATATGGGGTACAAGAACATCTGAAGGGCCACCACCATTGGTTGAAGCTTATTTCCAAGGAGGATAATAGCAGGGACACATGATTTTTCTTATTTCTAATCCAAACTCATTGTGCAAACTTAAGCCTGCTTCTTATTGTTTTGTTTAGTGTGATGTATCATAGATCTCATATACTTGGGCAACACCAAGGTCCTCTGTTTTATAGCAACATGCAATCTACATTTTTAGCATCTCTTTCTCTCTAGGCTGTGCAAATACATTTAAAATTCAGATGAACAACTACTTAGATGTCTTGCTTTTCCACTGAGCGCATCGTCCTTCCAGTTTCATTACAATCAAAGAATGAGGTTCAAGGAATTTCATACATCCAGGTGAAAACCCCCAGAAAAAGATAACTTAAAAACAACAACGCAGACCTATAATCAGAGAAAGCGAACACCAGCAAAACTAAGGGCTCAGTCACATTTGCTAAAAGAACCTTGTACCATTTTTTCCATTATTTGAATTGTTTCAAACTTTTCCCTTCATATGATATACTGCTAACAGCTATTCATTTATCTGGGAAATTGGTTTATTTCTTCCTCAGAGGATTATTTTAAAATGTACCAATCATGTATTGCTTCATTTTTTATCATTTCAGCATGTATAAAACATTGCACTTGATTTATTTCCTTTGTAAAGGGCTTAGGTTCGTGGTGCTGTGGCCATTATTGATGAATCATTAGTAGCAGCTGCCACGACAAGAACATAAATACATTGCTCAGAAGGAGACAGGCCTCCCCAACCCCAGCCTCCCTTGCAAGTGAAAGAGGACTTGAGCAGAGAAAGGGAAACTTCCTGCTTTGAATGGTAAGGAAAGGGGCTTATCGTCAATGTCTCCTTTTTTAACTCTAGTCTTCACAATACTTTGCAAGTCTTTTAAAACCCACTTCCTCCTCTTGACGCTGTGCATAAGGGAAAATGAAAGCCAAGAACATAGGGCGTTTATACACGACCCTTAAGCTCCGCCGCAAATGGCTGCAAGGTCCGGACCTTAAAAATGTTTACCCACCAGCTCCGGACTTTGCAGACAATTAAGTGCGACCCCGCCCACTTTAGTGTGACCAAACAGCAGTTTTCTTGTACCTGGTCTTTGATGGTGACAAATATTTGATCCGGTGTAAGGATAGTGAGTGTGGGGCTCTCCTGGCTTCCGTTTGTTCTTTTTTTGAGCCCCACCCCTTTAAGAGATCTGAATGCTGCCGGGAACAAAACGGAGGTAAACCGGCAGTCTTTTCTTTCTTTTTTCTCCCTCCCTCAGGCAGCCAGCAACCAGGAAGTGCGGAGGGGGGTGGGGACAGAGGAAGACAGAGGAAGAGCGACGAACCCCTAAGATCTCTGGTCCGAATTTAAGTGGCCAGCGGATCTTAGGGGTCGTGTAAAAAGGCCCTCAGAGGGAGAGATATGCAGGGTGATAAAGAAAAGGGGATAAATGAGTAAAGGAGGGAGGGAAAAGGGGGAGGAGGAGAGAAGACGCTTACTGCTTTATCAATATATTACTTTTGAATTTTTTTAATGGGCTGGGGGTGGCTGATTGCCCCAAGAAACAGTATACAAAGTGAATTGATAAAAAAATAAAGAGCAGTGCAGCCTGCTATAATGGTTTAAATAGAAAGAAATGTAGTGATGCAGTTCAAAACAATGTAAACGCTCCCATGGATGGATGGAAATATATATATATATATATATATATATATATATATATATATATATATATATATATATATATATATATATATATATATATATATATATATATATATATTTTTCCATCCATCCATGGGAGCGGATATATATATATGCATGTTATATATATGCACCCAATATATATATATGCATGTTAGGGTGGATTCGGGTTTCTTCCCGTGTAGAAATCTGGTTGTTTTGGCGACGTTTCGACGAGGTCTCACTCGTCATCTTCAGGCTGGTGTTCTGGCTTCTTTCTTCTTGAAGCAAAGCGTGGTCTCAGTTGAAGTCCTTCTATAAATACTGCTGGGGGTGTGTGGTTTGCTTGCTTTGTTGCTGATTGCAGGTTCCTTTGTTCCTTTGTTCTTTTGTGATCTGCTGTGTGGCTGAGGCGATCGTTAAGGGATTAACTGCTGGTGGCTGTTTAGATGGCTGTTTAGATGCTGGTGGGTTAGATGGCTGGTGGGTTCTGGCAGTATCCTGGGCTTTGGTGGAGTGGGGTCCTGTGTCTTGTGAATTCATTTTGGTCTGGCTACGTGTCTGTGGTCTCCCAATGTTTTTTTGGGGTGTGTGAGTGTGCTCCATGTGGTGACTGGAGTGGGGTGCCGCAGTAGATGGTGCAGTCGTGGTTTTGTTATTGGATGGTGGTTTCGTTTCATCTGTGGGAAGGGTCTGGGTTTGTGTTTGGTGTGGATGGAAGGTGGTGGCATCTTGTGTCCTTTTGGACCTGGTGTCAGTCTTTGTGACAGAGACTCGTCTGTTGACCAGGGCTAGTTTCCAGATGTCAGGCAAGCGGGAGGTGTCATCACGTTTATTCATGTTGTTTGGGTGTTTCTCTATTTCAATGGCTTCCATGATTATTCGACTGTTGAAGTGTTCAGTTTTGGAGATGAGTTTGGTTCTTTCAAAGTCAATTTCATGACCTGTTGTTTTTATGTGCTGGAAGAGAGAGGAAGATTTTTCTTCTTTTTGACTGCGTTCTTGTGTTCTGCGATGCGTGCGCTTATTCTCCTGTTTGTTTGTCCGATGTATGTGGCTGGACAAACTTTGCATGGTATTTCGTAGACTCCTTGGTTTTCTAGCTCAATCTTGTCTTTGGGGTTTCTTAAAATGTTGGCTATTTTTTGGTCGGTGCAAAAGGCTGTCTTGATATTGTGTTTGTGGAGAATTTTGCTGATTTTGTCTGTGGTGCCTTTGATGTAAGGGAGGAGGGCGGTGCCGTTGTTCTCTTCTGTTTCTTGGTTCTTGGGGGGGTGTTTCCTTTTGGATTAGTTTGGTGATGGTGTTTTTTTGGAATCCGTTCGCAATTAAAACATTCGAGAGAGAGTGTAATTCAGTTTTTAGGTGGTCTTTGTCAGCGAGGCGTTTGGTTCTGGAGATGAGGGTTTTTGCTACGGAGTTGATCTGTGCAGGGTGGTGGTGTGATTGTGCATTTAAGTAGCGGTTTGTATGTGTTTTTTTCTGGTAGGTGGTATGTCCTAAGGAGCCGTCGGGTTTTTTGTAGATTAGAACGTCCAGGAAGGGAAGTTGGTTGTTGGCTTCTATTTCCATAGTGAATTGTATTTTGGGGTGTAGGCTGTTGAGATGTGTGAGGAAGTTGTTCAGTTTATCTTTCCCGTGTGGCCAGATAACAAAGGTGTCGTCAACATATCTGAGCCAGAGTTTGGGTTTATGTTCGGACTTCTGTAACGCGTTGGTTTCAAAGTGTTCCATATATAGGTTTGCGATGACCGGTGAGAGGGGTGATCCCATGGGTGCTCCTTCTATCTGTTTGTATCTTTGTCCATTGTGGATGAAGTATGTGTTGGTTAGGCAGTGGTTGGTCAGATCTAGGATGTGTTTGGGGGGGGGTTGTATTTGTTGTGGATAGCTGTCAAGGCTTCTTGAATGGGCACTTGTGTGAAGAGCGAAACAACATCGAAGCTCACGAGTAGGTCATTGGGTTGTAGGTCTTGTTTCTTTATAATTTCTATGAAGTGGAACGAGTTTTGTACGTATGAAGTGATGGATTCTGCATAGGGCTGGAGTTGTTTGGCAAGAAATTTGGCGAGGTTTTGTAGAGGTGAGCCTATGGAGCTGACTATGGGTCTGAGAGGTGTTCCTTCTTTGTGAATCTTGGGGAGGCCGTAGAGCTTGGGGCATCTGGATGATTTCTCTCTGGGGATGATGCTTGGCTTGATTTCTTCACTTAAGGGAGAGGCTTTTAGTTTGGCTTTGGTGATTTTTTCCAGGTAGGTGGTGGGGTCTGTGTTCAAAGGTATGTAAGCAGGGTCTTGTAGTAGGTTGGATAGTTTGGCTTGGTAGTCGGATGTGTTCATCACCACTGTGGCATTGCCTTTGTCTGCTGGGAGAATGATTATGTTGTTGTCTTTCCTCAGGTTGGAGAGGGCTTTTTGTTCTTCTTTGTGTAAATTGGTTCTGGGTGGTTTGCTGGAGCAGAGGACATTGGTGACTTCGAGTCTGATTTCGTTGGCTTCATCTGGGTTGATTTTGGTTAGGCTGGCTTCCACTCCGCATATGATGTTTTCGGTGGGGATGTGTCTGGGGGCGACTGCAAAGTTGAATCCTTTGGAAAGGACTTTGGTCTCTGCGATGGTGAGTGTCCTGTCTGATATGTTGTGAACTGTTTGTTTCATGGGCTGTTGTGGGGGTTGGGCTTCTGGCGTTTTTCCAGTTTGTGGAGTTTGTTGGTGTGTGTGTCTGTCTTGTGGGAGGTCTCTGTTTCAGCTCTCCAGGCGGCAAGTTGCTTGGATTTGTTCCAGAGTGTTGGGTGGATTTTGTTGCTGAGTTTGAGGTGGAGAGTGAGTAGGTCTCTGTTGGTTTGATCTAGTAGGTATCTTTTCCTGTGTAGTTCGCTTCTGATTAGGGCTAGTTCTGTTCTTTTCAGGATCCTTTCGCTGGATGGGGTTTTTGAGTGGAATTTCAGTTGGAAGCTTGTGGGGATCACATTTTTGTCTCGGCAGTTGCGTAGGAATGCAATGTCACATAAGATGGTGGCTCTTCGGACTTCTAGTTTCTCGTAGTTTCTGGTCAGCTGGAAGGTTTCCTCCCCGTAGAGGTCGGATATTTGTTTTCGTAGATTTTCACGGGTATAGGTATGCATGTTAGGGTGGATTCGGGTTTCTTCCCGTGTAGAAATCTGGTTGTTTTGGCGACGTTTCGACAAGGTCTCACTCGTCATCTTCAGGCTGGTGTTCTGGCTTCTTTCTTCTTGAAGCAAAGCGTGGTCTCAGTTGAAGTCCTTCTATAAATACTGCTGGGGGTGTGTGGTTTGCTTGCTTTGTTGCTGATTGCAGGTTCCTTTGTTCCTTTGTTCTTTTGTGATCTGCTGTGTGGCTGAGGCGATCGTTAAGGGATTAACTGCTGGTGGCTGTTTAGATGGCTGTTTAGATGCTGGTGGGTTCTGGCAGTATCCTGGGCTTTGGTGGAGTGGGGTCCTGTGTCTTGTGAATTCATTTTGGTCTGGCTACGTGTCTGTGGTCTCCCAATGTTTTTTGGGGGTGTGTGAGTGTGCTCCATGTGGTGACTGGAGTGGGGTGCCGCAGTAGATGGTGCAGTCGTGGTTTTGTTATTGGATGGTGGTTTCATTTCATCTGTGGGAAGGGTCTGGGTTTGTGTTTGGTGTGGATGGAAGGTGGTGGCATCTTGTGTCCTTTTGGACCTGGTGTCAGTCTTTGTGACAGAGGCTCGTCTGTTGACCAGGGCTAGTTTCCAGATGTCAGGCAAGCGGGAGGTGTCATCACGTTTATTCATGTTGTTTGGGTGTTTCTCTATTTCAATGGCTTCCATGATTATTCGACTGTTGAAGTGTTCAGTTTTGGAGATGAGTTTGGTTCTTTCAAAGTCAATTTCATGACCTGTTGTTTTTATGTGCTGGAAGAGAGAGGAAGATTTTTCTTCTTTTTTGACTGCGTTCTTGTGTTCTGCGATGCGTGCGCTTATTCTCCTGTTTGTTTGTCCGATGTATGTGGCTGGACAGACTTTGCATGGTATTTCGTAGACTCCTTGGTTTTCTAGCTCAATCTTGTCTTTGGGGTTTCTTAAAATGTTGGCTATTTTTTGGTCGGTGCAAAAGGCTGTCTTGATATTGTGTTTGTGGAGAATTTTGCTGATTTTGTCTGTGGTGCCTTTGATGTAAGGGAGGAGGGCGGTGCCGTTGTTCTCTTCTGTTTCTTGGTTCTTGGGGGGTGTTTCCTTTTGGATTAGTTTGGTGATGGTGTTTTTTTGGAATCCGTTCGCAATTAAAACATTCAAGAGAGAGTGTAATTCAGTTTTTAGGTGGTCTTTGTCAGCGAGGCGTTTGGTTCTGGAGATGAGGGTTTTTGCTACGGAGTTGATCTGTGCAGGGTGGTGGTGTGATTGTGCATTTAAGTAGCGGTTTGTATGTGTTTTTTTCTGGTAGATGGTATGTCCTAAGGAGCCGTCGGGTTTTTTTTGTAGATTAGGACGTCCAGGAAGGGAAGTTGGTTGTTGGCTTCTATTTCCATAGTGAATTGTATTTTGGGGTGTAGGCTGTTGAGATGTGTGAGGAAGTTGTTCAGTTTATCTTTCCCGTGTGGCCAGATAACAAAGGTGTTGTCAACATATCTGAGCCAGAGTTTGGGTTTATGTTCGGACTTCTGTAACGCGTTGGTTTCAAAGTGTTCCATATATAGGTTTGCGATGACCGGTGAGAGGGGTGATCCCATGGGTGCTCCTTCTATCTGTTTGTATCTTTGTCCATTGTGGATGAAGTAAGTGTTGGTTAGGCAGTGGTTGGTCAGATCTAGGATGTGTTTGGGGGGGTTGTATTTGTTGTGGATAGCTGTCAAGGCTTCTTGAATGGGCACTTGTGTGAAGAGCGAAACAACATCGAAGCTCACGAGTAGGTCATTGGGTTGTAGGTCTTGTTTCTTTATAATTTCTATGAAGTGGAACGAGTTTTGTACGTATGAAGTGATGGATTCTGCATAGGGCTGGAGTTGTTTGGCAAGAAATTTGGCGAGGTTTTGTAGAGGTGAGCCTATGGAGCTGACTATGGGTCTGAGAGGTGTTCCTTCTTTGTGAATCTTGGGGAGGCCGTAGAGCTTGGGGCATCTGGATGATTTCTCTCTGGGGGTGATGCTTGGCTTGATTTCTTCACTTAAGGGAGAGGCTTTTATTTTGGCTTTGGTGATTTTTTCCAGGTAGGTGGTGGGGTCTGTGTTCAAAGGTATGTAAGCAGGGTCTTGTAGTAGGTTGGATAGTTTGGCTTGGTAGTCGGATGTGTTCATCACCACTGTGGCATTGCCTTTGTCTGCTGGGAGAATGATTATGTTGTTGTCTTTCCTCAGGTTGGAGAGGGCTTTTTGTTCTTCTTTGTGTAAATTGGTTCTGGGTGGTTTGCTGGAGCAGAGGACATTGGTGACTTCGAGTCTGATTTTGTTGGCTTCATCTGGGTTGATTTTGGTTAGGCTGGCTTCCACTCCGCATATGATGTTTTCGGTGGGGATGTGTCTGGGGGCGACTGCAAAGTTGAATCCTTTGGGAAGGACTTTGGTCTCTGCGATGGTGAGTGTCCTGTCTGATATGTTGTGAACTGTTTGTTTCATGGGCTGTTGTGGGGGGGGGTTGGGCTTCTGGCGTTTTTCCAGTTTGTGGAGTTTGTTGGTGTGTGTGTCTGTCTTGTGGGAGGTCTCTGTTTCAGCTCTCCAGGCGGCAAGTTGCTTGGATTTGTTCCAGAGTGTTGGGTGGATTTTGTTGCTGAGTTTGAGGTGGAGAGTGAGTAGGTCTCTGTTGGTTTGATCTAGTAGGTATCTTTTCCTGTGTAGTTCGCTTCTGATTAGGGCTAGTTCTGTTCTTTTCAGGATCCTTTCGCTGGATGGGGTTTTTGAGTGGAATTTCAGTTGGAAGCTTGTGGGGATCACATTTTTGTCTCGGCAGTTGTGTAGGAATGCAATGTCACAAAAGATGGTGGCTCTTCGGACTTCTAGTTTCTCGTAGTTTCTGGTCAGCTGGAAGGTTTCTCCCGTAGAGGTCGGATATTTGTTTTCGTAGATTTTCACGGGTATAGGTATGCATGTTAGGGTGGATTCGGGTTTCTTCCCGTGTAGAAATCTGGTTGTTTTGGCGACGTTTCGACGAGGTCTCACTCGTCATCTTCAGGCTGGTGTTCTGGCTTCTTTCTTCTTGAAGCAAAGCGTGGTCTCAGTTGAAGTCCTTCTATAAATACTGCTGGGGGGTGTGGTTTGCTTGCTTTGTTGCTGATTGCAGGTTCCTTTGTTCCTTTGTTCTTTTGTGATCTGCTGTGTGGCTGAGGCGATCGTTAAGGGATTAACTGCTGGTGGCTGTTTAGATGGCTGTTTAGATGCTGGTGGGTTAGATGGCTGGTGGGTTCTGGCAGTATCCTGGGCTTTGGTGGAGTGGGGTCCTGTGTCTTGTGAATTCATTTTGGTCTGGCTACGTGTCTGTGGTCTCCCAATGTTTTTTGGGGGTGTGTGAGTGTGCTCCATGTGGTGACTGGAGTGGGGTGCCGCAGTAGATGGTGCAGTCGTGGTTTTGTTATTGGATGGTGGTTTCATTTCATCTGTGGGAAGGGTCTGGGTTTGTGTTTGGTGTGGATGGAAGGTGGTGGCATCTTGTGTCCTTTTGGACCTGGTGTCAGTCTTTGTGACAGAGGCTCGTCTGTTGACCAGGGCTAGTTTCCAGATGTCAGGCAAGCGGGAGGTGTCATCACGTTTATTCATGTTGTTTGGGTGTTTCTCTATTTCAATGGCTTCCATGATTATTCGACTGTTGAAGTGTTCAGTTTTGGAGATGAGTTTGGTTCTTTCAAAGTCAATTTCATGACCTGTTGTTTTTATGTGCTGGAAGAGAGAGGAAGATTTTTCTTCTTTTTTGACTGCGTTCTTGTGTTCTGCGATGCGTGCGCTTATTCTCCTGTTTGTTTGTCCGATGTATGTGGCTGGACAGACTTTGCATGGTATTTCGTAGACTCCTTGGTTTTCTAGCTCAATCTTGTCTTTGGGGTTTCTTAAAATGTTGGCTATTTTTTGGTCGGTGCAAAAGGCTGTCTTGATATTGTGTTTGTGGAGAATTTTGCTGATTTTGTCTGTGGTGCCTTTGATGTAAGGGAGGAGGGCGGTGCCGTTGTTCTCTTCTGTTTCTTGGTTCTTGGGGGGTGTTTCCTTTTGGATTAGTTTGGTGATGGTGTTTTTTTGGAATCCGTTCGCAATTAAAACATTCAAGAGAGAGTGTAATTCAGTTTTTAGGTGGTCTTTGTCAGCGAGGCGTTTGGTTCTGGAGATGAGGGTTTTGCTACGGAGTTGATCTGTGCAGGGTGGTGGTGTGATTGTGCATTTAAGTAGCGGTTTGTATGTGTTTTTTTCTGGTAGATGGTATGTCCTAAGGAGCCGTCGGGTTTTTTGTAGATTAGGACGTCCAGGAAGGGAAGTTGGTTGTTGGCTTCTATTTCCATAGTGAATTGTATTTTGGGGTGTAGGCTGTTGAGATGTGTGAGGAAGTTGTTCAGTTTATCTTTCCCGTGTGGCCAGATAACAAAGGTGTCGTCAACATATCTGAGCCAGAGTTTGGGTTTATGTTCGGACTTCTGTAACGCGTTGGTTTCAAAGTGTTCCATATATAGGTTTGCGATGACCGGTGAGAGGGGTGATCCCATGGGTGCTCCTTCTATCTGTTTGTATCTTTGTCCATTGTGGATGAAGTAAGTGTTGGTTAGGCAGTGGTTGGTCAGATCTAGGATGTGTTTGGGGGGGTTGTATTTGTTGTGGATAGCTGTCAAGGCTTCTTGAATGGGCACTTGTGTGAAGAGCGAAACAACATCGAAGCTCACGAGTAGGTCATTGGGTTGTAGGTCTTGTTTCTTTATAATTTCTATGAAGTGGAACGAGTTTTGTACGTATGAAGTGATGGATTCTGCATAGGGCTGGAGTTGTTTGGCAAGAAATTTGGCGAGGTTTTGTAGAGGTGAGCCTATGGAGCTGACTATGGGTCTGAGAGGTGTTCCTTCTTTGTGAATCTTGGGGAGGCCGTAGAGCTTGGGGCATCTGGATGATTTCTCTCTGGGGGTGATGCTTGGCTTGATTTCTTCACTTAAGGGAGAGGCTTTTATTTTGGCTTTGGTGATTTTTTCCAGGTAGGTGGTGGGGTCTGTGTTCAAAGGTATGTAAGCAGGGTCTTGTAGTAGGTTGGATAGTTTGGCTTGGTAGTCGGATGTGTTCATCACCACTGTGGCATTGCCTTTGTCTGCTGGGAGAATGATTATGTTGTTGTCTTTCCTCAGGTTGGAGAGGGCTTTTTTCTTCTTCTTTGTGTAAATTGGTTCTGGGTGGTTTGCTGGAGCAGAGGACATTGGTGACTTCGAGTCTGATTTTGTTGGCTTCATCTGGGTTGATTTTGGTTAGGCTGGCTTCCACTCCGCATATGATGTTTTCGGTGGGGATGTGTCTGGGGGCGACTGCAAAGTTGAATCCTTTGGGAAGGACTTTGGTCTCTGCGATGGTGAGTGTCCTGTCTGATATGTTGTGAACTGTTTGTTTCATGGGCTGTTGTGGGGGGGGGTTGGGCTTCTGGCGTTTTTCCAGTTTGTGGAGTTTGTTGGTGTGTGTGTCTGTCTTGTGGGAGGTCTCTGTTTCAGCTCTCCAGGCGGCAAGTTGCTTGGATTTGTTCCAGAGTGTTGGGTGGATTTTGTTGCTGAGTTTGAGGTGGAGAGTGAGTAGGTCTCTGTTGGTTTGATCTAGTAGGTATCTTTTCCTGTGTAGTTCGCTTCTGATTAGGGCTAGTTCTGTTCTTTTCAGGATCCTTTCGCTGGATGGGGTTTTTGAGTGGAATTTCAGTTGGAAGCTTGTGGGGATCACATTTTTGTCTCGGCAGTTGTGTAGGAATGCAATGTCACATAAGATGGTGGCTCTTCGGACTTCTAGTTTCTCGTAGTTTCTGGTCAGCTGGAAGGTTTCCTCCCCGTAGAGGTCGGATATTTGTTTTCGTAGATTTTCACGGGTATAGGTATGCATGTTAGGTGGATTCGGGTTTCTTCCCGTGTAGAAATCTGGTTGTTTTGGCGACGTTTCGACGAGGTCTCACTCGTCATCTTCAGGCTGGTGTTCTGGCTTCTTTCTTCTTGAAGCAAAGCGTGGTCTCAGTTGAAGTCCTTCTATAAATACTGCTGGGGGGTGTGGTTTGCTTGCTTTGTTGCTGATTGCAGGTTCCTTTGTTCCTTTGTTCTTTTGTGATCTGCTGTGTGGCTGAGGCGATCGTTAAGGGATTAACTGCTGGTGGCTGTTTAGATGGCTGTTTAGATGCTGGTGGGTTAGATGGCTGGTGGGTTCTGGCAGTATCCTGGGCTTTGGTGGAGTGGGGTCCTGTGTCTTGTGAATTCATTTTGGTCTGGCTACGTGTCTGTGGTCTCCCAATGTTTTTTGGGGGGGGGGGTGTGAGTGTGCTCCATGTGGTGACTGGAGTGGGGTGCCGCAGTAGATGGTGCAGTCGTGGTTTTGTTATTGGATGGTGGTTTCGTTTCATCTGTGGGAAGGGTCTGGGTTTGTGTTTGGTGTGGATGGAAGGTGGTGGCATCTTGTGTCCTTTTGGACCTGGTGTCAGTCTTTGTGACAGAGGCTCGTCTGTTGACCAGGGCTAGTTTCCAGATGTCAGGCAAGCGGGAGGTGTCATCACGTTTATTCATGTTGTTTGGGTGTTTCTCTATTTCAATGGCTTCCATGATTATTCGACTGTTGAAGTGTTCAGTTTTGGAGATGAGTTTGGTTCTTTCAAAGTCAATTTCATGACCTGTTGTTTTTATGTGCTGGAAGAGAGATGTTGTTTCGCTCTTCACACAAGTGCCCATTCAAGAAGCCTTGACAGCTATCCACAACAAATACAACCCCCCCAAACACATCCTAGATCTGACCAACCACTGCCTAACCAACACTTACTTCATCCACAATGGACAAAGATACAAACAGATAGAAGGAGCACCCATGGGATCACCCCTCTCACCGGTCATCGCAAACCTATATATGGAACACTTTGAAACCAACGCGTTACAGAAGTCCGAACATAAACCCAAACTCTGGCTCAGATATGTTGACGACACCTTTGTTATCTGGCCACACGGGAAAGATAAACTGAACAACTTCCTCACACATCTCAACAGCCTACACCCCAAAATACAATTCACTATGGAAATAGAAGCCAACAACCAACTTCCCTTCCTGGACGTCCTAATCTACAAAAAACCCGACGGCTCCTTAGGACATACCATCTACCAGAAAAAAACACATACAAACCGCTACTTAAATGCACAATCACACCACCACCCTGCACAGATCAACTCCGTAGCAAAACCCTCATCTCCAGAACCAAACGCCTCGCTGACAAAGACCACCTAAAAACTGAATTACACACTCTCTCGAATGTTTTAATTGCGAACGGATTCCAAAAAAACACCATCACCAAACTAATCCAAAAGGAAACACCCCCAAGAACCAAGAAACAGAAGAGAACAACGGCACCGCCCTCCTCCCTTACATCAAAGGCACCACAGACAAAATCAGCAAAATTCTCCACAAACACAATATCAAGACAGCCTTTTGCACCGACCAAAAAATAGCCAACATTTTAAGAAACCCCAAAGACAAGATTGAGCTAGAAAACCAAGGAGTCTACGAAATACCATGCAAAGTCTGTCCAGCCACATACATCGGACAAACAAACAGGAGAATAAGCGCACGCATCGCAGAACACAAGAACGCAGTCAAAAAGAAGAAAAATCTTCCTCTCTCTTCCAGCACATAAAAACAACAGGTCATGAAATTGACTTTGAAAGAACCAAACTCATCTCCAAAACTGAACACTTCAACAGTCGAATAATCATGGAAGCCATTGAAATAGAGAAACACCCAAACAACATGAATAAACGTGATGACACCTCCCGCTTGCCTGACATCTGGAAACTAGCCCTGGTCAACAGACGAGCCTCTGTCACAAAGACTGACACCAGGTCCAAAAGGACACAAGATGCCACCACCTTCCATCCACACCAAACACAAACCCAGACCCTTCCCACAGATGAAACGAAACCACCATCCAATAACAAAACCACGACTGCACCATCTACTGCGGCACCCCACTCCAGTCACCACATGGAGCACACTCACACACGAGCACACTCACACACCCCCAAAAAACATTGGGAGACCACAGACACGTAGCCAGACCAAAATGAATTCACAAGACACAGGACCCCACTCCACCAAAGCCCAGGATACTGCCAGAACCCACCAGCCATCTAACCCACCAGCATCTAAACAGCCATCTAAACAGCCACCAGCAGTTAATCCCTTAACGATCGCCTCAGCCACACAGCAGATCACAAAAGAACAAAGGAACAAAGGAACCTGCAATCAGCAACAAAGCAAGCAAACCACACACCCCCAGCAGTATTTATAGAAGGACTTCAACTGAGACCACGCTTTGCTTCAAGAAGAAAGAAGCCAGAACACCAGCCTGAAGATGACGAGTGAGACCTCGTCGAAACGTCGCCAAAACAACCAGATTTCTACACGGGAAGAAACCCGAATCCACCCTAACATGCATACCTATACCCGTGAAAATCTACGAAAACATATATATATATATATATATGTGTGTGTGTGTGTGTGTGTGTGTGTGTGTGTGTGTGTGTGTGTGTGTGTATGTATGTATATGTGTGTGTGTGTGTGTGTGTGTGTGTGTATGTATGTATGTATGTATGTATGTATGTATGTATGTACACACACACACACACACACACTACATGATGGCTGAAAAACAGAGGGATGAAAATAATCAGTATAACTGGAGTTCTTTTTCACATGTGATTGAGTCCTAAATTAAAACTGCTGCATTGGAAGAGAGGAGGGTACAGCTTTATTGCTAAATCAGTGTATACACAGATGCTAACATAAATCACAGGATGTAAACCCTCACCCCCACTCCATTGTTTGCAATGCTTACAAGCGGTCTAGCAGGAGAGCACTTTAGGACTTTGTATCAGAAAATGAAAGTCAAATAATTTAATACTATCAGAAGACATCCAGAAACAGATAATTTGGATGTGTGTGTGTGTGTGTGTGTGTGTGTGTGTGTGTGTGTGTGTGTGTGTGTGTGTGTGTGTGTGTGTGTGTGAGAGAGAGAGAGAGAGAGAGAGAGAGAGAGAGAGAGAGAGAGAGAGAGAGAAGATATTTTTATATACTGCGAGAATTTAGAAATTAAGTTTTTAACACCGTATTAGGGCAGTGCATCATTTATAAACCTTTTGTTTAAACTGAAAACCTCTTGGAATTAGGAGGAGACAGGAGGAGGCAACAAGGGAGATTTTCTTTTCTTGTGTCTTTCTTCAAGGTCGGTTTGAGAACTTCAACTAAATCCACCACTGGCTGGTACTCAGCCAAGAGACAATGGAATTTTTGAGTCTTGGAGTACTGGCTGATTTCACAGAGAGTTGCTCTTTTAGGTTCCAAGACAAATATCAGGGCTAGAGATGGGCACGAAATGAGCAATTTTTTGTTTTCGTTTTCGTTTTTCCGTTTCGTTATGTAACGAAACTTAAAATGAATTTTGTCTCCAAAATGAAACGAAACAAACCGAAACAACAGAAATTTGGTTGTGCATTTCGTTTTCGTTGTGGCAAATACATTGAACTGTAATGAATGCTACCGAAACAGCAATTTTTCATTTTCGTTTTCGTTTCTTCGTTTCATTATGTAACAAAACGAAAACAATTTTTTTTGCAAAAATTCACGAAAAATGAAAACAAACCAAAACGGACCCCCTAAACGACAAACGACAAACGAAACACCATTTTTTGAGTCGTGCCCATCTCTAATCAGGGCATGTGGAGGAGCCAGGTCTACATGGCCAGGAGGAGATGGTGGGGGGGGGGTCAGAGGTCCTCTTTGTCCTGTAGACTCCTTTAAGTGATCCACCAGACAGACCTACTGCTATACCTATGTCCCTCTTTGATAGCCATACCTGCTTTTTAGAATATTCCAGAGCTTTCTTGTTATCATGAATAAGTTTTCTAAATTAGCTACCACTGAGAAATATAATTGGGTTTGAAATTATTGCTTCAACAGAAATTTGTTCCAAGATGTTTGGTACAAAGACTCATTAACAATATAAATATAAACAATATAAATAAACCTCAGAAAACCAGAAAGTTAATGAGTGCCATTTTCACTAGAGAGGTAAGAATCCTCTAAGGCGGCCTTAGATGTGTAGCTGAAGTGGGATAAATAATAATAACAGGCAATATTTCCTGCATGCAGAAATGCATTAAAAGTATTTCAGTCATTCCAAGAAAAAAACATAGCTCCATGGCTTACATTGCAGCACTTCTGGTTAGTACAACAGACCTGACTGTCAATACTGGGCCCTGACAATTTGAAGGTAATTGGAAACAAAGCAGGTAAGCCAGCCAAACAGCAAATTAAATCTTAGAAGTGGAGAACTGGTCAGACAAGACCAGCTGCCAAGAATGATCCCTGCAGCAAATACTTTTTACGGGCCAAATAGAATCAGATTTTTAATAGGTCAGGTTTTTTTCTTGAGAAGCTATTGTGTCACCACCTTAGAACTTGGGGACCTTGCCTTTTCAATTTACAACTTTCAGAAATATATCTACATTTCTTCGTTTTGGCACTGTCTCCCACCCACTCCACCCTGTGACATATTCATGAACCCAACCCCAAAAGGAAGAGGGTGGTAGCCCCTAAAAGAAAGAGGAAATGTATACTGTATTTCTAAGAAAAAGAAAAATGAACAGGGTCTACTGGTGAACACTATTTCTGCAGTGTTCACCAGTAGATTAAGCTGCAGATCATCATCATCATCATCATCATCATCATCATCATCATCATCATCATCATCATCATCATCATCATCATCATCATCTCAGAATGCAGAGTTGAAGGGGACCCGTTGGGTCATTGATACCAGCCCCTGGGAAGACGGGCGGTATAAAAATAATAAATAAATAAATAAATAAATAAATAAATAAATAAATAAATAAATAAATAAATTGACATGCCTGAATTTTCCATGAGAGATTTTTTCTTTCCTTTTATTACAGCTTGAAATGTCAGTTTCATTCTCCTTGGGCACTTCCTTTTGTTCTAGGCTCATGATGGTAATTAATTGTATCCCTTCCAAATACCCTTACATAGCACAGAGGGGGACTTAATCATCCCAAGCAGGACAGGAAACATCTGGAACCACCATATGCCTGCTCTAGTCATGTACAAATATCCCCGCTTTGCCTTATGTTGACCATCTTTTCCAAAGCCAGGAGGACACATCCCATATAGACAGGCAGGCCAGGTTGACCCAAGACCTTTCGTTGCCCAAGGCAGAACAGCAAATGGCGCCCACATTCATCCTGGGCAAGATCCACGTTGCCCAAGGGTGACCGATTCATTCGTCATATCTCCGGCCAAACGCTTGGCTACCAATTTTGGAATGACAGCAAATCGTTTGTGTTACAGTGGCCCCTCGGATAACAAACCGTTTGTATAACATAAAATCTGTACAACATAAAAATTCTTGCAGCTGCATCTTTTCTGGGCTCTCCAAAGTTCTTTATTTAAACATGATTTGAACCAACCTGCCTCCATTTTGTGTATGTGTGTGTCACTTGTTCTCTCTCCCTCCTGTATGGCTATGCATTCGCACCTGACACTATTTATTTCTTTCCTTTGTTTTCAAATGCCACCTGCAGAACCTCCCCCCCCCCTTGCTGTGGAAGTTTGTAAATTCCAGAATGGGTGGATGTCAAATGTCCAGCACTTGAATTCGGACTGGGTGATGATTTGGTACACAGGGTCAAGCCAGGTTATTAATTAGGGACCCAAGCAGGACACCTTCTGCACTCCTAATGCATACTTCCCCATATCTTTGCTCTTGAGAGGAGGGTAGAAGGAAATTGGTAGGAGGTTTGCACACAAACTGAAGGCCCGCCACATTGTTAAAACTAATGATACTGTATAGCATCTCCTGCATCCCAAGTTGTATATCTTTATTCTCCACATTTTGACCCCCCCCCAACTGAGAAACATACAAATACTTTTAGAAACCATAGAACAGGTCAGAGCACCTCCAAAATAACTCAGGGTAGGCCGGTCTTGATTTGTATGTAAATATTTCAATACAAATTGGATTAGATTTACACTAGCCTCTCTGACTCTGTCGCACACCAACCCAGTTCCACACTGGCATCTTTGGTGGGAAGAAGCTAGAAACAATCCTGAAAGGCCAAGGAAAAGAAGGAAGGCTTTGTAGAGAGAGGTGAGTGCTAGCCCTGCTTGTATATGTGTGTGCATGCACTTCCCTGGTCCTCCCTTGTGATGCAGAAGGCAAAGGGGAAGGTGCTTTGCCAAAGCACCCCTTTGTGTGTGCATCTGTACTGGGTTAGTCTTTCCTTTCTGCATCAGAAAAAGTGAAAGGATTTAACTTCTAGAAAGCAGAAGGGTGTCTAGTGGAGAGGAAAAGCTACAGATTGGGCATTTGAGACTCGAGGCTGATTATTATTATTTTTCTGTGCCAAGGTGATCTATGTGCTAGGCTATTATATCTATGCAATGACTCAGTGCTAAAAAAAAATCTTGGAGATTCAGAGACAGATTGTGAGGTTGGGTGTCCCTATAGTCTCTCATCATCATGCCCCAACTGCTAAGTCACTACTATGACACCGATAGATGTACCAACTCCGCCACCAGTCATTTTGCAGAACAAAGCAAATACTCACTTGGGGCCATGTCCTTTGAAATAATCCTGGATTGTAAAAAAAAAATAGACATCCCTAGCAGCTGAGGAAAAAGCTTCACACTGAGAGCAAAAAGGGCTGGGCTGATTTGAACTGGCCTTTCTGTCATGGGACCAGTTTTTAAAAAATGAATTCATCCGTTTTCTAGCCACGGTTTGACCTTGTCTTTGCAGCCCAAGCCTCCCTCTGGTTGTTCATTATAGAATAGCCTGTGGAAGCTTGACTTGCCCCTACCAGTGGCTGGAACATTTTCTTCCCTTGGGCTAGAAGTTCATTAAGTGCTCCCTTCAGAGCCCCTTCCCACCAAGTTCTGTGGAGCTTTGAGAGAGGAGCCCTTTGCAGGGCTCTTGTGCACTCTCTCTTGTGCACTCTCTCCACAGGCCCTCATGAGCTGCAGAGCCAAACCCTAATTGAAAAGTAATCAGCCGTGACATCCCGATGATTGCTTTAAAGACCCAAGAGCTGTGAGGTGACAGCCTGCCTTCCAAGTTAGCAGGAGCTGACAGCATTGTGCCCCTGGCAGAAGCTTCTACTTCGTCAACGGAATGTGGAATCTTTCTATTGATTCTGATGATTGCTGCTTTACCTTTTCTACTTGCAGATCTTAAACGTATAACTATGTTGCAATAGGTGTGCAGATTTGGGAGCTATCTTTTGTACGTGTGCTAGAAGCAGACATTTTGGAGAAAAATGTGATGGGGGAAAGCCCCATGTTTAGTGGTTCATGGCAGAAAAGAGGAAATCCAGCAACACCTGATGACAACCTTCCATAGTAGGTTGAAACATAAATGGAATTTTGAATTAAATCATTATTAAAGAACATTCTGTGCCCCAGGATATAATTTTCTCTCTCGAAGAGATGCTTGAAGCATTCAAAGGTGTTTGGTGTTACAGGGTGAGAATGTTAACATCACATCCAGTTCTCAGTTTAACCATCTGAACTGGTAGTGAATAATGCTGAATCTTAAGGGGCAATAGGTAGAGGGTGCCAGGTCAAAAAAAAGGGGGGGTGCAGTTCCCGAAGGATAGGTGCAGAGGCTAGAGTTTCATGTATGGCCTGCTATTTTATTTAAAAACATGGGAACGTCAAAGTTATAAATTGAACCTTGAGCTCAGGTGGTAACTTTTTAAACAGTGAAGCAGGGGGGCATGTGAGGAAAGTTTATCGCCTACCCTTATTTTATTCCATCTCATCTTGACTTCAAATCCTGTTTAACTACAGTGCCTTCTCGGAGACAGAGATTAGGAGGTATTTAAGAAACAAGAAACAAAACAAAACAAACAAACAAACAGACATTTTCCCCAAAATACAAACATTTCCCTTGTCCCCCCTCCTTGTATTCACATGAATTGTATTAGGCAGGCCTGCACAACACTCGTAGCCTGTGGGGTGCTAAGAAGTGACCACCAGTTCCCCGCCCACCTACTGACCTGGGGGAGCTCCTCCTCCTCCTCCTCCTCTTCTGCCAGTGCCACAAAGCTTGGTGGGAAGGAGGCGAGGGGGCACTCCTCCTCCTCCTCCACCAGTGCCACAGAGCTTGGTGGGTCGTGAGCAGGCCTACCGCCACCAGCGCTGTGGAGCTTGGGGGGGTGACCGGACACTCCTCCTTCACCACCAGCGCCACCGAGCTTGGTGGGGGGGGGCAAGTGGACACTCCTTCACCACCACTATGAATGCTGCGGAGCATGGTGGGTGGGTGGGTGGAGCAGGCACTTCTCCCCCCCCCCCCCGCTGCCAGTGCTGCGGAGCTTGGTGGGTGGGTGGGGGCAAGTGGAGCACTTGCAAACTTGGAAAAGGAGCCTGCGGGGATGTGCCATGGGCAAAAGGAGCCCACAGGCTGTTTAAAGTTGGGCAGCCCTGTATTAGGATATAGAACATGTTTAGAAACCATATGGAGTTATTTAAGTCTTTGGTAGGTTATCTGTACCTTGTCTGTGTAATTGGAATCTAAATGGATGCTTAGCACAATGTGAATCAAGAGGATTCCTCCAAGAATCAGCTTGTACATTCTCTATTTAAAATCGGAACCAAACATGGTTTCCAGTGGGTACTCGCAATCTAATGGTCAAGTGATATACATAATTTTTTCTCTTGTAGATGGTAATTCAACTGGATTTCTTAGAATATGTGGCTGGCATAACTTAATCTGCATGCCAAGTCTGTGACAATATTCTATGCACCTTCCTCTCCTTTTCCTTCTCTTTCTCTCTCCCTCTCCTCATTCTTCTGCTGTTTTTTTTCTAAATTTGTAATTAAAATTTAATTGAAAACGCGACATGCAATATTGGGCGTATATGAGTAGACTGAGAGGGGTTAGGATAGCCATCTTCAACTCTTCCGAGGTCTGTTGCCAATAAGACAGAGTAAGCTTGTTTTCGGCGGCAGATCCAGAGAGCAGAACAGGTGGATTCAAGTTAGAAGAAAAGAGATCCAGAAGAAACATTAAGGAAAGCTTCCTTTTAGTAAGAGCCATTGGATGGTGGAATAGACTATCTTGGGAGGTGGCAGCATCTCCTTTGCAGGAGGCTTTGTAAGGAAAACATGGACAGACACCCATAAGAGATGCTTTCATTGGTGGATTTTTTTGCAGCTTGGATGTGTAGGGCATTTTCCCACCTCAGGCTTCAGGTACCTGCAGCCAGACCACTCTCTCCTGCCTCCTTTTGGAGACTCTCTGCATTGGACTATGTGGGGATACATGCCTGCCTCTTGGTGTGTTTTGGGGAGTGTAATTTTGTACCCAGTTGGGCCCACCATTGACTGCTTTGCCTTCTGCCATGCAAGCTGCAATGGGTATCAACAAGCTCTAGTTATTCATGCATGTAAAACGTTTATGGTTTAAAGGCAAACTTCAACATTTCCCATTTTTGGGAGATGTTAAGGACATCCTTTTTCAGGCTCTTGCACGTGTCCTCCTTGCAGGAAGATGAAAAACTTTTCCCAAATACCTTAGCACAGAGACTGAACTAGTTCCTTTGTTGCATATTAATTTTAATTAACAGACAACAGAATGATGCTTTCAGTTAACGCAGTCAGCATCAAAATGAGCACATCTGTGCTTTTTCATTAAAAAACCTTTCTTCATAACTGCACTTCATTATCTTAATTTCTGTTTTTTATAACTGCAGTATCTTAGGGGGGTCAGATAAACAATGCAGACATCTTTAACAAGCAGCTATGGGTGGGCTCTCTGGACTAACAAACAACTGGCCAATAACTCAAACGCCAAATTACACGATTCTACATGTAATCTAAAGCTTTCGAGTTTGGAGATACTCATTACTAAGAGTAATAATTTATCTACCAAAATACTACTGAATTAAACTTTTTGGGTGTGTGTATGTATGGGGGGGGGTTATGACCGTTAGTTGGCTCCCTCTCTCAGCAAGTTGATATTAATAAGGAAGAAACAGATTGTGCCAGGAGTGGGCAGAAGCTAGGTCTGGATTTCCCAGTAGACATTTCAGTGATTTGTGTCACATCAGGAAGAATGCTTGATGTTCAATTAGAGTTGCAATACAGTGACACCCCAGTGATCTCCACAACTAGGCTCCTGATAATGGAGAAAGCTTGGGTAGCTGTGGAAGGACGACACAGAATGGATGATTTTGGCCTTGGTTTCCAGTGACAATCTTTCTAACTTTGAACCCTTTTTAAAATTCAAAACATGATGGGACATCTTTTTGGAAACATGTATACAACATGCGGATGGAGGTTTTGGTTCTGTATTGCTTTGCCTCTTCAGGTTGTCTACCCCAAGGGAAGGGTTTGGAAATTGGAACATAGCATTTTAGTCTGGGTTCTGCAGAGTGGGCATGGCAATACAATAGTTGTTTACATGAGAGGTTAAAAGGTATTATGTTTCTGCATTTTATGTGTTGCACTTGCTCACACCTTTGCTTCATCATTTCATTACGTCCAAAACATCCCTTCAAAACATTGTGACACAGAGGGAGTGCAGCCACATCCCAGCTGTTCTTGCTGAAGGGAAGGACACGGACTTGCTGGGTCTGATGATTGTTGCTGGTGCATTGCCTGGCCAAAACAAAAGGGAATGGCAGCCCCCACATGGAGGGGAAGCTGGAAGCAAACGGGGCAAGGGCAGGGGCCCGGCCAATGGGCTGGTCAGGAATAAAGCACATTCACAGGTTGATCTGACCCCTTGGAGAGCATGACACACTCACAGGGGGCTGGATCGACAAGGTTAAAAGGGAGAAGCAAGGAGCAACAACCCCTCTTTTCCAGAAGAAGATGGAGCATTCCTGGCCCACCCAACCCTTTTGTTATATAATGGATTGTTAGAGCTGAATGTGTAGTTTGGGCATAATCACGTGCATGCATGTCACAGCTTTGAAGGGCATTGGGTGGTTTTACAGGCATTGGGACAGATCCAAGTGGTAAAGCAGAAGGCGAACACCTGCAAGTACGAAAGAACACCTGACGAGGCACATCAGACGGATGGGGCCATGGGCTGAATCCTAGGTGGAGGGGGGCAGTGGAAGACGCCTCCAACAATGATTTATGGCCCAGCCACTGATGGAGTTGAAGCCCCTCGGAATCATACAATTTGAAATTGGACTTGGGACACCAATGGGGTGGACACCCCAGGGGATCCTGTAACTAACAAGAAGTGTGCATTCCCTAGAAAAAGGGGGGGGATGCAGGGGCATCAAAGGGCAGGCAGGCTCCTTTCATGTGCTTGATCCAACCCAATGGCTCAGCCAGAGTATGGCCGGTTGTAATCAATAACATTGTGGCCTATATATCCCCCCCCCCAAATGGTGGTCATGTCTTGTCTTTATGTGCTCATTTGGAACAAAAGGCTCAGCAATAGGCAACCAAGTCACCTCACAGCAGCCATAGTACACATCATGCAGTCATGTTCTGGGATTCTCTTGATCTGGTTCATTCTATATAAGAAAAGTTCCGGTGGAAATTTGTGTGCAGTGCATGTATCCTTCTGCTTTAAAAAGCCAAGAAATACAATTCTTCAAAAAAAAATAGCCGTCTCTGGTTTATGAATGTGAGATATTGTGCTTCTTTGTCCACCATTTAAAAGACCAGGAAATGGCTCAGAGTTGCTGCACAATATCATACCTGTATTGTCATCCGGAAAAAAGGATGCCAAGCTTTGTATAGCAAAGGGTGGCCTGAATGTTGACAATACCAATGGCAGCAGTAAGGATGGTCTACAGCAGGCATGTCCAAACTTCGGCCCTCCAGATGTTTTGGACCACAACTCCCACAGTCCTTTGCCATTGGAAATACAGGCTTGGAATTTTGGGAGTTGCGGTCCAAAACATCAGGAGGGCTGAAGTTTGGTCATGCCTGGTCTACAGGATACTCTGTTGTGCTCACAAATGCTCACAAGATTATACCTTCTTTTTCATCAGTTACCAACTTCTGACCAAACACGAAGCAACTGTCAGGCATGATCACTAGTGAGCATTGAACTGCATTATCTTTGGGTAAGATTAGATGTTCTGCAGTTTGGTCTTGTTTGAGGTTGGGTTGGTTCCCTCCTTTTTCTGCCAATCTCACAACATACTGGCAGACATGAACCAGACTCTTTCCATGCCTACTTGCACTTTTTTGGGTGTCTGCCAGGAGCTACTGTTCTTTCAGTGCAGGTAGAATCACTCAGATTTGGTTTGCTTCCAGCATGGGTGACTGCCAAGACCAACCAGGGTCGGATAGCTTACTTAAGCTATCACTTTGCTTAAGGTGCTTCTTAATATTGGGAAATTAAAAGCCCTCTCCTGCACCCTTATGGAAGGGGAGAGAAGATGCAAAGATGTTATTTTTAAGTCCTTATGGTGCACGATTGAAGTACTTGCTTGCCAAGTCAATTAAGCACTATGCCATTTATGAATGATATTAAAAATTGAAAACTTCCTCCCGTCCCTTACAGAGGAGGAAACAGGAGGAGGGAGACCTTTTTGTTAATGTTTTTCATTTTAAAAGGAGGAAAGGCCAAATAGCATTGCTTGAAGTTCTGTGAGGTTTCCTCCCAAGCCCTAAAAGACATACTGTACCACAAACCATCCTCTTGCCTGATACAGCCTAGGACAATTTGGCCAGCTGGCTGCACCCTCAGGTTAATTTTAAAGTTGTTGGTCATTTGGATTTTATGGGAACCTGTGATTTTGATGGTTACTTCAGGTCCTTCCTCATTCTGAGATTACATTCGTTTCGTGATAACGTTGTTCGCGGTCACGTGGTCTTGTCCCGGTTCTGTCCCTGTTTCCGTTTACCCACAGGCGTGATTGATGATATCATGACGACTGTTACTTCACACCCTTGTTTCATGTACTTCCCTGCCTTCATTTTCCCTTTTTTGGGGGGGGGGGCTTCCTTTTTTGATATTTCAATTCTCCATAACTTTGCCTTTCATGCATTAAGCAGCAAAGTTTGAGGTTTTATGCCTTCTTCCCTCTCTGCGATGCATTGTTTACGCCATTGGGATTGTACTGGAGAATGCAACTTTGCACTCCTGCCACTAGATGGAGAATGTGCATGTTGTGTGATGAGCCTTACTTCACAGGCTCTCATCTCGAAACAGGAACCAAGACAAGAAAATTCCCGAGGTCAGGGAGAGGTATGGCTCATCACGCTTAAATTCCAGTTCAGGGGGCGTGGTCGGGACAAACTCCCGCTGTCACGCAATGGATGTGCAGTAACATTTTTTCGTACCGTTCCCAAGTGGGATGGTGAACCACGATGAGAGGGACGTGAAGTAACTGTTTAAGTGACCTTTTCTGGCTTGTTTCCTTACTTCTGCAAAGAAAGAGGCAGTGCAAAAAGCTCAGTCATATCTTGCATTATTAAGCCAAGATTTAATCATGCTATCATGCCAAAGAGCCTTAAGTGTGAAGGAACTGATTTGTGTCAATTCAATGTACCAAAGCCCCTTTATCCAAACCTTCTAGCTTGGTCCGTAGTTGCAGATTGTTGAAACTAAAAACATATCAAGGGCACCACGTTACGGAAAGCACTCTTAGTGGATAATATATAGGAAGGAAAACAATGATCCATTCGTCAAGATAACAGAATTGGTTTTCGTACCTGTCCTGTAGAACCCAAGATTACATAATGCTGAAAAGGAAAGATAATCCTTTAAGAGTCCTATTACTAGCCACATTTCTGGAAGATGGTCCCTTTCACAGCCTTAGACATAGCATTGATAGGTTGGAACTTGAGACCAGATAATGGGCTCTTCTGAGATCACAGGACAGGGACCCTTGTGTAACCATTGTGTGAGGGAACAAGTCAACAGCTGAAACCCAGTCACTTTGTTACGCAAGAGTTGTAACATCCATCCATTCCTAGCCAGCAGTTGGTAAGTCCCTTAAGATTCTTGACTGCGTATCAAGCCAATGGGGACAGGTGGCATCCAAAATTCCGGCAGAGATTAGAAATAACTGTATATTTTGCATAACAAAATAATAGGATTTTACTCATTACTCATTTCTTGTATTAACTTCTCAGCAACCATTGCATGTGCAACACAACTGAAGGGCCTTTGTGTTGTGCCAGTGAGTCCTGATGCCAGTTGCCAGTGAGAAGGATACAGGCACCCAGCCATTAAAGCCACCGCACACAATAAAATCATACTTTCTTCCCTTGTGAGCACTGCTCTCCTTGACATTGGTCTCTCTGCCTGGAAACTCATGGAATCATAACAATTCCCTGATGCTTCATCCAGTGCTCTGAGACTGGGCAACCCAAATTACATGAGGCAGCTGTGAAATGAATCCTAATTTGGTAAGCATCTCTAATCTGCTCCATCACAAATTGGAAGTCACTGGTTCACTCCATGTTTGCTTTATGGCTTCTTGTAAACTTCCTTGGAAACATCTTATATCAGCTGCAGCTGCAAACAAGGAAATGTTGTGCGGCTGGATCAGTCAGCTAGAAAAGGAGTGTTTTATTTTATTTTAAAAAGTTTTAAAACTATACAACCAGTCGTCCATGTATGTCTGGAAGTAAAACAGACATATAATACATTGGCATTAATTTTTTTCTACTTTTGCATCAGGCAGATAAGATCACCGGTGCAGTGACACAGTAACATTTGAAAAATAATATCTTTAACATTTATGTCCTATTTTATTTCAAAATATGCGCTGTTTTCAAAATGTTAATGGCTTAAGGAAGGGGCATCCATCCTGTTTGATATGAAAGCAAACATTTTCAATGTTGGCACAATAAAGCCACATGTTACTTCTAAACTCTGGCAATTACATTTCACAGTCCTTTGCTATAAGGAAGGGGAGGGCTATGGCTTGTCTTAAAGAGTCGTGTTTTCATTCTTTCAGAGTCATGGAACTTTTTCTGTTACTTCTTCAGAGCTATCCAGTTCCCCAAAGCTCTGATTTGTCTTCCATTATGACTGCCCACCATTTCCCATGCTGGAACTAATGCCGTCTCTTTTGCAGTCTAGCTGGCGTCAAATAGGCTGGAGCTCTTAGAGAACTGGGAAAAGAGGAAGAAATTGAGAGCTTATTTGGGCTCTACTTAGGCCTGATTGTATAAGCCTTTTATAAGAAACTTGCTGGAAGAAAGAATTTGACTTACCTACCAATCCTCTGTTCATGGAGAACTTTCCCCAAGCAAACACATGTGAAAGAGCTCTGGTTATTCTTTGCCATCTAAATCGATGGAAGATCTTCACAGATCTCAGTTTTATGTGCAACTGCATCTTATTAAAAAGAACATAATTCTTTGAAAAATGCATCTTCTGCTTTTTCAGAATGTTTCTATTCATATGGACTAAACAACCCCATGGAAACTATACTTGGGGATTTGCAAAGCAACTCCCACTGAAATAGAATGGAATAAATTAGCATAAAACTAACATTTCCTGCTTGATTGAGCTACTAATTGCCAAATAGTGGGACTGTCTAACATAATGGCATTTTACTGTGTTAGACAGATAAATATTCAAAGGATATGTCTTTATCCCCACTAAATAGTAAGAAGAAGTTCAAATATTAAAATGGTTCGTGAAAACATCATAAGGTCTCAGTGTGGAGCATCATCTGACAAAGGAACTCAGCTTTGTGCAATAAAGTTCTCACGAATGAAATACTAGAGGAAGGTTCAAGTACCAGCACAATGTGTTTTATACATTCTGAGAGGGTATAATGTCAGAGGGCTTCATTGATTGGGAGGAAATCATTGCGCTATCTTGTGCCGTTGATTTTCTTGTTTAAGCAGGCAGCAGAATGACTTAGAGCTGAGTGCTCTCCACTCTAGCATCCTAGCATAAAAATGGATTGCTTATATGTGATGAGGCATTGATTGTGGAGCTCCTTGGGGTTTGATTTTTCCACTAGTTACACCACAGCCCCTACATGTCAGTCTTGTATCGGGAGACAAAGAAATTTGCTTAACAGAATAATCTATGGGGCAAAGCTGTACAACATAATCATGGTCGTGATTAGGGGTTACTCTGTTTTCAATGCATTTCTATGGGAAATTTGTATAAAGGAAAATTTACTGAACATAATTTCATTTGGAATGAATTAATTCCTTTATACAAGGTACCACTGTATCTCAAATATAGCAAAACCTTTGAAGGCTATCTTAGCATCAGCATATCATGGTGGGCTATCGGTGACTGATCTTAAAATAGGTGTTATATATTTATATAAAATGCCATTTTATAATTGTTTGCTGCTGCTGGGGAGAGTGCTAATTTGCTCGGGGAAAGAGTGAAGGAGTTGAATTTGTCTCCTATTCCCAGCCCCCCCCACCTTAAATTTGAGGATGATTTCCCACCATTCAGCATCTTGGCCTAGCATGATCTTGCCAGTGGAGAGTTTCTACATTTCCTTAACAGCTATAACCAATGCTTTATATCTGACAGATTTAATAAATGCAACTTTTGCTTTTCTTTTTTTTAAAAAAGGTGGCTAGCCTTTCATGCCATTCTCACAACTGCAGGCTTTTCTGTGTCATTTCAAGTGATGACACCACCTGAACCAATGCAAATGAACCTGCTCTTTTTTTTAAAAAAGTAGAAGCCCCACTGATGGAGGAAAACACTACAGATGGGGTAGGGAGGGACTTCAGACTTTCTCCCATATCTACTCACCCAAACTGCAAATTTCTCCTCAGAGGTCTTTGCTCTAAGCGCTCTTTACAAACGAAGTCATTAAGATATTAAAAAGTTCTTCGGAGGTTCCTCTTGATTGCTATCCTTCAACTGATTGCTCCTAGCTATACTGTACTTCCATTATGGGGTTTTTGAAGATTGTTGCAACTATATTAGAATATCTACTTTATGTACAAATTTGGTCTACAGTTACAAGGCACCATTGTCTCACATTATATAATGTAGGTACTGGAACCAAGTAGCACATATACCGGTATTGTTAATCGATTTGTGCCTTAAGCAAAGGAACATTATGAATATTTAATTACAAGCCTGCTAGTAGCAAAATTTGTTTTTCTTTCTTTCTTTCTTTCTTTCTTTCTTTCTTTCTTTCTTTCTTTCTTTCTTTCTTTCTTTCTTTCTTTCTTTCTTCCTCCTCCTCCTCCTCCTCCTCTACCTGGTAAGTGACTTGTGAGGTTTTCTTACCAGCATGATACGGATGCCTATGAAGGATAGGAGGAAAAAGAACATAAGAACAGCCTTGCTTGAACAGGCTACAGCCCATCCAGTCCAGCATTCTGTCTTACACAGCAGCTCACCATTTGCTTCAGGGTATGCCCAAGCAGATGTCTTCACCTGCTTAAGATTCCCTGCCAAGTGGCATTAAGAGATATCCTGTCTATCTCTCCAACTCAGAGGTTGTCCTTAGGCATCCATAATGATAGCCATTGATAACCCTGTTCTCCATGAAGTTGTCCAGTCCTTTCTTAAAGCTGTCAAGGCTGACAGCTGTCACCACTTCTTCTGGCAGGGAGTTCCATAGACCAGTGATCCTCTGGGTGAAAAAGTACTTTCTCTTATTTGTTTGAGATCTAGCACCCAAAAGTTTCATGGAGTGCCTCCTAGTTTTAGTGTTTTACTATAGGGAAAACAGTTTTTCCTTATCTACTTTGTCCACACCGTGTATGATTTTATAAACTTCAATCAGGTCACATTTTAGGTGCCATCGTTCAAGAGGGAAGAGACCAGCAGTTGCAGCCTCAGATGGTAAGAAAGGTGTTCCAGTCCCCCAATTATTCCGGTTGCTCTCCTCTGCACTTTTTCCATTTCCATAATATCCTTCTGGAGGTATGGTGACCAGAATTGTACTCCAGAAGGATACAATACTCTAGATTTATAAAGAAGCAAAATGACACTTGGAGACTTATTTTCTATATCCTTCCGAATGATCCCTAGCATTGAGTTTGCTTTTTTCACTGCCATGGCACACTGGGTTGACACCTTCATTGAGCTCTCCACCCAGACACCAAGGTCCTTTTACTTGTTTGTTGCAGAGAGTTCTGACCCCATCAGTTTATAAACGTAATTGGGTTTTTTTGTACCAACGTTACTGCACTTACTAATGTTGAAGCTCATTTGCCACTGGTTTGCCCACTCCCCCAGTTTCAAGAGATCCCTCTGGAACTCCTCACAAGGAAGAAAGGTGGTTACAGCATTTTTTTATTAATTTATTAATTTATTGATTTATTTCCCTCCCATCTGGCTACCGGGGCCACTCTGGGCATCTGGTGACAGAAACAAGACAATAATCAGTCACATTAAAATGTATAACATACATCAAAGCAATATGTGAGGGAAGAACAGGAGGGTTTTATAAATTAAAACCAAGACCTTGAATCTGATTTGGGACGTAACGGGCAACCAATGCAGATGAGCCAGAACTGGGGTGATGTAGTCGAACCGGCGCACACCCGCCGCCAGTCTGGCCCACCGTATTCTGTACCCGCTGCAGTCACTGCAGTCGTGTCAAGGGCAACCCCATGTAGAGCGTGTTGCAATAGTCTAGCCTCGAGATCACCAGCGCTTGCACAACAGTCCTGAGGGAGTCCCCATCTAGGTAGGGATGAATCTGGGCTATTTGACGGAGGTGAAAAAAGGCCGTCCTGGACACAGCAGCCACCTGGGCCTCCATAGTGAGCGCTGGGTCCAGGACTATGCCTGGATTACGGACACTGTCCGACGGCCGGAGGGAAACACCCTCCAAGGTGGGAAAAGGGCCTCCATAGCCAGATGGGGAAGTCCCAAAGAACATAACCTCAGTCTTCTCGGGGTTGAGTTTGAGCCTGTTGGCCCTGGTCCATTCCATGACTGCATCCAGGCATTGGCCGAGGGTCTGGACAGCCTCATCTGCAGAGGTGGAAAAGGAGAGATAGAGCTGCGTGTCATAAGCGTACTGATGACAGCAGAGTCCATATCTCCTTATGACCTCTGCCAGCGGACTCACATAGATGTTGAACAGCATGGGAGAGAGGGACGACCCCTGTGGAACCCCTCAAGGGAGTATCCATGGGGCAGACAACTCCCCACCCCATGCTGCACACGCTGGGGGCGGCTCTCCAAGAAGGACCGGAACCAACTGTGAACGGTGCCTCCGATCCCAATCTCGGAGAGCCGATCCAGCAGGATACCGTGGTCGACGGTATCGAAGGCCGCTGACAAATCCAGAAGGACCAGCAGGGTAGAGCTACCCCTGTTGCCCCCCCCCGGAGGAGGTCATCTTGCAGAGTGACCAAGACTGTCTCAGTCCCCCGACCCGGCCTGAACCCAGACTGGAATGGATCAAGGACCCGTTCTCCCTCCAAAAACAATTGTAGCCAGACTGCGGCCACCCTCTCAATTACCTTGCCCATAAAGGGAACATTTGCAATCGGGCGGTAGTTGGTCAATTCGCCCAATGCTATGCCAGGGTTTTTCAGAATGGACTATACCACCGTCTCCTTCAGGCGAAAGGGAAAAATCTCTTCCCTGAAGGAGGCAGTGGCAATAGTAGAAACCCATTTGGGCATGCTCCTGCCGACAGCTTTTATGAGCCAGGATGGGCAAGGATCAAAGGGGGTGGAGGCAGGCCAGCAATGGGCAAGAGCCCTGGAAGCCTCAAGTGAGGAGACAGGCCCAAACTCAACCATGCGAGGAGACCGAGGGGGTGCAGCGTCAGGGGATGCCGAGGGTAGGCTAGAACAACTGGATACGAAACCTGTCTGGATGGCCTCTATTTTATATCTAAAAAGGCTGCAAAAGTCTCACTACTGAAATCAGTAGGAGGAGGCCTTACCAGACCAGGATTAGTGAGGTCACAAACCACACGGAACAATTCCACTTGGCGGTTTGAGGCCTCATTAATTCTCAGGGTGTGATAAGATCTTCTAGCTACCCTGATCGCATGTACATAGCGCCTAGTCTGGGCAATAACTGCAGCCTTATTCATCGCTGTCCGGTTCTTCCTCCAGCTGTACTCCAGCCTCTTCCGTTCTTGCTTCATTGCTCTCAACTCCGCCGTGTACCACAGCGAAGAGCGAGCTCTGCATTGGAGGAGGCGCCTAGGGGCAATCCAGTTGACAGCCCAGGATGCTTCATTGAACCATTGCTCCACCGTGGCTTCGACTGGATCGTTAGCCAGGCCGCCAGGAAACTCCCTGAAGGCCTCCCGGAACCGTTCAGGAACCAGGAGTCTCCAGCGGCGGGCCCTAACAGATGGCCGGGGGTCCCCGCGGGGCGGGGTGGCAATTGATAGAGAGAAAAGTCCTTAACAATGCCCCCCATCACCCCCTTTGATTATATTTGGGAAATGAATCAGTACAATGCCATTAGAGAACTATATTTTCTGTTTGTCAGGAAAAGGGGGAAATATATATTAATATCAGACATGGGAGTGGATCAGACCACTCTAATCACTTTGCATGAATCAGTGTAGTCTGCAGTTCCTGTATAATTAATTCCTCCCCACATTTCCACCACTTTGAATCTTATTTCTAAAATTAATATCTATGCTTAATAAGCATGAATAAAAATGGACCACTAACCATCTTTGGCATGAGTCCCATGAAGTCAGTGAAATTATTCCAGAACAAAATTTTCTCATCTGTTTGTATTTGTTTAATGTAGTGAAACTCATAGGAAAACCAACTGTCTTCATAAAGGAATAGGCACACAGATTTGTCTGTACAGGAGAGAGACAGCAACAGTAATCGAAGAGTCACACAGTCTTAATTAGGCTTTTACTGACCTGACAATAAAATATGTTTGTATTTTCATCCTTCTAAACTAAAACATATGTTATTGATCCTCAGTCTATAGTCTTGAATTTATGGCTTGTAGTGTTTGTTGCTTGTAAGAAAGCCATGGGTATGATTATTGGATTAGATTTCTGCTTTTGTTCTGGGTCTTACACTGAAAGCAGGGCTGTGTCTGTACAAATGGCTCAAAATATGCCCTTTTCTATATAAGTTTTACATTTTTTTAAAAAAGCCATTTGATTATAAAATAGAATATAATAGAAGAAAATAGAGTTTTATTCTCATTATGCATATGCACGATATGCACAATGAAATTAAAGTGCAGTTCCACTACACACTCAAAACAACAAGGCACGATACAAAACACATAAAACACATAAAACACCATACAAGATATTAAAAACTCTTAAAACCACTTATAAAATTTAAAACACTACTTGAAAACTGCTTAAGATGATGCTAAAAATATCGCCTTTAACTTAGATACTGGTCTAGGATAAAAACTGTTCTTTAGTCTATTTGTCCTTGACGTAAGAGTCCTATAATCTCCTGCCAAACAGCAACAGTTCAAAAAATTGGTGGCCAGGATGTGAAGGGTCTCTCAGAATTCTAGATGTCTGCCTTGAGCTTCTGGAGTTGTATAATTCTTCCAAAGGAGGAAGAGGACAGCCCACTATCTTCTCAGCAGTGTTTATGACCCTCTGGAGCGCCCTTCTATCTGCCACTGTGCAACTGGTGAACCAGACACAGAGGCAGTAAGTGATAGTGCTTTCTAGTAGACATGGGCACGACCAGAAAAAATGATGTTTCGAGTTTTCGTTTGTCGGAACGGGTCTGTTTCGGGTCATTTCCGTTTGTCGTGAAATTTTTCAAAAATTTGTTGTTTCGTTTGTCATTTGTCATTTGTCGTTTCCACTGCGATTTAGCGCGATTTGACTTCCCAGAGCATAGGGGCGTCCCGCAATCAGGGCCGGCACTAGGTGTTTTTGCGCCCTAGGCGGCGGGCGGGGTGGGGGGTGGGCGGCGGGGGGGAGGTGCGGGCAGGCGGTGGTGGCGGGGGGCCATGGATGGCGAAAGCAGCAGGGGGGGAGGTGCGGGTGGGCGAGCGGCAGTCGCGGGCGGGCGAGTGGGCGGGCGGCAGCGCGGGCCGCAGGCGGGTGACGGCGCAGGCAGACGGGCGAGTGGGCAGTTAGGATATCACTTAGGATAGAGGTTCTGTTCTTGGCTTGCACCCCAAATGTGTGTGTGTGTGCAAGCAAATTGAATTTGGGAAAATAGAAAATAAATGGTAGTATATAATATATTTTTAAAATAAATCCACACCTCCCACTCCCAGTCGAACCTCCCCCTCTATCCAATATCAGAAAAAAATCCTCACAAACTGCCAGAGAAGAAATAAAGAATAAACTGCTATTCCCTTCAGCAGACAAAGCTGCAGGGAATCAAAGAAATTATTTTCTAAATTCAATTCCCTCCCTGCCTGCCTAACTTAAATCCTAAAGCCTCCAGCCTCCCTCCTCAATCTCGATCGGATCACACCAGCACCAGCAGCCAGCCCTCCTCCCTCACCCACATCCATACACCCGACTGCGATTTCTGGAAGGTGCCTCAGCTTTTTATGCCCTCCGAGACATCCAGAAGTGTCAGTCAAAAACCTGGCGATGCCATTGGTGGAATGGTTCAAAAAATTTGCATGGTCCCATCCCATGCTCAGCCCAAATGGGCAGGTCTAAAATAAAATAAAATAAAATAAAATAAAATAAAATAAAATAAAATAAAATCAATATGACATTTTATTGCTATAAAAAACCCATTGCTGCTACTATTAAAATTCAGGCATTTAAAATAAATAAATTTCACGTTTCTGTGGTGATTTGGTGTGTTTTTTGACCACGATTTCAAAAGAAATATTGCAGTCGCCATTTTGGATCCCCCACCCACCGCATGGCATGGCGAGATGATGAGGATGACCCCCCCCCAGCCTAGTGCAAGCAGCCCAGGACAGAAGAAGGGGGGGGAGGCTGGGGACCCCCCAGAAACCACCCCTCTGGTAGGTGGCAAAGCCTCAGGCAGGCATATTTTTGCCTGCTTTTTTGGCCGGGAGTTGTTTTTTTTAAAAAAACCTTTAAAAACTTTTTCTGTGCTTCGCATTGCGCGATTGCCGCGATGCCACAAACGAAAACGAAAAACCTGACCAAATTTTTCTTTTTTTGGTTCGAGTTCAAGTTCTGACGGCTTAATTATTGTTACCGTTTCCGTTACGTAACGGAAACGAAAAACGGAAACGAAAACGAAAATTTCGCTGAGTTGTGCCCATATCTACTTTCTATAAAGCCCCGGTAGAAGGTTACCAACAGTTTCTCAGACAGTATGTTCCCTCCTGAGAATTCTCAGAAAATATAATTTCTGTTGGGCCTTCTTAACCAGTGCTCCAAGTCAAATCCTCTTGTAGAATAACTCCCCAAAACCTACAGTCTGTCACCCGCGCTACACAAACTCCACCTGCTTTGTTGCTGCTGCTTCTGTGTGCACGGGAGGCACTGGAAGCAGCCGGCCAACACACCATCGGAGGTGTGACTAATGCCAAGCTTTGATATCATAGCACCCCCCTCGGCGCACAACTGGTATCCGGTTGACGCTAAGATGTAAGACGGTTATAAAGGGACACATGAGACTGTATAGTATGAAGCTAAAAGAACCCCTGTCTCTTTTTAAAAAGAACTTAAATGTAGAGCTGGGGTCATTTTCAGCAGTGTGTAAATCTCCCATGGGAAGTCCAGGGGGTATTTGAGGTGCACTGCTAGAAAGAGAGGGCTAAACTTCCCACCCCTATGACTAGCTTGAGAATAAAACGGGGGGGGGGGAGCCTCACCCAAATGGCAATCAAGTTTTTTTTAAAAAAGCCTAAGGGCCTTTGCATGTGGTTTATAAATGTGAGATGATGTGCTTCTGTAGCCATGTGATTCAAAAGGGCTGAAAATGATCCAGTATTACTGCACAAGATTTTGCCTGCATTGCCAGAAGGGGAAAGGATGCCAAACTTTATATGGCAAAGGGCAGCCTGAATGTTGACAATGCTAATGGAAGCAGTCCAGATGATGTACAAGACACCTTCTTATTCTCACAGTCATTCAAAAAGTGACCCCATGCAAGGGGAAATCTTAGAAGTTGGGTCCTTTTATTCAACTAAAGATGCTAGATATTAATAGCCACCTCAGTAATATTTTTAGCTAAATAAGAAGACACTGTTAATGATGAATTCAAGTACTGCTAATTGCAAAGTGGAAAGCAGACACTAATAATCTGCAAAGGAAATTGATTAACATTTCCATTCATACTTCATTAAACACTTGTTAGCATCGGGTATCAGATGGCCATTCCAGGCTTGATATTTAAACAACTAAGATCCATCAGACCTGTTTGACAGCTAGAGAGACCCTTAAAAATTAATAATCTTCCTGCCGTGAAAGTCTGCAGTATGCTTTTTCTTATCACTCCATGGCAGGTGCCAATGGAGAAATGAGGCTGGGATTTTTGTAACAACCATGTCACAATGCACTTTACAGAAAGGGGGGTAGACAGTGCAACAGCTCAGCAGTCTATAAGATTGTTACTTCTAGCTTGAAATAAAAATATAGATGAAGACACAGGGAAGAAGAATAAACTCACCAAGGCTTGACTGGAAATGTGATTATCGCTTTTCTACTCAGGGGACACTCATGCTCTTTTCAAAATACACAGCTTTTATTGTTAAAGCAAGAAGCCTCTGGAGAAAAAACAGTGCACTTTTGTCTCAGTACCACTGGCAGAACTCCAGTGCGTCTCTGACATCAGCAGAAGCGAAATGTTGTCAAGTAGAGAACTAATAACGACTACCACTGGAGATATCAGCTATCTCATTCTGCATTCAACTGTTGTTGTTTTTTGCCCCTTATGGAAAGGACCTACAGAAAATTCCCTCCTCCTGTTGTTTGTCTATATAGAATTTTGGTCTTCTTGGCTGCTGCACCCAGACTCTGGAACTCCCTCCCACTGGAGGCAAGGACTGCCCCATCTCTGATGTCTTTCGAGAAACAGGCAAAGACCTTTCTCTTCAGGCAAGCTTTCCCTAAATGATGGAGTACCTATTACATGTCTTTTATATGAATCTACCATATTTGATCACATATACTTTGTGTTTATAACTAGACATGGGCACGACTTGGCGAAATTCTTGTTTCCGTTTCCGTTCCTCGTTTCCATTATGCAACGGAAATGGTAACGACAATTAAGCCGTCAGAACTCGAACTCGAACCGATAAAAGAAAAATTGGGTCTGATTTGTCGTTGTCGTTCATGGTATCGCGGCGATCGTGCAATGCCAAGCGGCACAGAAAAAAAGTTTAAAAAAACAACCCGATTCCCGGCCAAAAAAGCAGGCGAAAATATGCCTGCCTGAGTGAGGGCACCTACCAGAGGGGTGGTTTCGGGGGGGGGTCCCCGGCCTCCCCCCCTCTCCTGTCCTGGGCTGCTCTGGTTGGGGGCATCCTCGTCGTCTCGCCATGCCATGCGGTGCGGGGGGATCCAAAATGGCGACCGCAATATTTTTTTTGAAATCGTGGTCCAAAAACCCACCAAAGCACCACACAGAAGCATGTGAAAATTAGATATTTTAACTGCCTGAATTTTTACAGTAGCAGCAGTGGGTTTTTCTTGCAATAAACGTCTGTCTCCAATCCCATTGATTTTATTTTATTTTATTTTATTTTTATTTTTATTTTTTTACACCTGTGCAATGATGGGCTGGCCATGGGATGGGACCATGCAAATTTTTGGAGCCATTCCACCAATCGCATGGCCACTTGGCCAGGTTTTGACTGAGACTTCTGGGATGTGCCAGTCGGGCATAAAAAGCCCACTATAACCCTAGCCCTAACCCTAACCCTAACCCTAACCCATACGCCAGTACACTGTCCTTCTTAGTGGGTCAGAGGCACCCAGAGGTGCAGCCCACTAACTCACCCTAACCTTACCCGTAATAACCCTAAGCCTAGCCCTTGCCCTAACCCCAACCCTAAGCCAGATCTGTACTCGCATTACACTACACACAAGTACACTGTCCTTCTTAGTGAGTCAGAGGGCGCCCGGCAGAGGCATTCTTCTCTTACCTCGCTCACAGTCCAAAGTTCCAAAAAACTCTGTACGCTAGTATGCTGTCCTTCTTAGTGAGCTAGAGGCACCCAAAAGAGAGGTGCCTCTGCCAGTGCCACTTGGTACGCAATGGCTACACGGTCATGTACCCTTCCTTTTCCCTTTGTAGGGGGCCAGAGGAGGCATCCACCCCAGAGAGGTGCCTCCAGGAGCCTGCTAAATGCCTTCCCTTTGTAGCGGGCCAGAGGAGGCACCCACCCCAGAGAGGTGCCTCCAGGAGCCCGCTACCCTACCCCCCCCAAACCAGTACTAACGACAGACAAACGAAACGACAAATTTTTGAAAAATTTCGCGACAAACGGAAACGAGCCAAAACGGGCCGGCTCCGACACACGACAACGCAAAACGTCATTTTTCCTGGTCGTGCCCATCTCTATTTATAACCACTTATGTGTTTATAACCACCCTGTGTGATTGCACTGATACAATATTTTCAATGTTAGTTTCCATCACTCATAACTCTTACATGGAACTTTTACTCTCCCTTTAATTGCTCATGTTTTCTTGTAGCTTTAATGTAATGTTGTCTTTTAATGCTGTAAGATGTCCCTCAATTCCCTGTTCTCAATACTTGAATATGTCTTTATTGTACTGGACTGTATATTGTTCCTCAGTTTCCATCGGCTAGCAAACTCCGTGCCGGACTCTGCTCCAATAAGCATGGCCTGGTTTCCACCTGCCTGCTACTGCTCTTCTCTCTGTGTGTGAGGCACCAGAGGCAACCAGCTAGCCTGCCATTGGAGGGGAGAGGAGGGACTTCTGTCCAACAGCTTTTTCAGCTGCCTCCCAGCCTTTGCTGCAGTTTCCGTCGGCTAGCAAACTCCATGCCAGACTCTGCTCCAAGAAGCACCCACATACTCCCACATACTTTGTTGCTGATGCTTCTCTGTGCATTGGAGGCACTGGTAACAGCTAGCCAACACACCATTGGAGGGGATGGATGGGGGAGGAACCTTGACTAATGCCAAGCTTTGATATCATGGCACCCCCTTGGTGCACAACTGGTATCCGGTTAACACTAAGATGTAAGGTGGTTATAAAGGGTAGGGGATCTAAATAGATGGATTATTTTCCCTAGCCATCAGGTATAGGAGGTAAGGACTCACAATAGAACTGAGGGAATGGGAAGGGGGAAAGGAAACAGAGGGGGAAGCCATTGAAATTGGGTTGGGTAGGGGCAGGTATGGTGGTAGGAGTGGAATGTGCTCATGTAGGAGATGAGAGGTTAGATATCTTACATCTATCCCCTCTTCTGGTTCCACCCCTAGCAAGAAGGAATCAGGTGACCATATCAGTGAGCCCACAAGCCACACAGTGCTGTTGTTGAACGCCAGGCTAGTACAAAATAAGACCACCCTCATCCATGATATTATTCTGGATGAGGGCACTGACCTGTCATGTATTACTGAGACCTGGGTGGGAGAGGAGGGTGGCGTCCCTTGGTTCTCAGTACGGGGAGGGGGAGTTGCTATAGTCGGGGAGGGGGAGTTGCTATAGGATGGTCGGGGAGGGGGAGTTGCTATAGTCTATAGGAATTCTATCTCCTTGACCAGACTTCCTGTCTGTTTAGGAAAGGTTCTGGAGGGCCTGTATTGTGTGTTGGGCTCACGAGACAGATTGGAGATTCTGTTTGTGTACCGCCCATGCTGCTATGTACCAATGGTCTCCCTGCCTGAGCTGATGGAGTGGTCTCAGACCTGGTGTTGAGGACCCCCAGACTGTTGGTGCTGGGGAACTTCAACATCCATGCCGAGGCTGCCTTAAATGGAGTGGCTCAGGACTTCATGGCCACCATGACAACCATGGGGCTGTCTCAATATGTCATTGGCCCAACATGAGATGGGACATACTCTGGAGAGTGGGGGAACCATTAAGATGACCCACCCTCAGAGACTAATGGTTCTGGATGGTTTCCTGAAAGCTCTGCTGCTTATCCGTCTGATATGGTCAGCGCTCCTGTTGAAGCTCAGTACACCCTATGGAATAGGGAGATGACCCATGTGGTTGACATGATCATGCCTAAGCATCCTCTCCCTATATGCAGAGCCCGGACGGCTCCTTGGTATACATCTGAGCTGTGGGTGATGAAGCAGGAGGAGAAATGGGTGGAGCACAGATGAAGAAAATATCGCTATGAGTCTGATTGAACATGGCTTAGAGCCCACTATCAGGCCTATTACGTGGTGATACAGTTGGTGTAAAGGCAACATTTCTCCAACCGTATTGCTTCCTCAGAGTGCTGTCCAGTGGAGCTGTTTTGGGTGGTCCAGGAACCTCTTCAAACTGGGAGATACGGTGGAGGTCCTGGACCATTCTTCAGCTCACTGAAATGAATTTGCTATCCACTTTGAGGGGGAAATCACTCAGATTCGCAGTGAAGTGGACTCCACCATTGGTACAGAACCAAGGCATGTGGCCAGTGCATTGTGCTTAGATCCAGTGTTACTGGATGAGTTTCAATTGCTGAGACCCAAGGATGTCGACAGGGTGCTTGGATCTGTCCATTCTACCACTGCACTGGTCAACCCTTGTCCTTCTGGGCTAATTGAAAGATCCACCAAGGGGGTTTGTAACCCTAAATCTGGGTCCAAGAGATCATGAGTGACTCTTTAAGAGAGGGAGTAGTCCCTGCCGCTTTAAAAGAGGTGGTAATTAGACCACTCTAAAAAACTTAACCTGAACCCAGGGCTAGTGGTTAACTACCTACCAGTAGTGAACATCCCTTATTTGGGCAAGGTGATGGAGCAGGTAGTGGCCACACTGCTGGATGAAATGGATTTTCTGGATCCATTTCAATCGGGTTTCAGGTTGGGTTTTGGAACAGAGACCACCTTGGTCATCTTATACGCACTGTTTTGCAGTGGTTCCGCTCCTTCCTGGCTGTCTGGGTCCAAAAGGTGGTGCTGAGGGACAGTAGCTCTACCCCATGGTGTTTAGGTCATGGGGTTCCACAGGGCTCGATACTATCTCCTATGCTGTGTAACAGCTACATGGAACTACTGAGAGAGGTCATCAGGAGGTTTGGGCTGAGGAGTCAGCAATATGCTGACAATACTCAGCTCCACCTCTCATTTTCCACCAATCCAGGTGAGATGGTTTCTGTTCTGAACTTAGGACCTAGATACCTGAAGGAATGCCTCCATCCTTATGAACCTACCTGACAATTAAGATCTAGCCAGGGAGCCCTCCTGAAAGAGCTATCCTTCAAGGAGGTGAAAGGGATGGCTTGTAGGAACAGGGCCTTTTCGGCAGCTGCTCCCAGGTTATGGAATGCCCACCCAAGTGAGACCCACCTGGCTCCGACATTGATGACCTTTTGGCACGAGCTAAAAACCTTCCAATTCCAGAAGTTTTTAAACTGATATAACATCGATTGTGGGTCCTGATGGCAATTTTAGTGTATTGTTTTAGTGTATTAAAACAACCAACCAACCAACCAACCAACCACAAATGTTAGTTGACGTGTAGCATTCTATGCCCTCAGTCCTTCCTCTGGAAGCACACTGTGTTTTCTGAGAAGTCAACTTGCCTATGCTACACCAAACCAAAAAAAATGAGTATCTAAAGAATCATGCTAGATCTGACCAGTGGCTCAATGGCAAGTGGCACATCCCCATAAATCTCCTGGCCTTTGAAGCCTTTTCACATTGAAGATTGGTCCATGCTCTGAAGCACCAGCAGGTACAGGCTGTTTTACTGTGATGACCTGGTGATGAATGGAACCTGTCACCCATGGGGGGCCTTGTTTCTGTGGACCATCAATAAACCACCTCCTTTTTGTAGATTAAGGGTTGCAGAGAAACACAGTCCTGGAAGAGATCAATATAGGTTCCTCTGAAAGTCATCTAGTCAATTCTCTTGCTGGTGCAGGGAATCTGTAGCTAAAGCAACTTTCACATATATTTATCCAAGCTCAGTTTAAAAATTTCTAGCACAAATTTTCCGTCACAACAAATGAATATTTCTCTGTGCATGTGACTGCAGTTGTTGCAGTTGGGAAATGAGCATTCACTGTAACCTCAAGGATGAAAGTAGGCAAATCATTTTGGAAATTATGTTTATGAAGATAATATGCAGTAACATTAGTACAGATAAACCTACTATATTAGGCATCTCAGGGAAGCCTCAGGGGACCTCTGTACAACAGCACTTTCCCATGCTCACGCAGCACATCTAATACAGAGTCCATAGGCATGGGCGAAAGGCATCTGCAGTCTTTCTTACCAGTGAAAACAACATGCAAAATAGGTCCTTATGAACAACCAAAGAGTCCATGGAACTATGAAGTTTATGATCCTGCATTTTTTTCTCTGCATGGAATAACTGCTTGGACAAAAATGAGCGGGGTGAATAGGCAATGGAAGGGCCATTACTTAAATGCAGAGCAGCGTAATGGAAGCGCTTCTGAAAACGCCTTGCACACATCTGTGTCATACAGTCACTGTTGCTTGCCTTAACTCCTCCCCCCCCCACAGGGAAGCTGAAGGAAACAGGTGTAGTAGGAGGTCATGTGCTTCAAGTCAGCTGAATGAGCAGCGATAATTAATTACCAAGCTTAGCCATTATTGTAATATTACAAAGATCACCTTCTCTCTCTCTCTTTCTCCCCCGTTGGCGATGTCTCATAATACATTGTGCTTGGCAAGAGATTATTTTGAGCAGAGTCAAATTTAATTGCCTTAATAAACCACTTAGTCATTTGCTTCAGACAATGGAAGAGACAAGATCATAATTAAGACCTCTGCCCCTCAGTCACTGAATAGGGCTTCATCTTAGCCAATGAAAAGGTTGAAAGGGTCAGCCTCATGTGATATCACTGCAGAGAAATAATGTGTCATTCATGCCTTAGCTCTATTATTGATTTTTGACCATTGCCATGAGAGGAGGGAATAAATTGGTGTGGGAGAAAGAAAATGGGGGAAATGGATATTTAATTCTGTTCCTAGAAGTCAACTTCTCTGTGATGGGATAATCCAAAGTACAATATTATATTTGCTATTACATTATACAAGTAAGATAGTACGTTGCGTGAAAGGAGATTCTTTCTCACAGCGTTGGTAGCTGCTGCTTGAGAGCCCGCACTTGTGAATAATGCATGCATTGGTTTTTTTTGCTCACATAATTTAGCTAGAGATGCTTGCTGGGTTTTGCAAATATGCGTTTTCTTTACTCTTACAGGTAAACAGAATGTTCTTCAGGTGGCACGTTGTTTGCCATTTAATGAGCATTGCGTTTAAGCACTGAGGTTTATATGACATTACTTGTTTGCAGAAAAATTACAAACATCTGTTTGGAAAAAAAAAACATTCAGCAGCAGCATTCTCCCAGCTTGGAAATGTGTGTGTGTGTGTGTGTGTGTGTGTGTGTGTGTGTGTGTGTGTGTGTGTGTGTGTGTGTGTGTGTGTGTGTGTGTGAGAGAGAGAGAGAGAGAGAGAGAGAGAGAGAGAGAGAGAGATACATTTGTACTGGTACCTTTAGAAGCTACTAATTGGGCTATGAATTTTAATGCTTGAATGCAGTCGTAAATATACCATTAAGTTCATGCCAACTCACGGCGACCCTTTTCAAAGTGTCCTAAGTTCCAAGCACTCGGAAATGGTTTATCATTATTTTCTTTCAGAAAGGGGCCATGCAGCTTGCCTAGGGTTACACTGGCTGGGTCTTCCCCCTTGGAGGCAAAGTGGAGAATAGAACTCCCAAACTTGGCTTTGTAATACTACATGAGAGAAGGATCTTGAGGTCATTTTGCATCACAAACAGAATATGAGGTAACAGTATAATGTGTTTACCAAAAAAAGAAGAAGCAAATTCTATTCTAGGCTGCATTAACTGATGTTTTAGTCTTCAAATCATGTGAAGTACGACAGTAGCTCCCCTCTGTTCAGCACCGATTAGGCCTCATCCTTGAGTATTTTAAGAAGGATGCCCGCAAATTGGAACAAATTTAGAAGGCAAGAAGGGTGATCAGGGAATTAGAAGCTTTGCCCTTTGAGGAAAGATTGAAAGAACTGGCCATGTTTAGCCTTGAGAAAGAAGACTGAAGGGAGATAGGATAGCCCTCTTTAAATACTTGAAAGGCTGCCATAGAGGAGGGGCAGGAAATGTTCAAGGTCAGCACCGAGTGCAGAGTGCAGTTGGCTCAAGGCCACACAGGCTGACTCTTCCCCTAGGAGGCACAGCGAGGCTTGAACTTCCAACCTCTTGGCTCCACAGCCAAAAGCCTGAAACACTGGGCTATATTATCTTAACCAGAAATAGATCAGGAAGGGATAAATAACAAGTTAGGGCGTTTATACATGACCCCTAAACTCCAGGGCAAATGGCTCCCAGCTCCGGAGCTTAAAAATGTTTACCCACCAGCTCCGGAGTTAACAGGAAATTAAGTGCGACCCCGCCCACTTTAGCGCGTCCCAGCGCAGCTTTCAGGTACCTGCTTTTTGGAGGTGAATATTATTTGATCCGGTGTAAGGATAGTGAGTGCGGGGCTCTCCTTGCTTCTGTTTGTTGTTTTTTAGCTCCCGCCCCTTTAAGAGCTACTTTTACAGAGACAAGAGGCAGAACGAGGTGAGCGGCATGCTTTTCTTTCCCTTTTTCTCCCTCCCCTCACGCAGCCAGCAACCAGGAAGTGCGGAGGAGGTGGGAACGCCCGAAGAGCGACGAACCCCTAAGATCTCTAGTCCGAATTTAAGTGGCCAGCGGATCTTAGGGGTCATGTAAAAAGGCCCTTAGAAGAAACTATTTACAGTAGAGATTGCAGATTTACCAGACCCAGGACACTAGATGGCTCTTTAGTGTCACTGATGAGCCACGCAGAAGGACAAAGGGCTCTCAGCCCCACCATTTTGAAGCCTATATTTCCAGTTTGTAATTGAATACCTCATAATTTTCCAAGTCTTAACATGGAGATGCGTGTAGAGAGTTTCAGTCCATTCCTCACTCTCACAAGCACTACTTTCTCACTTCTTCCTCTTCCTCTTCCTCTTCTTCTGTAGTTAAGTGGCCTCAAGGAAGGATGTTGCTTCATTATAGGCAGTTTTGATTGTGTTCAGACCAGTTACTGTCAGAGAGTTAGCTTAGTGAGATGCACTCCACATCCTCTAAGCTGGCTCTGCTCCCAATTGGGAAAAAAGTCAATCATTCAGTTTGTTAGAAAAAGTCAGAGCATGAACTTTGGCCTAAATGACCTTGGTTTGTTCTAAGCAGAGTAGACCCATTGTATCGGATGCTGAATGGTGAGGCAACATACCCATTAAGTTGTTTCCATAAATTCTGTTGATTCGGGAGTTGGGGAGACTCCAGTTAGAACTATCAGTTGGATATAGGACCAAGATTGCATTGCTCTTGAAGCTAAAAATCTCTTGCAAGGCTATTGTCAGGGGAAAGTGAGAAGAAGCACTACACGGTATTGTGCTTTGAGCTCAGTGAAGAAAAGGTGAGATACCAGGCTGAATGAGAGTGCCTGGTTCAAGCTAACTCAGTGAGCTTTCTGGTTCAGTGAGATCTCAGACTTGGACATACCCTGTCCCAGTCCACTTCTGTTAGCCACAGCACTACAGTGCCTTTCTGATGCTGGGGAGCATCCTTTTCTTGATTATAGGACATACCAATCACACAGGCGCAACAGTACCTTGGAGAACCCTCGTGTTGGAGATATGCCAGAGTCACAGGGCAGGTCCTACCATTTGACAAAACGATATAGTGCTCTCAGACAACCCAGGATCAACACCAGCTGCCCCTTGGTCATTTCTCCTGATATTTCTACCCACTCGTTTCTTTTGGACGACATTTTCACATCCTCACATTTGGGCACCAAACTAAGTGGATCTTTTTTGAACAACAACCACAAAAGTGACCAGGATTAATGTTGCTGTCTTTTTATTTTGGTTAGTTATAGTAGAGTATTCTCATTAATTAAATGGGCTGTCAAGTATACAGTAGAAGACAAGCTTTTGAATAAACAAATAAATGTGAAATAAGTATTTGTTATGTTTTGCAACACTGCCTGATAGCTCCATGCAAGGAAATTAGGGATGATGGGACAAAGTGTAATTTTCTAACCTGTGATATTAACTGCACATTCCGGATTTGCATTAGACTCATATCTAAGGTGTGTGGAATATAGAAATAACAAATCTCTTAGGCCAGAAAATAGTCAGCTGCCATTGGACAGTTACAAGCACATGACATCTGGAAGCTTCAGAGGAGAAGACGGAGAGAAGAGACAGAAGCCATGGTTTTGCTGAGAATCGCTTTGAGCAATGATGCTTGCATCAGTTAGGTAGAGTTAGGATTATTTTAAGATAGTCAAGATGTCATCATATAATCAGAAAGAGAGAGGATAGTTTAGTCTTTATTATTTTTAGGGAAATAAATTTATAACTGGGTCTGTCAGGTTTTGTAATCAATCCTTTTGATTTACCGGGCACTCCATTCAGTAATTGAATACATGACATTTAAGAGTTTCCCAATAAACATTGGAAGGCTGTGAATGCATTACAGAGATGGGTGGTCACTGAAAAATTATATGTAAGCCACAAAGCTGGAAATCCTGATAACCTTTAAGCAGCGAGGCTATGAGCTACTAACCAAACCATCCATAAAATGTGGTATTAGGTAGAATTCAGTAGGTCTCATCCTGCCCTACACAGCAATAGTAAAATGTCTTCCAAGTTGTGATAAGGCAATTCTAAAAAAAGGTGTGAATGTTGTATTAAAAACTTAGTGTAGCCCTGAAAATCCTTTCCTCCCACTATATAGAAAATAAGCCATATGCTGTGTTTTAGCACAGACATGGGTAAGTGTAGTGGGTCAAGAGCCCAATTTTGTTCCCTGAGATGCTCTGGAGCTGCACAGAAAGCTAGCTAGCCAGCTAGCCAGCCAGCCAGCCAGCCAGCCAGCCAGTCAGCCAGCAAGAAAGAAAGAAAGAAAGAAAGAAAGAAAGAAAGAAAGAAAGAAAGAAAGAAAGAAAGAAAGAAAGAAAGAAAGAAAGAAAAAGAGGAAAGGAACAGAAAAGAAGCAAAGTGAAGATAAATGTCCATTTTCACATTTGCCGAAAGGGTATTCTTGAATAAAGGGCAGCCTTAAGACCTTTTGAAAGGTGAGTTTCAATTCCCGAAGGTTTCCAAAAACTCAAATTCCTCCTTTTTGGCTAAAACAAGAGCAACTGGGGCGGGGGTGGGGAAGGACTGGGGGAGGGGACACAAAACACGTGCTTTTTGCTGCCAGCTTTTTTGATGCTGCTCTTATTTCATGAACCAAATAAATGGAAACAACTTAATGGGTACATTAGCTAGCCACCTAACCAAGTAACAGAGCAAGATGCTTCAACCAAGGAAATCTGGACTCATCACTGCCCCTAAAATATGTGACATCTTGGGACAAACCTCAGGAAAAGGGTCACGAGGGCTCTTTCCACTCCAGCATTGATGGCTACAGTCTGGAACCTCTTGTCCATCTTTTGTTCCATTCTTAAGTGAAATATAACATGAATTGCCTGTTTATATTGTTCTCAGTTCTAGAAACCCATGGTGTACCAGGGATGCCTGCCTCTTCAGAAGCCCTTTCTCCTAGACATGTGTGTCCTGAATGTAGTTTAAATACTTTTTTTCTGTTATCACATGTTGCCCTACTCGAAAATACAACCTTTGAAAAAAGTCAAATGGTAGCTAATGCAAAACAGCTTCTCGCTTTCTCAGTTCAGAACTCTGGCTCACTAATAAAGCCCACGTTTCTACAAGGAAACAATCCAAGTTCATTTTTTTTAGCACCTCCTGTTAATGAGATCCTAGCAATCTGCTGCCAATTAACACCTCTTTCCTCCCGGAAGATCTATGCATTGAAAGAACAAGAGAAGTGGGCAACGTTAAACCCATTTTGCATTGAATTCCTTTCTGTAATCTGAATAAAATGGTGGACTGAGTGCAGTGAAAGGAAACGTCCAACCGCAAGAGCTCCAGAGGAAGAGGAATGTTGCTCAGTACAAGCTGCTATTTGATTTGTCCTTTGTTCTGTGGTGAGCCATTCAAAGGAAAGGCAAGATGGTCCCAGAGTGAGCAGGTCAAATTCACCCATTGTTGGTTTACGGTGATGCAGAGTTTCTAGAAACAAAAGAGGATTTTGGTTTGCATAGGTTTTGCTGCTATGCTTTTAATGTTTTCAATGTTTGAATCTTCAAGTATGAACAGTTCTAAATTATTCTCAATATCTTATGTTTTAAAGTTGTCTTATAATATACAGCTTTGTAACCTGCCCTGAGTTCCTGTTATACAGGCCAGGTAATCAATGCTTGAATAAATTTATAAGACTTAGATGGATTGTAAAGTATTGCACTTGCTGAAACCCTAGTTTGAGCAACAGGTATTTTTTTTTTTTTGCTCCATATAAGGAAAAAGCCGTTGTTGGGACACCTTGAGCACCACTTGGCTTACATGGGAAATTAGAGCAATGGTCCTATCATTACTGCACTCCTTGGCATCTCCTTTCTTGGGGACTGGAATATATATGGAATATTTCCAGTCTGTGGGCTGTTGTTTTGTTTCACTGCAGACTTCCCACAAAGAAGTTTGAGAACCTCTGTCATATTTGAAGCACCTCATAAATGAAGGCCTGAGGATGAGGGAATAAGATCGGACGGCTTCTTCAGAAACTATGTTCCAATACTCCTTTCTCTTGAATAGCTTCCTTAATTATTATTATTTTTTTTGTTCAACACAATTGCTAATGTCCCAAAACAAATACAGAGAACCAGGATATTTCTAAATACCTTGAATGACATAGGGCTTTCCATAGCTTTCCTAAGGAAATAAATATGACCAGCAAGCAACAATTTCACATATATTAAGCAAAAAGAATGACACGTAGGAGAAAGAATTCTGCTGAAATGAGACAACTTTTACTGCCGCTTGTGAAAGCATAATGACCATATTTTTACAAGTGTGCCAACAATGTGTTGCAGTAGAAAGAGCTCCTTTAACACACCGTGTTTCCATACATTTATGTGACATATTTTGCTTCCTTTCTTCCGTTTACCTATTCATTCCTTCATACCTTTCATCTTCCCTTTGTAGGAGGCTCGTCTGGTCGTCTTTTCAGAGAAATAAAATATTTTGCTTCATCAAAGCCCTTTTTAGTTTCAGTCCACATTTTATTGGCATGTTTGAAAACATTTTGATGTTATCGCTATCATTGCTCCTGCTGTAAGCTTACATGTTCCAAGCACTTTGTATTATTTGGGCTAAATGGAAATCAAGTATGTGCAGAAGAATAACATGGGCTGACAATCTCATTCCCTACTGCCTTTAACCTTTTCCAAACATTATCATCTTTTTCAAATCAGTCTGGTCTTCAAATACAACTGTCTCTGTATATCAGGCTAAAGAAAAAGTAGCCAAAACATTGTGGCATCTTAAAGACTATCTTCTATATTTCAATGTGAGCTTTAGTGGACAAGTCCACTTCCTCAGACATAAGAATGGGACTTGATGGCAAATATTTATACATTGATACATGGCCCTAAAACAAAGAGACAGCTTGTTTCCGGGACACAAATGGTTGATTGTGCACATTTCACACATGGCAATTATCTTTAAGACCCTTGTTGACATTCTGTTCCTGTCCCAGGAAGCATTGCTCTAGAAACAATGACAACAATTGGTGCCTAAATTAATCCCAGGCTATAGACATCAAGCTGGAACAATACTGTAATGAGTAATTAATTAATTTAGCCACCAATTATTCTCATTGTTTACAGAACAATGCTTCCTGGGAGGGATTTGAATTGGTTATTTGTATCTGTTTGATGCTTAAGAGGCGGGCTGTGACAGAATTTCTGTTTGTACCATCACCTGGGGTGGTGGATTTTTATTGTACAGTGGTATAAAATGCCACCCACCCACCCATAGCAAGAAAACAAATATGCTAGCACAGACTAGCACAGCAATCTCTTCTAAAGCTAAGCATCCGTATAGTCCTTTTAATGTCTAGTGAGGGTGCCAGGATGATTCCCAGTGCTTCAGTTCTTGCTATCACTGGCTAAACCAGTCATCTACAGGTAAACTTTGCATATATAATGGAGAATTACTGCCAATCAGATAATGCATGGGCGCACAGATCCAAAATTGTGTAGAAAGTTCAAGTACAGTGGTTCCCTGCCCATTTGCGGTTCACATACTGCGGTCCTGCTATATCGCGGGACTGCAGTATATGAAAAAAGGCCCCCTGGGGTAAGGGGGGTAAGGCCTGTTTCAGGCCTCCCTTACTTACCCAAGGACTTGCGCTGCCCCGAATGGGCCAGCGAGGGCCTTCCCGAGCCTTCTGGAGGCCCCCAAAGGCCCCGGAAGGCCCTCGCAGGCCCGTTTGGGGCAGTGCCAGGCTGGGGGTCAGTACAAGAGCCCCCAGCTAGGCGCCCCAGGCCCAACTCGACCTGCATCCGCATATTGCGCATTTTCACTTATTGCATGTTGGGTCGGGTCCCTGACCCCCACGATAGGCAGGGCGGTCACTGTATAAATGACACATACACGTATGTGTATAACAAAACGCCTATCATTATAGCTGGGAGGGTGCCAAAGATATGCTTCAGATGGACTTTTGTGACTGAGTGATCATGTACATGATTTGTGCTTACCTTATGAAGACCAATCACAGAACAAAGCAGTTTAATTTGCAAACAAAGGGAAGAAGGAAAAGCTTCTAATAGGATAGTCAGTCATTCTTAGAATTTAACATACCGATTGACCTCATAGACTCACAGAATCATGAAACTGGAAGGGACTTACAAAGCCATCAAGTCTAACCTGCTCAAGGTAGGAATACAAACCCAAGAATCTAAATTTCTCTTGAATGCCTCCATTGTTGGAGTACTCACCACCAACTCTTGAGGTAATTGGTTCCATTGCTGTACTGCTCTAATGATTAGGAAGTTTTACTGATATTCAACTGACATTTGGCTCCCTGTAGCCTTTACACATTGTTGCATAATATCATGCATTCTGCATTGACTGAGAACAGATCCTGCCCCTTCTCTCTATGACAGCCTTTAAGTATTTGAAAAGTGATATTGTATATCTTCCCCCAGTCTCCTTGTTTCAAGGCTAAACATGTCCAGCTCTTTTAGTCTTTCATCATAGGGCTTGGTTTACAGTCACCTAATCATTCTTGTTGCCCTCCTCCGAACTTGTTCCAATTTGTCTGCACCTTTCTTGAGGTATGATGTCCAGACCTGGATACAGAAGGTGAGGCCTAACTAGTGCTGAATGGAGGGGAACTAGTACCTCGCGGGATTTGGAGACTATACTACTGTTAATGCAGTCTAAAATAGCACTTGCCTTGTTTTCAGTCACATCACACGGTTGGCTCATATTCAACTTGTGAACTAAGACAATTCCAAGATTGTTCTCATTCGTACATACTAATATTGCTGAGCGAGATATTCCCTGTCTTGTAACTCTGCATTTTTTCTTTTTCTTGAGTACAGAACTTTGCATTTATCCCTGTTGATTTTCATTCTGTTGTTTCCAGCCCAGTGCTCAAGCCTATTTAGATTATTTTGAATACTCCCCCCCGCCCGTATTCCAGGGCATTAGCTATTCCACCCAATTTTGTGTCATCTACAAATTCGAGCTGGTGATATAATCCTATAATCCTATAGCAATTCTTTTTTTAAAGAATTGAAACCATCTGCAGGAGATCGTCAGCTTGAGCAAAGGAAGCTAAGGAGCGAAGCTGCTTCTTAACATTTGCCCCCTTTAAGGCTTTTTGTACACAATTGTCCCCTACAATATTTGTTTGTATACTGAATATAAGTCGATACCATGATAATCATGATACACAATTCTATGGAGGCTGAGTCAACATTTATTTGTTTTATTTTCATATCACTATTTCTTCATCTCACTATTTCTTCATGAAAGTTAGGATAACACATGGATTCTTCCCTTCTTTATCTTCAACTCCTGGGACTCTCCAACCAGCCACATAGTACTAGTAGGGTATGATATTCATAGCTGCATGCTGTGGGCCATAGCATCAATTTAAAGACAAGAGCATCCGGAATCAGTCAACCAGAACTCTTCCGAGAACTTTTCCTATCACCGACTATGCTGAGCAGAACTTTCTCTGCCTTTCCCTATCTCTTTTTCCTATTAAATACATATCAGCTTCCCACAGACATTGCTAGAAGTGTAAAACCCATTGAACTAGGAGGTTCTGTATCTGAGTAAGCAGTTCAAAGTCTTCAGTGCCACGGGGTAGTTCTTAACTGAGCTCCCAAGTCACTTCCCAGGAGTCTATAGAAGAAAAATGGTATTTGATTCCCCCCCCACCCCTCAAAAAGCTCACTGAGGCAAATAATATCAGAGCTTTGAAAAAGCTCCTTTTCGGAACTCTGCTTCCCAGAATACTCTAGCCAGCAAAAGGTCATCTTGCAAAATATTATCATGGCAATTTTGTTTCAGCAAAGACAGCAGACTTCCTGGTATGGGAGTTCATGGCACCCTAGCATTTTAGCATTTAACCGTAAGGTATTGGCAGCTTTAACCCTGCTTGTGTGAACACTTAAGTTCATTTCATTGCCTTTCTCCCATTCATCCCTGTGGCTTCATTGCTATCTACCTACGCTGTACAAAACAGATTCCAGCTGCCTCTAAACTATCCAGGGCTTTCCCCAAATTGCAATAATTGCTTAATAACTGAGAGAGGATGAGTCCTGAATGGATAAGCTTAGAACATTTGTCAAATTGCTGATGGTTTCAATCACTTGCAGCTTTTTGATTAGTGGATAGGTGTTCATTTGAGAAGTCTATTCTCACTTGCTTTTGATGTGCTTCAAAGACCATTTTGAGCAGTCTGTCTCCTAATTTGGGGCAATGTGACCCTTTCTGCTTCAAACGGAATTTGGTGTGTAGCAAGTGCAGCTGGGATAAACTATCGCGCTCCCCTCCTGCTTAAGGTTTGTGCATGGAAATCATCTTAGTGTTGTTGTTGTTTTGGCCAGAAAATCAATCTCGTCAACAAAATGCTGTTCTAATGCAGCGCACTTCATTGCAATAAACCAGAGTAGGCACAGAGCTGTAAGATTCAAATACGCCTCTTGTATAGCAAAGGACAATCCCAATCATGGGCTATGATCTTTATGCCCTTGATACAAATTCGTTCATGGCCATGGTACATTCCTCTTTGGTCATCATCACCACACACAGGGGCTTTCTGCTGGGGTGGGGGGTTGTTTAGCCATTTCTTACCACTGAGAAGCTACACACTAGTGACACTGAATTTCCTCTTGTCTTTCATGTCATTGCCACATATACATCCTTGTTGGCATGATTCCCCCATGGCCTAGCAGAGGTTGGAGGCATACTATCTTGAACTTTTACTTCTCTTAGCAGATACTTATGGGCCATCCTCACTCTTCTCTTTCAGTCAGTTCCTTGTACAGAAACATGTGATTGCCTTTAATGTCTTCCTCCACTCACTTTATTTGCACAATAGTTACTTGGCTTATGAGCACAATCCATTCTGGAAACATGCTTGTACACCAAAATACTTGTACATCAAAAACAACTTGCAGATAGGAAATAATGGAAACTTACACAATTCGTTCTGGGGTGAAGTTTCCATTATTTTCTATGTGGAAGTAAGAGGCTGTTGGCTATGGTGACAAGGTGCCAGCCAGCAGCGGCAGAGGGGGTGGTACTCTGGTGCTCGTTCTGAAAGATGAGCTCATTAACCAGAACAAAAAATGTTCCAGAATTCCTGCTCATCTTGCAAAATGGTCATAGACCAGGGCACTGAGTTTTCGCTCTGTACTGCTTTCTGTGGAGAATAGACTCAAACAGGTTCAAGCACAGAAAATTAACAATTAACAGGTTTTCTGTGCTTGTTCAAACAGAGCAAGCACAGAAAATTAACAATGTTACATCCCTACTGAAGACACACCAGAAGAGTTTCCTAGAAAGTACATAAGTCATCAGTAACAAGATGCAATGACCACATGACAAGCCATCAGTTACATAATGAATAAATATAGCAATGATAACAAAACAGTGAATCAATTATTTCCTTAAAAGATTTTAAGAGATACTTCCTTTTGCAGCAGCAGAAGTGTACAGGAGACACATAAAAGTTGCACAAAAGTATTTAAGGACGCTGGGGTCAATTCCGACAATTCCTGTTGGTAAGCAAGAGGTGAAAACATTCTCTGGCCCAGACGTTAAGCTGAGCAACCACTTTGGAGGAGGGTAGACAAAGCACCAGCATTTTCCATTTTGTTCTCTGAGACTGTTCAAGATAAAAAAGGCATGAGGTTTGGGATGAGGACTTGGTGAAAGGAAGAATTGTGGGAAAGGATGGATGAAGTAAGTAAGCAGGGAGAAGTATGAGAACAGGAAGCCACAGGGAAGGAAGAAGAGGATAAGGGAGGTTATATATATCTCCCTAAGTTTTAATCTAGTTCTTATCGTTTTCACACTTCAGTTGTAGTCCACTCTGTGCGCTGTGATTAAGCCTTAGGCTCAGCTATCTGGTTAGAAATTTCTGTATAATATCTGATTGCTCAGTGCTTTTTTCTGTGATTTATTAGCTCTCTAGTTTACATTTCCTTATACTCTCCTGTCAACAATTCATCATCCTGTCAGAACCTTGTAAAGGACGGCCACAAAACAATCTGTGCTGTATTCTTGAAGTAGGGTAGAGTTACTATGCTATTTCCTGCTCTCCCTCTTAAGTAGCAAAATATGCAGAAATCAAGGGCCAGGCCATATGTGGCCTGCTAAACAAAGAACTGTATGGTCATGTCGTAAGAGATGATTAACATGGATGTGCACCGTTTTGTTTCATTTTGTTCTTCTGTCAATGTTTTTTGTTCTACTGGGAGTTATGACTTTTGACTGGCTCTGAGAGCTTTCAGGCTACTTAATTTTTATTGTTATTTTATTTTCCAGATGAAACGTGCCAGGAGCGAGCATGGTTTTCCTCTTATTGAGTCAACCCCTACACGCCCTTGTACACCCCAGAGTCCCTTCATGGGCACCTTCATCATCTTTGGACACTCTGTGGGATGCCTTCAGATTTCCCACTTGCTTCCTGCCCTGTCCCTTCCTAAAGAACAAAAAAAAAAAATCCCTGGTGGAAGGGAATGTTTTAGAAGCTCCATTTTGGGAATCCACAAAAGAACACCGAAGTGAAAAAAAAAAAGAATATATTGTGAGCTTTAAGCATGAAAACCTACTCCCTGGTAGCAAGGTGAGATAGCTAAACTGCTATGAAATCAGAATCTTCATGGAAAATCTATTACAAGATCAGGTTGCAAAGTCCATTGCCTGTCAGCTACACAGCTACGTATTTTGCTATTCCCATTGAGTACCTGAACCACTATTTCTTTTCTCTCTTTTGCTGGGCAAGTACCCGAGGAATGCTTTACGTAAGAACTAACAATGTTTTTAAGTGTTAGGAGGAACAACTGTCTAGGTACTTCCAAAAGTTGCTTTTAAATGATGCTTTAAAGTATTTTCAAGGTTTATTATGCCATTCAGTTATTAATCATGCTTGGCAAGAGAAAGACTTTCCTTCCTTCCTTCCTTCCTTCCTTCCTTCCTTCCTTCCTTCCTTCCTTCCTTCCTTCCTTCCTTCCTTCCTTCAGTCTTTTGTTTTTATGACTTGAAATGTTCAATGTCAAAAGCATTTTGCTGCTCATCCAAACAACTCCGTCAGTCAGACTGATAAAGCTGTTTGGATGAGCAGCAAAATGTTTCAGTCTCTCAGGAAAAGAAGTCCATTTGCCATGACACAATTTCCAGATAACCTCACCCGGATGACGGAGAATCTTCACAGACACGATAGCTCAGGGTTTAGGTATCTGGCTGAGGGGTTTGAGGCTGGGGGTTCAATTTCCCACTGTGGTTGGCTATAATGCTATCTGATACTCGTTCAGTATGGCACTTGTGTCAGTGCATCCAGTTTTGCCAACAGATCTGAGACCAGTCAGCAGTGATGGTGGTGGTGGTTCTGCCAGCTTAAGGGCAGATGTGTTATGCCTGTGATCTTGAATTGATTCAGTGATTCCTTGCTATTTTTGCTGCAACAATCCAGTAAGGAAATCCCCCTGGATACTTCTGAATAGACATGGTTAAGACTGTACTGGTAACCAATAGGAAATATATATATATATATATGATATATATTAAGATGCCATTTGCAATTTAACCCTTTTCTCTACCTGTTTAAAAGAGATTGCTTACAGTTATTTGAAGGAAACTTTAGAAGGCTCCTGCTGCCCATATCTCCAGCACTGGTATCAAAATGAAATGTTATTAATATATTGCAACCATTAAAATCATCCTTGGGAATGCTTCTTGCAGCTTTGTGTCTTAAGTCTTGAGATTCCTTTTAAGGTTGTGGTGATGGCATCTGGCCTGGATGCCTTCAAAAGGGGATTGGACAGATTCCTGGAGGAAAAGTCCATCACAGGTTACAAACCATGATGGAGAAACCAGGGTACTTCAAGGGCCAGATGCAGGGGAGTGGTATTAGGAGACAGATATCTAGTCTCATGCGCTCCCAAACGCATCTGGTGGGGCCGCTGTGAGATACAGGAAGCTGGACTATATGGGCCTTTGGCCTGATCCAGCATGGCTCTTCTTATATTCTTATGTTCTTATGTTCTAAGGTCTGGCTCACAGGTGATCAGCATCTCTCCCCTGCTGCCCGCTCCTCAGTGAGTTGGAATGTGTGTGTGCAAACCTGAGTCTTTATTTTCTTCTTTCTTTTCAGTGTCTCTTATACGGTTACTTCACATCTTCCCTCGTGCTGAGGTGAACTTGCTTCCGAGTTGAAATCGGTTTTAGTCACGTGACCTAATGCCGGTTCTGCCCCTGTTTCTTTGTACTCACAGGCATGCTGAATGGAACCGGCAGTACTTTAACCGCACGTCCTCGATGCACGCTGTGCTGGTACTTTTCGAGTGGTTTTCCATATAGTCCTCAGCATTATACTTTCCCGTTTTTCAGTTTTTCAATTAATCGGTAGCTCTCTGTCATGGATTCGCGGCGCGCAAGTATTTGGAATGTTTTTTTTCTTGGGCATTCATTTTATTGCATTGCTCGTAGACAAAGCTCCGTCGACTGCTTTTTCCTCCTTCTGACACTAGATGGCTTCTGGTGCCATGATTTTCGATGCGGGGTAAGAGAAACCGCACGTCCCCTCGGTGCAGAACGAGAAGCAGATTGAGGAGATTCCCGAGCTCCAGGACGGGAATCTCTAACCCCGGTTCCGGCTCAGTTCAGGGGGTGTGGTCGGGGCAAACTCGCATCAACCCCACAAGGACGTGAGGTTCCGTTCCTTCGTACCAGTCACCAGCAGGGCCGTGAACAGCAGCGAGAGGGACGCGAAGTATCAGCCTTACTGATCCTTCTGCCTTGGTGGCTCAGTTCTGAAATGTGTTCCTCTTGGCAGCCTGATGGGCACTGACTTCAGTCTCATTTCAGTGCCAGGGTAAAAAGTGGCTCATCACCAAACCATTTGTGATATGAGGATTATGGCCTGCCAAGGCTGCACAGTTTTTTTTTTTGACATAGCAAAGATATATATCTTTGTTGTTGTTGTTGTTGTTGTTGTTGTTGTTGTTGTTGTTGTGTGCCATCAAATCACTTCTGACTTAGGCAACCCTAGGAATGAGCATTCTCCAAAATGTTGTGTGCCCAGCAGCCCTGCTCAGCTGTTTTGAACTCAAACTTGTGGCTTCCTTTACGAAGCCAGCCCATCTTATATTTGGTCTTCCTCTTTTCCTGCTGCTTTCATTTTCCCCAGACAATCCTACCTTCTCATGATATGCCCTAAGTATGCCACTTTTAGCCTCAACATTTTTGCTTCCGGAGATAGTTCAGGCTTGAATTGATCTAGGATTCAGTTCTTCATCTTTCCGACAATCCCAGGTATTCACAAACCTCTTATCCAACACCACATTTCAAATGTACCAGCTTTCTTTACTGTCCAGCTTCCATACCCATACTTGGTGATCAGAAATACATGAATGTGGGTGGCCTTGGTCTTGATCTCCAGCTGCAGGTCCTCACATGAGGATCTTTTCTAGTTCCTCCATTGCAGCCATCCCTAATAGTTTTAAATTGTTGCATCTTGCCTACACCACCATAGGATCTTTTGAAAGGGAGTGAGGCATATCACTTGAATAGTACAGAAGTAACAAAGTAATATCCTGAACCTGATCACTAACCTGCTTTTGACTTTCTGACTGAGTGATGGTGGTCAAGAAAGAAATGGGGACTTCAAAGTTGGAAGCTAATACAAAAGAAGAAAGGAAGGAACATGTGCAAGGATCACATTTCTCATGTGACTCATCTTTTATCCTAGCTCCTGTGTTCATTTATTTTGATGAGTAATGTATTGCCTTCTGGGCTGGATGGTTTTGTCATAAGGGCTCCCAACATTCAATAATTCCATGTGATTTGATGCCCTGTTTATGTCCTTGCTCATTCAACCAGTTTTTTGCCCCCCCCCCAAAAAAAAACTTCCCTGTTTTCTTTACTCAAACTATACAGAGGCCATAATCATCCTTTGTATCAAGCCTGAAATACTGAATGCATGCAATGCACTGTATGAAAATTTGACAACAGGATTTGTTTATAAAAACTTAACCCTTAAATAATAAACAGGATTTGTTTCTAAAAACTTAACCTTGGGTTGTTGTTTTTTTAAAGCGATCTGAATAAATAAATCATGTTCTCTGGAGGAACAGCTTCTAAAACAGCCTAACTTGCTGTAAGATAACAGGAGCAACTAAAATCCCAAGGCTAGTTTTGAGAATATGCTTTACCTGATATGTTAATGCAGAATTATAACTGGAATACAGAAACAGCTCAGAGACAGGAATGAGAACATATTTCCATCTCTTTCCCCAAGGCACTGTAGTCTTATTTTGGTTAAAAAGAGATAAATCTCCTCTTGTGAAACATTTTCAAAACTGTTTGCCATTCTAGTCCAACAGCTGCAAAATTCCCCTCCTAGGTCACCAGCAGATGCACATGGCAGTATGGCACAAGGATTGGGTGACAAGGTGCTTCTTGTGCAGAATCCCACCTTGTTGTCCTCTGAGTGTGTGCACCTGCCCTAGTAATGGCTGAGGGGGATAAGAAGTATGATAGGGGCCAGTGGAAGGATCCCGTTGCCAGTCCTATTAGACTCAGTAATGTCCATGTGCTATCAAGGAGCATTAATAATGGAGGAAGAGTCCTCTTCGGATATGGTGCAGGAACCTCACAATTTAAGGCAGAATGGGCACTCCCAGGGTCGCCATTTGGCTTTGTTGGTATCTGCAGATTGGCAGGCCTGCTTCCCATGATAACCATCATTTAATGTCTTCACATCTCCCATCCTTCCCTTTCTGAGAGGATGAGATGCTTAACAACAATGTGCTATTTGTAGTCTTTCCCTTATGTCTTGGGCCTAGTCCATTGGTGGAATGTCCACTGTGGCTCAATAAGCCGCAAAGACTTCTCAGAAACCAAAGGTGGTCATCAAACTGAAAAGGGTTCCCCACTGGGCTTGTAGTTATGCCTTGTACTAGAGGAGAAGGCATACAACCCACTCTTTTGTTCTTGTTTCTGAGAAGGTCACACAACCGACTGAGGTAACTTTGGACATGATGTGGCCTGCAGATAGGCAGAGGAACTCGCAGGGATGTAGAACAGTCATTCTTTCTCACAAACAGGTGACTCCTTAGGAGGAGCTGCTGCTGCTGATGTAATGCCTTGTGCTCCTCATAACAGCAGGTGAGAGGTTGGGGAATATATTGGCCTCTGGACATACTGGATAGTTGTGAGAAGACAAGGGTAATGAGGGTTGAATGAGTCATGCTCAGTTTCTCCCTTGCCATCTGAGCTCTTCACCATTCACCATACCATTCTCCTCTTGGCACTATGTTATTTACATGTGAATGCTCACCAGCTGTTGGAGAGGCTGTGAAGAGCCTGCTCTATATCACACCTGTGAGAGGTGTGACTTTTGTCTGATGTGTTTCTGATGCCTTGTCAACTAAGGTTATGGCTACACTAGCAAGAGAAAGCGAGCTAGGGTGAGTCGCCTTGAAGTGCTTCGGTTGGATTAGAATCATCTGTTCAGCCAGGACCATTCACACAGAAATGGCTCTTGCAGATACTGTGATGTGGCTCAATAAGCTCCAGGATAGCAACAAATAAATGACTTCCTCTACTCAGGAGATCTCCAGTTGTGTAAAAAAAATCACTAATAATAAAGCAGCAACAAGCATGTACAGTTTGTTTGTTTGTTTGTTTATTTATTTATTTATTTATTTATTATTTATTTATTTATTTTAGTGTAAGGCTTTTATTGATGATTTATTGATATTTTACTCTTAACTATTTTAAATTGTTTTATTCTTTGGATTGTAAGCCGCCCAGAGACCTTTGGGTAGTGGGCGGCATATAAGTTAAATAAATAAATAAGTTAAATAAATAAATAAATTTATTTATGTCACCACCCATCTCTGGGTGATCTACAATATAAAATGTAATAAAACAATGGCTATTGAAAATCTAAAAACCATCTAAAGCTAACCATATATAGTAAATATAAATAATTATTACGAGTAAGTGGGAAAGCTGTAAGAGAGATAATCTTGTTATACCCTAGCCAAGCTTGCAGAACCATGTCTTTAGACTTTTCCAGAAGGCCAGGAGTGTCTGCTAGAACTCCGGGGGCATGCTGTTTCAGAGGGCTGGGACCACTGCAGAGAATGCTAGTCTCTTAGACCCTGTCAGGTGATATTCTCCTGTTGACAGGGTCTGCAGCATGCCTTCTCTGCACAATCGGGTGGGATGAGTTGATGCAATGGGGTTGAGGCAGTCCCTCAGATAGCCTGGCTCCATGCCATGTAGGGCTTTAAAGGTTATAACCAAAACCTTGAATTGGATCTGGAACCAAACTGGCAGCCAGTGAAGCTCATGAAGCATGGATAGTAAAAATAACCCACACTGCTGCGTTCTGGGCCAGCTGAAGCTTCCAAATACTCTTCAAGGGTAGTCCCAGGTAGAGTGCATAGCAGTAGGCTATGTGGGAGATAGCAAGGGCCTGAGTGACTGTTTGGAGGGCTTCCTGATCCAGGAAAGGGCACAACTGGAGCACCACACCAAGTTGCACAAAGGCCTTCCTGGCCACAGCTGCCACCTGCTCTTTAAGCAGAAGTTGTGAGTCCAGGAGAACCCCCAGGTTGTGCACCGGGTTTGTGTGGGGCAGTGCAACCCCATCCAAAACTAAAGATGACAAATTCCTGGATACAGAAGAACCACTTACCCCCAGCCACTCTGTCTTACCAAGGTTCAGTCGAAGCCTGTTGTTCCCCATCCAGGCCGCTACAGCCCCCAGGCACTGAGATAGCACAGTCACCGCATCACTCATCTCACCAGGGATGGAGATGTATAATTGAGTATCATCAGCATACTGATGATACCTCACCCCATGGTGATGGATAATCTCACCCAGAGGTTTCAGGCAGATGTTAAACAGGAGCGGAGAGAGTACCAAACCCTGTGGCACCCCACAAAGGAAGGGCTGTGGATCAGATCTCTCACCCCCTATCACCACCAATTGGGACTGGTCCTGGAGAAAGGACGTGAAGGAGCACAGAACTACACCGCCCACTCCCAACTTCCCGAGCTGTCCCAAAAGGATACCACGGCCGATGGTATCGAAAGCCAGTGAGAGGTCAATAAGAGCAAGGACGGATGCACTTCCACCATTCCCGCTCCCGCCAGAGATAATCCGTAAGCGTGAGCAATGCAGTTTCTGTCCCAAATCTGGACCTGAAACTGGACTGAAAGGGGTCTAGATCATCCACTCCATCCAGGATCCTGTGGAGTTGCAACACCACCACCTTTGCAACTAACTTCCCCCAAAACGGGAGGTGGGAAACTGGATAAAAATTGTCCAGAATTGTAGGGTCCAGCAATGGCTTCTGGGGGGGGGGCATCAGTGCTTGTAGTTTCGATGAAACAACTAGAGGAATGAACAAAGAGCTTATTAAAAAATAGAATAGCCAAATCTGCTGAAATCTATATTCTAGGAAATAAAAAAAGGTTCAGAATGCAAACTTAAGAAATTATGGGAAGTATTAAAAGGATGCAGGGCCATTTTTTCCTTAATATTAAAAAAATAAGCTAGCACAAATTCTCTAAAAGCTGTTGATGGTGGCCATATGGCTTATTATTTGAAACTGCCGTATGAGCCCCAAGGCAAGTACTGTATATGCTAAAAGTAGAACATATTCTAAAAGTAGAATATAGATTCCCTTGATGACACATAATAGAGAGAGCTTCTGCATCATTTCCTAAAACAATTGGGACCTCATCTCATAAATCAAATACAAATGAAGGCTGTTACAGATTTGATTTATACACATAAGGCTGGAATTGAAAGATATGTTTCTCCTGAGTCAGCACAGTGCTACCTCTGTGGTCGGACAAGAGAAATCTTGGTGCAGTCCTGTAATCTGTGAAGGTTAACTGAACTGTGATGATAAGAGACAAATTAGCTGGCAGATAACTTTTTTTTCTTAACAACCATACTAACCCCCCTCCCTAACTCAGGGGAATCAAATTGAATCTACACAAAACTCACAGCAGAGGCAGGAAAAAATTTCAGTCAAATCAGCTCTGGAAGTTAATAGCGAGTAACTGTGAGATTTAAATACTTTCCCTCAGAAGTTCTGATGTTTCTGCAGTGACAAAAACAAAAGAAAAGTTCACTTACTTTTGCTTCCTCATAATGCAGATATTTGTGGGAAGGCTGCAGCGTGGAGAACTCAGAAATTACTATGTCGGAATAAATGTGGATTTAACAGAGCGATCCTGCACAGATCTATTTTGATGTAAGCCCTGTAGAGTGGCTTATGGCTTCCCTAGGAATAAGGCTTGCACTGACAGTGATGCCTTCAATTTCGAATGCCTTGAACAACAAAAAACTTGAATTACGAAAGGAAATCTGCTGATATAGGGTAAAAATGGCAGGGTTTTTTTGGGGGGGGGGTTTAACAGAAAAATTCAAGCAATCGTTCAAGGCATTCATAGGGGAAGCCTTTCCCAAGCTTCCCCTGCTTTGCTGGGTTGCCAGGGAAACACTCTCAATGAGCTGTCAACATCAGCTGTGTGGCAGCGGCGAGTGACGGCGCTTTACTCCTGCCGTCCAGTCTCATTTCTGCAGCCATTTGGCTGAAGCCAGACCAGAGGGCAGGAGAGAAGTGTTGCCTTCCTCCTCACCCCCACCTAGCTGATTTTGATAGCTGGGCATGATTGGTTCCTCCCATTCTCTTCAAGGTGAGCTTCCGACAAGCAATGAACCACCTGCACAGAGCAGGGGGAAGAGGTGGTGGTGGTGCCTTGTGCACTTGTTTATAGCCCATTTATTCTCCAGGCATGCCACTCTGGGCATCTCAAAAGCAGCATGCCTGGAGAGTAAACAGGCTACGAATGACCACACAAGGAGCTGCCACCTCCCCACCTTTGCCCGGGTCTCTACCTCAAAATGACTCAGCACAGAGACCTGGGCAAAGGCAGGGTGGCGGTGGCGGCGGTGCCTTGTGTGTTCATTCGTAGCCCATTTACTCGAGGCATGCCACTCTGGGCATCCCGAAAGCAGCGTGACTGGTGAGTAAGCAGGCTACAAACAACCACACAAGGAGCTGCCACCACCCGCCTTTGCTTGGGTCTCTACCTCAAAATGACTCAGCACAGAGACCCAAGCAAATATGGGGGTGGAGGTGGCACCTCGTGTGCTGGTTTGTAGCCTGTTTACTCTCGAGGTACACAGCTTTTGCAATGCCCAGAGCAGCATAACTTTGGAAATATAAGATGGGGAAGTTCCAGTGGGGAGGAGGCTTGGACCTTTCCAGTTTTGCTGTATTTTCCCCACCACAGCAGGAGCCCACCACTGGACCCTTACTGTAAAGTATGATGCCAGCAAAGGGTTCCACCACATTCTTCTCTTTATGTAGACTAGAACTAGTTGTAGGTATGTTAAGTATGTGGCATACTGTCACGTCCAGTCATGCATTGTAGTCTGTCCTCAAAGATAAAGCATTTAAAAATCTGGGATTTAATCACCTCTATTTCTGACTTTTAAACTTCAGGACTTCTGAGAAACAATGCTGCTGCTCCTATGATGACAGTGATGTCAAGGAGCTCAGAGAATCAGATAGCTGTTGGAAGAATAATGAGATGCATTGAGGACGTTGGTGGAAGTTCAATTGATATCCATTGTTAACACATAAAGGATAAGGGATATGTCAGGGGTTCTGCTGAAGTCAGAATCCCTGCTTTCTCATAAACTTTTGGGTTTTCATTAAAAAGCATTTTTAAATGCTTCTTTTGCAAGACAAACGTGATAATAGACTGGTCCCTTCCAGAAAACTTGCCTTTTCATTTAAGTTTCTTTCTCCATGTGTACCACTCTTAGACCTTCCCCCATGTTATCCCTGAAAGGCAGTTGTAGCCAGTATGCAATTCCTTTCTTTTTATGGCATTTAGAATTGAAAACTAGAGATGGGCACAAAAGGGAAAAATAGTGTTTTGTTTTGTTTTGATTTGATTTTCTTTTCATTTTGTTTTGTTTCATAATTAATTATTTTTTTAAAATATTTTTTGTAACAAAATGAAACGAAACGAAACAAGTTGTTATGTTATATAATGGCTCCCCTGGGTCCTAGAGGCACCATTTGGGGGGTGGGGTAGCTTCCTTGGACTCTTCCCTTTAAGCCCTCAAATATTTTTTAAAAATATTCAATGGAAAATTACTAGTCTCAGGCATGCGAATGGCAGGCTTCTTCCCCAAGCGATTTTAGGGGATCCCTTGAAATTTGGAAAAGTTAGGGTTTCTGGGGGCCGAGATATTAAGCTCCAAAGGAGGTGGGGGTTGCTTATGTTTAATGGAGGAAGGAGTGTGTCCAGTGCACTTTACAAGCTTACGGGTTAATTGACAGTTTCCCCTCAGTGCACCGATCCACACTCCTTCAATTAAGTTCCCCCTGCAGCCCCTTTGGAGCTCAATAACTCCATTCCCTGTACCCCAAACCTCTCCAAATTGGGGGTGCCTCAAGGGGAGAGCTTGATGAAGCACCACTCTAATTTCCACGCTGCTAGCTACCTGGGATAAATATTTTCAAGCCCATAACATTGCAATCTTTCCAAATTTGGAGGGCTTAAAGGGGAGAGTCCAAGGAAAGTTCACACTCAGTTTAGTGCCTCTAGGACCCAGGGGATCCATTTTATAGAGTAACAAATCTGTTCATTACTGGTTTGTTTCATATGAACTTTAAAAAAAAAGGTTTCTAATGAAATGGAATAAATCATGGGGAAACAAAATGAAATGAAACAAATCCCAATTTTTCCATTTCATGCCTATCCCTAGTGTCCATCTCTACTGAAAACTATGAAATCCAGAGTCTGTGCTTAGAAGAATATTGCTGTTTTAGACACGTAGACTTCGAAAAGCATTCCTAGCCAAAAGAACAGACAACCAGGAATACAAGGTAATGGAATGTAAATTATATTTAAATCTTCTGCCCTGTAATGGAAGGAATTAAACACAAAATGCTATGCTGATGCTCTGTGACTCACAAATAAATACAAAAAGCCCAGAGTTCCAACTCACCCACATTTGGAAGGGCATCCTGTAAACAAAAATGCTATCTCCTAACAGGATGACCAGCTATGACACTGCTGTGCAAAGAATGCTGTGAGATATAGGAAGGTGCCTTATACTGAGTGACACCATTGGTATTTAATTCAGTATTGCCTTTCCACTGACTGGCACCTGCTCTGCACAATGCCTGACAGGGGGCTTTCTCAGCCTCCTTGTAAACTTTTGCGTGCAAAACCTGTGCACTGTTCCTGAGGTAGAGTCCTTCTAGTCGTTCTCTGTTTTACATATGGAAGGTCAGTTCCTTTCATAGAATCATAGAATAATGAAGTTGGAAGGTTCGTATGTAGAGATGGGCACGAACTGAAAAAAATGGTGATTCGTTTTGGTTCGGTTTGTTGTAGGGTTTGTTCATTTCATTTCATTTTTAACATTTTTTTTGAAAAATCAGTTTCATCGGTTCATTGATTCATTATTTGTTTTTTCCTGTTTTGTGTGATTTAATCCGTTTGACAGCAGGTGGGCGGGAAAAAAACATTAAAAAAATAAAAAAAGATGTTGACAACTACAGCACAAACTGGACTGGCAGCATCCTCATCCTCACCATCCACATCCTCATCCTCATCATCTTCAACATTCAACAACACATCATCCTTACCGGGTGGTGGCAGCGGTGGCAGCAGCAGCGGGGCAATCCTGGCCCCTGTGGCAGGGGCTTTTTGAGGTGCTGGCTTGGGGCCAACACCTACAAAGCAAACAGCACTTATACAATTCTCCTTCAGTCAATGCAGAAAGAAGAATATAAAAAAGCAGCAATCCCTTCTGAAGGTCAGGTGCAGATATAAAGGACAATCTAAAAGCAACCGCCAGACAGAATTTTCAGGAACATTTGGCTTCTGCCCAATTTTCTGATTGCCCATTACAAATATAAAAGCTACAATGCAACCTCAGCTGTTATCTCTAAACAAATTAGAATGAAGGAAAGGCCTCTACTACTCAACTTTTGGATTAAAAAAATATCAAATGCTTAAAAGTATAATGACTAACTGGTAATATGCTAACATTTTTAATTTAACTGTTGGATGAGAGTGGAAACAACTTGAATTATTTCAAAGAAAATTGAAAGGGAGGAGATGGTAATGGTAAACCACAGTCCTACAGAAAATAGAGAATATTGTGGTGTTCAAACACTGGCCTAGGATCTCAGACATCTTATGCACAGAATTGTTCAAATGTTACAGCCTAGAGAACATGTGTTTCCAAAAATCCTACAGCAAACACACTATATTTTTCTTCCTTTTGCACACCAGTATGTATTTACTTTACAGTGCCCCTTTCTTTACCTGTTAGGGTTTATCAAACAAACTGAATAAACAGGCCATCGGTGAAAGGCAGTGAAAGGTATGCTTTTCCAGAAATCCCCCAGACACCTTGAATTCTCCAGAAAACTTTAGAAAAGCATAGCTATTCCTTTATTGCCTGGGTGGGGTGGGGTGGAGGGCAGCTGGAAAATTTAAAATACAGATTATGATCCCGACACTAAAACATTTTAAAATAATTTATTTTTAGTGGTCTAATAAAAGGTATCACCTACTCTTGAACAGTGCCCTAGTTCTAGAAGTTATATTACCATAAAAGCATTGTGTTGTAGATTTTGCAACTTGTTATACCTAACTCTCTTCTGTCAGAAAGGACAAAAGTTTAACTGGAATATAGCAGTTGTTTACTCATTAACTTAAAAAGACTTCAGATAATCAAACGAGTTTTCTTTAAGTGCTTACACATCATGTTTTACATTATTGTAATTTGTTCCACCAAAGAAGCATCCGTCTTTGTGATACTCATTTAATTTCTTTATTCGTTTGGAATTGCTGTTTCAGTCTGAAGCACAGCATTAACTGTAGGCATTGTAATTAACCCATTATGTGGACGTAAATGTAGATAAACATTTGAAACAGATGGTACCGAAATACAGCTCAGAATCCTATTACTTACATATGGTGGTTTCAGTGAGATAGCAAAAATTTCAATGGCAAATTGCCACTGGTTAAGAAAGCAACACATTAACCCCTTCTTCTGTGCGAAAACACACAAGAAACAGGTGGTGAAGAATATGAACACTGGATTTTTTTCACTAGTAGGAATTTGCCCTACAATTTACACTGCTTGACATCTGCTGTATAGGATAGTAATAGGATTCTGGCCATTACTGTATCATTTTGATTCCATTTAAGACTTCAGTATTGTAAGTGGAAGCCCAGACTACTTAGGATTGCATCTTTGTTGCCAACTAACATTTTCAGGGTTGCACCTGGCTCATTTTAGATGATAAACAAAGGGAATTAAACTTTATGCATAGCTCCTTAGCCGACTCAGAAATATTAGTTAATTAATTAATAATTTGTGTGTGGAAGAAAGATCCTGCCAAATTTCTGCAAAGTTTTACCAAAATACTGAAAACATTTTTGATGTATCACAGATTACATGGCATGTGGAAGATATTTTCCATGAATACAAAAATATTTCCTGTTTGTTTGCCACTCCTACAACAATTTGGGCTGGGCTTATGATTTTACTAGATCTGGTGTGTGGTTTTCAATTTTTTGGCCTTCTAGAAGTATTAGACTTCTATAGTTATTAATCATTGTTTCTGCTGACTAGACCTTCTATAGATTGAAGTAAAAACACCTAAAGGACCAAGAGTCAAGAGCTGTACTAGATCATTGGCTCATAAATCAGTTTAACATGTACATCCTATGGCAGACAGTTGATACTGTCAAACTGAAGATAAGGCTGTCCTGTTTGAAAGTAAGCCTTCTACTACATGATCATCTTTGGATGGGAATCATTCCTTGAAACAGACACATTTCTCAAGGAAATTAAGCAAGAAATTAGCAGGAAATTAAGGAAGTTAAGTAGGAAAATATAGGATTTGGTGCCAAAATGACATTAACTTTTCTCCTGATCCTTTAAAATAGTTAATCCCACTTTCCATTTTTTTTAAAAAATGGTTTCTAAAAGACATTTATATTTTAATGTATTTTCCTCACCCTAAACCTTTGCATTGCATGAATCAGGTTGCCAGCAAAGACCTTAATAATGCCTTTATAAAGTAACAGATTCATTATTATTATTCTTACTAACAGAAAATGATCCAGTCTATTGCTTGCAGACTCCAGGCCCTTTAATAACATAATTATACCTAATTAAGGTCAGCAGGATAACAATCCTGACTTCTGGTATAACATAATGAGACTATTCATCAGTTGTTTCAATAACAAGCACATTGTTAACTGTGTGTGCAAATTTGTCCCATTTGTTTCAATTTCCAGTGGCCAATACTGATCATTTTTGGTGTACTTCAAAAAGAGCTGCACTGTTAAGGTCAGTAACAAGCCCAGGTATCATGGTAACCAGTTACAAATGGGAAATTAACATCATGTTTCAGAATGTTCCATCCCTGTTCACTACGTGAATGTGGTCAAGAGGATTTATATGGCTGTCACCCAAAAACAACAGATCCAAACTTGATGGAATCTTAGTCCTATTGACTGGCTGTGAAAAACAAACAGGAGAAAGTCATTGTCCAAAGAGGTTGCCGTGTTCGTGGTATGCAGCACAGAGAAGGAGAGCCTTTACACTAACATCTCCACTGTGGTTCTGATCCAAATTGTTAGACACCCACCCCACACCCTTCTTGTTCACATTGGTGTCTGTGTTTATTAAATTTCTGCTGAGTTTGGACTGGGACTGCAGCAGAAGCAAAAGGTAAAAGCAACTGTCACACTTTTTTTAATTCTATGGGGCTAATTCATTGCTTAAATACCTATTGATGGACCTTGCAAACACAATTCCACAAAAATTAGTCACTTCTTATTCATCGTTATATATCGGGCAACATGAACTATTAATTATAGCAACAGAATGCTACAATTTGTCCACCCAAGCCCTCTGCAGTAGTACCAACACAGACATTGGTTGGAAATTTCAGAGAGGGTAGCCATGTTAGTCTTTCCAAGAATTGCAGGCAAAAATCAAAGAAAAACAAAACAAAACAAAAGACACGAAATGTGGCACCTTAAGGACTAACTTCCATATTTTAATGTAACATTTCGTGGACACTCATGAGCGAGTGAGCGAGCGAGCGAGAGAGAGAGATTTGTTTTACTTGACTTGTTTTTAATAAAGCCATGGTGGTTCTTCGTAATCACAATGTTTTGTTCAAAGTATGAACAGACTGACTGTTCAGGGACCTCTTTTGTGCCATTCCTATCACTGACATCATTGGCAACAAACACTCCTCTTCTACAAAAATTCCTGATCTTTTTTCAGCATTAACGGTGGCAAAGCTTCACATCAGCACCAGGGTTAATGCCATTGTTCATTTTAGATGTGCTTTGCAAATGGGTTTAAAAGCCCTAATTCAAAGTTACATTTGGTAAAGAGCTAATGGTATATGTCAGGGAGGTCCAAACTTTTTGCAGGGAAGGCCAGATTTGGTGAGGTGAAAATGTGTAGCAGCTGACCATTCAGCTGCATTTGGCCCCCGGGCCAGACTTTGGACAAGCCTCTAGGACATGCAAGGAGGTGGGGAGGATGCTGCAGCAATGTTGCCGAGGGCAGGCAGGCTGTAGAGGTGGCTGAGAGGACGGATGGAGGCAGGGAGGGCAGGCAAATGGTAAAACTGCAAGCTGACATCTCTATCTAGTATGGGGAGGGGCCAGCTGGCGGGGATGCATGATAGCAGAGCTGGCAGGGAGAAGAGGCTGTGGGCTGCTCAGAATTTGAAAATGGGCCGCATTTGGACCCTGGGCCTGACTTTGGACATGCCTGGTATATGCTGTGTGTGTGTGTGTGTGTGTGTGTGTGTGTGTGTGTGTGTGTGTGTGTGTGTGTGTGTGTGTGTGTGTGTGTGTGTTGTGTCGTTACAGTTGTGACCGACTCTTCGTGACTCCATGTCCATGGAGTTTTCTTGGCAGGAATACTGGAGTGGCTTGCCAGTTCCTACTCCAGGCACCCACAGCACCTGGTATTCCCTGGTGGTCTCCCATCCAAGTACTAACCAGGGCTGACCCTGCTTAGCTTCTGACATCAGGCGAGATCGTATATGCTTAGGGCATCTAGGCAGCTAGGTATATGCCATAATCAAGGCCAAATGGTAAAGGGGGGGAGTTGTAATAGGGAATGGAAGAAGTGTGTGATCACTCCTTATCATGTGACCATGACTAGTGGGAAATATCAGATGTGGATCACACAGATAAAACACATTAGTGTCTTTATCTAAAATGCCATGAGTGCATGAAGGTTTTCTTCCTAACTCTCTGACCTTCTTAGCAATTAATTATCAGAGCTGCCTGCATTTTTGGATTAAGTTGTGCCACTGATGGATTTCCTGGAATCTTTGATGCCCCTTTCTCCATTCCCACTGTTAAAACCTCACTGAAATGAAACAAATGTGGGGGCCATCTTCCAGTATGCCTGAGAAACAGCATACCCCCTGAGTGAGCACCAAACTGTTTTACATCAATACTAGCCTCTACCGCATGCATTTTATTCAGGCTCTTATTGAGTTTGTTTTGCTTAACCCACAAAGACTTGCTGAGCATATAAATAATTTACCTCTCTTCACCTTTAAATATGGCCATCTCCATTCTCAAAAAAAAAAAAAAAAAAAAAAAAAGGAACACAGAGAGCCCAAGAGGTTCACACTCTCCCAAATGTTAAATTTTAAAACAGCATTCCTGTTGATGTTCTGAGGCTTCTAGCAAGCAAGATTTTTTAAAATCACTTTGTGGATTGGATAGCCATCTTTGACTCAGATATTCTTTTTCTTTAAAATAGCACACCAACTCCGGCTTGCTTCATAAGAAGTGAAAAAGAAATGGGAAAGGAGACCAGGATCTCCTTAGAATAATTAATTGTTGGTAGATCACACTGCTGCAGGTAAACCTCACAGCACTGTAAATCAGAAGGGCAATGCATATATACACTCTTTGCACATAAGGGCTAATGGGGCATGAATCTGGCATTCACATGTTTCAGACAAATGCATGTACTGGGAGTTTTTTTAAAAAAAAAACAGTAGTAGACCCTAAATGTCCTCAGATTTAATAATAAGACTCATAATATTTGAATAGCAGAGCTGGAAGCGACCCTATGATCATCAAGTCCATCCCCTCTTAAGATGGCACATTGAGCATTGAACTCCCAACTCAGGATGGGCATTTTGTTTCGGAACCTACTGGTTCTGAAAGGACTCATGTGAGCCCAGATGGTGTTTGGAAACCTCCGACACACAAGTAGCCAATCTCTTACCTTGGTCTGCACCCGCATGGAACTGAGCTCCAATGATGAAGCAGTCTGAGATGTCATATTTACTTCGCCATGGTGCTGGCCAGTCAGGAGGTGTGCAGGGATAGGCTTCATCCCACCTCCCTTTCTGATTGGCCAGCACCACGGAGCCTGCTTCCTCATTGGAGTTTAACCCTGCGCTAGCCCAGAAAAAGATAAGAGATTGACTGTCATGGCGGGTGGTGGAGTCACCTTCTTTGGAGGTTTTTCAGCAGAGGCTGAACTGTGATGGGGGGGCTGCATGGCAGGGGGTTGGACTAGATGGACTTTAAGTTCTCTTCCAACTCTATGATTCTGTGATTCTATGTGTCGGAGGCTTCTGAATACCACCTAGGCTCGCATGGTTCCTACTGGTTCCGAAACGAAATGTCCACCTCTAATGAGAACCTCTGGCTTCACAGCCAGAGAACTCACCCACTGAGCTATCCAGCAGTTCAAAGACCTCATATAAATTGAAAAAGGCTAATCTGCTTATTTTTAAAGAGAATTGTTATCCCCCAACTTTTCTTTATTTGGAAATAATATAGTCTGTAGAGGCTGAAAAACTGGTCCCCATATTGAAAGGAACTACAGGAGAGTAGGAAAGTAGGCATACTTTAAAGAAAGTAATGGAGTGACAGCCCACCAGAAATGGTCTCATGTACTGTATCTTCAGGGAGTTAGCATACAATTTAGTAACTTATATTTAAAGTATTTTTGCATTACGAAAACATACAATGACTGTGTTTTGTCTTAACCAAAAACACAGAGAAAATGTTATTTCAGCAAATATTCTCTCAGGAGTTTTGAGACCAAGCAGTCTCCTGACATGAATTTTCAAAGGGGAAATTGGCAGGGCACCTTGTGCAATCTGAATTTTTGAACCTGCCAGTCCAGATCCAGTTAGCTGATTCTCAGGAGTCTCATATTACATTTTCCTGTCCCCTCCGTTCTTGAACATGGCATCTGCATATGTGTTCTTGACATATTGACAGACATTTTTCTCTGGTAAATAACTAACTCTCTCATCCTTATACTATTACCTTTGTAAGCCCTAGCTGGTCCTTTGTCATCTTTAACCTTTTCAGCTCTATCATATATTTGTCCCTGTCTTAGTCTGACCTAATACATGTTCATGCATATCCCTATCTTAGTCTAACACATGCTTGTGTTTGAGGAAAGGAGGAGCTTCCATCCTCTTCCTTTCCCTCCAATTCCCCCTCTCCCTGCCCTTTGTTTCCCTAAATATTGTTGCTAAATGATGGTGGAGGGCAGTAAGAGGGCTTCTGGTGACCAGAGCACATGCCCTGTGAAGTGTTACACACTGCAAATGTGAACAGACTACCAGTGATTGAAACTACTTTTTTGGCAAATAATTTTTATTTATTTTCTACATAAAACAAAACAAAATACATATATTGTGTATCAGATGTCATGATACATGAGTCAGTCACAGTTATTTTACCTTCATTTCAGCCCTCTATGTTTCATTTGTCATTTCCAAAGCTTTAAAGAACAGGTTTTCATACTTAATTTCTCTTTTGTTTTCATCAATATTCTATCCAACTCTTCTTATGTCCAACTTTCTTAATCATTATTCATCTATTTGCACTTTAAAAAAAGAAGATAAAAGAACAAAAGCAATTAAAAGAATGAAGTTTCCCTCTTACCTATCTCGCCTTAGCAGAATACTCAATCCCTATATTTTTATTCTTACATTTGCTAAACCTATTTGAAATGCATTTTTACTAATTTAATATACAATAAGTGCCATCAGTTAGAACATGTTAAGCTGTTCCTCTAAAAATTACATAAGAACATAAGAACATAAGAAGAGCCATGTTGGATCAGGCCAACGACCCATCTAGTCCAGCTTCCTGTATCTCACAGTGGCCCCACCAGATGCGTCTGGGAGCACACGAGACTAGATATCTGTCTCCTGATACCACTCCCCTGCATCTGGCCCTTGAAGTACCCCGGTTTTAAGCCTGGGGATTACATATCTCCATCATGGTTTGTAACCTGTGCTGGACTTTTCCTCCAGGAATCTGTCCAATCCTCTTTTGAAGGCATCCAGGCCAGATGCCATCACCACATCCTGTGGCAGGGAGTTCCACAGACTAACAACGCGCTGGGTGAAAAAATATTTTCTTTTGTCTGTTCTTACTCTCCCAGCCCTCAATTTGAGTGCATGTCCCCTAGTTCTGGTATTTTGTGAGAGGGAGAAGAGCTTCCCTCTATCCACTTTACTCATGCCCTGCATTATTTTGTACGTCTCAATCATATTCCCCCTCAGGCGCCTTTTTTCCAGACTAAAGAGGCCCAAATGTTTTAGCCTTTCCTCATAAGGGAGGTGCCCCAGCCCAGCAATCATTTTGGTCGCTCTCTTCTGCACCTTTTCCAGTTCCACTATGTCTTTCTTGAGATGCGGTGACCAGAATTGTACACAATACTCCAGATGCGGCCTTACTATTGTTTTGTATAATGGCATTTTAATGTTGGCTGTTTTATTTTCAATCCCCTTTTTGATAATCCCTAGCATGGAATTGGCCTTCTTCACTGCTGCCATACATTGGGTAGACACCTTCATGGAGCTGTCCACCAACACACCAAGATCTCTTTCCTGATCCGTCATGGATAACTCAGAGCCCATGAGTTGATAGGTAAAGTTTTGATTTTTTGCCCCAATATGCATTACTTTACATTTGGCTACATTAAATTGCATTTGCGATTTCTCAGCCCATTCCCCCAGTTTGGAGAGATCCTTCTGGAGTTCCTCACAATCTTCTCTGGTTTTTAGCATATGGAAAAGTTTTATGTCATCCGCAAACTTCGCCACCTCACTGTTTATCCCTGTCTCCAGGTCATTTATGAACAGATTGAAAACCACCGGTCCCAGGACAGATCCCTGGGGCACACTGCTTTTCACTTCTTTCCATTGTGAAAATTTCCCATTGACACCTACTCTTTGTTTCCTGGATCTCAACCAATTCTCAATCCATAAGAGGTCCTGCCCTCTTATCCCCCTGACTGTGCAATTTTCTCAGCAGCCTTTGGTGAGGGACTGTGTCAAAAGACTTTTGAAAATCCAGATGGACTATATCCACCGGTTCAACCAAATCTACATGCCTGTTGACCTTTTCAAAAAATTCTACAAGATTTGTAAGACAAGACTTACCCTTACAGAAGCCATGCTGATTTTCTCTCAGCAAGGTTTGTTCTATGTGTTTCAAGATTTTTCTCTTGGATGAGGCTTTCCACCATCTTCCCTGGGACAGATGTAAGGCTAATTGGCCTGTAGTTTCCTGAGTCCCCCCTCCTTCCTTTTTTAAAAATTAGTGTGACATCTGCTATCCTCCAGTCCTCCGGCACTGTGGCCGTTGTAAGAGACAAGTTGCATATTACCGTTAAGAGATCTGCAATTTCATTTCTCAGTTCCCTAATAACCCTTGGGTGGATGCCATCTGGGCCTGGTGACTTGTTAATCTTCAATTTATCAATTAGTCCTAAAACATCCTCCTTTTTAACCTGTATTTGATTTAATTCTTTAGTCAAGACAGAATCTGCTCATAGTCCTCCGTCGTGAAGACAGATGCAAAGAACTCATTTAATTTCTCTGCAATTTCCAAGTCCTCCTTAACCTCCCATTTTCCTCCCTCACCATCTAAAGGGCCAACTGGTTCTCTAGCAGGTTTTCTACTTCTAACATATTTAAAGAAGCTTTTATTATTACCCTTTATATTGCTAGCCATGCGTTCTTCAAAATCTTTCTTTGCCTCTCTTATCATCTTCTTACATTTCTTTTGCCAGAGTTTGTGTTCCTTTTTATTTTCCTCATTTGGGGAGGATTTCCATTTATAGAAAGACCTCTCCTTGCGCTTTAGAGCCTCTCTAACGCCACTCGTTAACCATGCTGGCGCCCTCTTGGACTTAGAGGAGCTCTTCTTTCTTTGTGGTATGCACTTGTGCTGGGCCTCTATTACTGTTGTTTTAAACAGGCTCCATGCACTCTGAAGAGATTGGATTCTTCTAACGTTCCCCTTCAGTTTCTTTCTAACTAGTTTCCTCATCTGAGGGACGTTTGCCCTTCGGAAATCAAGGGTTTTTATGTCTGATTTGCTTGATACTCTTCCTCCAACATGCATGGCAAAGGAGATTGCAGCATGGTCACTGTTCCCCAGAGGCTCAGTGACATTCACATCCCTGACCAGGTCCTGAGTATCACACAGTATTAGATCCAGAGTTGCCTGTTCTTAGGTGGGCTCCATGACAAGTTGCTCTAAGGCACAGTCATTCAGCAAGTCGAGAAACCCGGTTTCTCTTTCTTGCCCGGAGCTCGCCTTGGCCCAGTTAATGTGGGGATAATTGAAGACCCCCGTGATTACTATCCTATCCCTCTTAGCCACCTCCATGATTTCTTTCCTCATTTCAAGGTCCCCCTCAAGTTTTTGATCTGGTGGATGATATAATACCCCAACTCTCACTCCTTGGACCTGGTAGTTTAACCCACAGTGATTCTATGGTGGGGTCAGGCCCTCTATCAATTTCCATTCTGCTGGATTTTACCCCTTCTTTGACATAGATGGCCACTCCCCCTCCAACCCGTCCCTCTCTATCCCTTCTATAGAGTTTATAGCCTGGGATTGCTGTATCCCACTGGTTTTCCATATTCCACCAGGTTTCTGTTATGGCTATTATATCTATGATATTCCTAGCTGCCAAATGTTCAAGTTCTCCCATCTTTGCTCGGAGGCTTCGAGCATTGGCGTAGAAGCACCTGTACAGTGGGTCCTGCAACAACAGCTGCTGCTTTGTTCTCCCCCCCCCCACAGCTTTTATTTTCAGTAGACAAACTATCATATTCCATTATTCTCCCAGTGCTAATACCTGCTATGTCATCTCTATGTGATTCTCTACCCTCTCCAACCTCATTCCCTAAGGATGAGGTGTTCCGAACCGGATGCCACTCAGGTCCTGTCGGCTTTCCCACAGTTATCAGTTTAAAACCTGCTCTGCAGCCTTTTTAAGGTTGAGTGCCAGCAATCTGGTCCCATCATGATTCAAGTGCAACCCATCCCTCCTGAACAGGTTTGGCTTGTCCCAAAATGTTCTCCAGTTCCTGACAAATCTAAAGCCCTCCTCTCGACACCATTGCCTCATCCATGCATTGAACCTTCTGAGTTCTGCCTGCCTGGTGGGTCCTGCACGAGGAACAGGTAGCACTTCTGAAAATGGTACGTTGGAAGCCCGGGACTTCAATCTTCTACCTAACAACCTGAATTTGGCTTCCAAGACTGACCGCTTGGCCTTCCCGACATCATTGGTACCAACGTGTACCATGACCACTGGCTCTTTCCCAGTTCTCTCTAACAAGCTCTCTAGATTTCTCGTGATGTCTGCAACCTTTGCACCTGGCAGGCAAGTGACCATACGGTTATCATGCTCATCACAAATCCATCCCTCTGTATTTCTAATTATAGAATCCCTTAGTACAAGGAGCTTCTCTCCTGCAGCCTGTTCATCTATATGTACCTGATCCTGTATCTCATCAATTGTGATGAGGGAGAGATCCTCAGGTGGAACCAGTTGTTCCTCTGTGCATGCCTCATGAGGTGTGATGAGGGAAAGAGCCTCAAATTGATTGTGCAATATGAGGCTCTCAGAGCGATCCCTTGGCATTCTACTCCTTTGAGTCACATTCCTCCACACATCTACCTCCTGAGTTGGGGAAGTGACTTCATCCTCAGAAGTGTGCCCTGTCTCTTCTTGGACCTGGATAGTCTGTTCCGCTCTGTCCAGGAACTGCTCAAGCTCCTTAATATGTTGCTGGTCCGATATGCGGGCCTCTAGCTGCTGGACCCTGTCTTCCAATAGTGCAACCAGCTTGCACTTGCAGCAAGTGTAGTTCTCTTTGCGTTTTGTCAAGATGACAAACATGGCACAAGTGTTACAGGTAACTACAGCTGCTCCCTCAGACTCCATTCTAATGAGTGCAGTATTCTGGGCCTTGAAAATTTTACAGTTTTACTAGCTACTAATCTAGAAATAATAATCTAGTACAAGGTTCTTCCTTTTATGTTAAAATGAAATCTTGCGCGCCGTCAGGGGAAAAGACTTGGTGTAACTCCATCCCCAAGCTCAGAGCTTAGTCTGGCACCACTCCCTACTGCCTAGCCACTTCCTTTGTTTGGCTGGTTAATGGCTCTTTGTATTTAAATGAGCAGTTAAAGTTAGCAGAGGCAGAGGTCAAACAGCCCTAGTTGAACTGCTCCAACCCAGAAACTTACCAGTGCCCAGTTCTTTCTCTTTTGCTCTCTCAGGAGTAGGTCTGCCTATTTCCACACACCAGGCTCAAATGCTGAAGCTAAGCTTCTTCTTCAGGGGAAAAGACTTAGTGTAACTCCACCCCCAAGCTCAGAGCTTAGTCTGGCACTACTCCCTGCTGCCTAGCCACTTCCTTTGTTTGGCTGGTTAATGGCTCTTTGTATTTAAATGAGCAGTTAAAGTTAGCAGAGGCAGAGGTCAAACAGCCCTAGTTGAACTGCTCCAACCCAGAAACTTACCAGTGCCCAGTTCTTTCTCTTTTGCTCTCTCAGGAGTAGGTCTGCCTGTTTCCACACACCAGGCTCAAAATTACATTTTATAGCTAGGTTGCATTTACTTTAAGGGCTACTATAGGAGGGTTACATCTTGGTCTTTATAAGGTCTTCTTTAGGTTTAAAAGTTCCCATCTATGCCTAATATACAGTATCTCTCAGTTATCTTATAATTTAGCAAATTAAAATATATCAATATTTCCCTAGGTGCAATTGGTCTTAGTTTTTCCATAGGAATCTTCATTTTCATTTTTCCCATATCATAACAATAAGTTTACAAAGAAACAATTTTAGACAGTTGAGACTACATTATTTTTGATTCTCCCAAAGGACAATATGGAATTTGTGGTAGAGGAGTATTGCTGTTGTTCTTATGCCAAATAGGTGATCAATCTCTTTGTTTGTCATGTTTTACAACATATTGTGAATTATTCATAATGCTGTTAAATGAAGGTAGTATTTTATAGCTGGAAGTGAAGTTGCTGACTCTTCTTTTGCTGCAACCCCCCCTTTCGTTTCTACTATTTTATATGAAATGAATGGTCTGTCTAAACTGGGGAACTGGGTTTGTTTAAACCAAGGTTGAGGGTGTCTGTGTGCCTACACAACAAAAAAAGGGTGATGCCCTCAAACACTGTGACCACAAGTGAATTCACCTGGGGTGTACGGATTCTCCACACTGGAGGCTTCACAGACTGCAGCCTCACAGGTGGCCTTGAACACAGGTGTTGACTGACTCACAATACCCCAAAAGAACTTGCCCCTTATGGGCAATGCCTTATTTTACCAAGATTTCCTGAAGAGCATTGCTGCCAGTTCAGCTCAACATCTCCAGTCACCCTTGTTTGTCCGGCTGCTTGGAGATTTTCTCAGCCCTATTGTCAAAGGCTAATCTTGTCATCCCCCCATAAAAAGAAGGGAGCTTTGGATGTTCTTTTTCTCCAAATACAGAGTGATGCAAAAACCTTCTGACAATCCTGGAGCCTAGAAAGTTACCTTTCAAAATCACCTTCTCGGGTGCATACAACATACGTTAATGTAGAAGAACAGGCTGCAGGAGAGAAGCTCCTTCTGCTAGGGGATTCTATAATTAGAAATAGGGAGGGATGGATTTGTGATGAGCATGATAACCGTATGGACACTTGCCTGCCAGGTGCAAAGGTTGCAGACATCACGAGAAATCTAGATAGCTTGTTAGAGAGAACTGGGAAGGAGCCAGTGGTCATGGTACATGTTGGTACCAATGATGTCGGGAAGGCCAAGCGGTCAGTCTTGGAAGCCAAGTTCAGGTTGTTAGGAAGAAGATTGAAGTCCAGGACTTCCAAGGTAGCATTTTCAGAAGTGCTACCTGTTCCTCGTGCAGGACCCGCCAGGCAGGCAGAGTTCAGAAGCCTCAATGCATGGATGAGGCGATGGTGTCGAGAGGAGGGCTTTAGATTTGTCAGGAACTGGAGAACATTTTGGGACAAGCCAAACCTGTTCAGGAGGGATGGGTTGCACTTGAATCATGATGGGACCAGATTGCTGGCACTCAACCTCAAAAAGGCTGCAGAGCAGCTTTTAAACTGATAACTGGGGGAAAGCCGACAGGAGCTGTGTGGCATCTGGTTCGGAACACCTCATCCACAGGGAATGAGGTTGGAAAGGGTAGAGAATCACATAGAGATGACATAGCAGGTATTAGTACTGGGAGAATAATGGAATGTGATAGTTCATCTACTGAAAATAATAGCTGTGGGGGGAAAAGAACAAAGCAGCAGCTCTTGTTGCAGAACCCACTGTACAGGTGCTTCTACGCCAATGCTCGAAGCCTCCGACCAAAAATGGGAGAACTCGAACATTTGGCAGCTAGGAATATCATAGATATAATAGCCATAACAGAAACCCGGTGGAATATGGAAAACCAGTGGGATACAGCAATCCCAGGCTATAAACTCTATAGAAGGGATAGAGAGGGACGGGTTGGAGGGGGAGTGGCCATCTACGTTAAAGAAGGGGTAAAATCCAGCAGAATGGAGATTGACAGAGGGTCTGACTCCACCATAGAATCACTGTGGGTTAAACTACCAGGTCCAAGGAGTGATGTGATAGTTGGGGTATGCTATCGCCCACCAGATCAAAAATTTGAGGGGGACCTTGAAATGAGGAGACAAATCATGGAGGTGTCTCAGAAGCACAGGATAGTAATCGTGGGGGACTTCAATTATCCCCACATCGACTGGGCTAATGCGAGCTGTGGGCAAGAAAGAGAAACTGGGTTTCTCGACTTGCTGAATGACTGTGCCTTAGAGCAACTTGTCATGGAGCCCACCCGAGAACAGGAAACTCTGGATCTAATACTGTCTGATACTCAGGATCTCGTCAGGGATGTGAATGTCACTGAGCCTCTGGGGAACAGTGACCATGCTGCAATCTCCTTTGCCATGCATGTTGGAGGAAGAGTGTCAAGCAAATCAGACATAAAAATCCTTGATTTTCGAAGGGCAAACTTTCCTCAGATGAGGAAACTAGTTAGAAAGACATTGAAGGGGAAGGTTGGAAGAATCCAATATCTTCAGAGTGCATGGAACCTGTTTAAAACAATGGTAACAGAGGCCCAGCACAAGTGCATACCACAAAGAAAGAAGAGCTCATTTAAGTCCAAGAGGGCACCAGCATGGTTAACGAGTGGCGTTAGAGAGGCTCTAAAGCGCAAGGAGAGGTCTTTCTGTAAATGGAAATCCTCCCCAAATGAGGAAAATAAAAAGGAACACAAACTCTGGCAAAAGAAATGTAAGAAGATGATAAGAGAGGCAAAGAATGATTTTGAGGAACGCATGGCTAGCAATATAAAGGGTAATAATAAAAGCTTCTTTAAATATGTTAGAAGTAGAAAACCTGCCATAGAACCAGTTGGCCCTCTGGATGGTGAGGGAGGAAAAGGGGAGATTAAGGAGGACTTGGAAATTGCAGAGAAATTAAATGAGTTCTTTGCATCTGTCTTCACAACAGAAGACCTTGAGCAGATTCTGCTGCCTGAACGGCCCCTCTTGACTAAAGAATTAAATCAAATACAGGTTAAAAGAGAAGATGTTTTAGGACTAATTGATAAATTGAAGATTAACAAGTCACCAGGCCCAGATGGCATCCACCCAAGGGTTATTAGGGAACTGAGAAATGAAATTGCAGATCTCTTAACAGTAATATGCAACTTGTCTCTTAAAACGGCCACAGTGCTGGGGGACTGGAGGATAGCAGATGTGACACCAATTTTTAAAAAAGGAAGGAGGGGGGACCCGGGAAACTACAGGCCAGTTAGCCTTACATCTGTCCCAGGGAAGATGGTGGAAAGCCTCATCCAAGAGAAAATCTTAAAACACATAGAAGAACAAACTTTGCTGAGAGAAAATCAGCATGGCTTCTGCAAGGGTAAGTCTTGTCTGACAAATCTTGTAGAATTTTTTGAAAAGGTCAGCAGGCATGTAGATTTGGTTGAACCGGTGGATATAGTCTATCTGGATTTTCAAAAGGCCTTTGACACAGTCCCTCACCAGAGGCTGCTGAGAAAATTGCACAGTCAGGGGATAAGAGGGCAGGCCCTCTTATGGATTGAGAACTGGTTGAAATCCAGGAAACAAAGAGTAGGTGTCAATGGGAAATTTTCACAATGGAGAGAGGTGAAAAGCGGTGTTCCCCAGGGCTCTGTCCTGGTGCTTTTCAATCTGTTCATAAATGACCTGGAGACAGGGATAAGCAGTGAGGTGGCCAAGTTTGCAGATGACACAAAACTTTTCCGTGTGGTAAAAACCAGAGAAGATTGTGAAGAGCTCCAGAAGGATCTCTCCAAACTGGGGGAATGGGCTACGAAATGGCAAATGTGTTTTAATGTAGCCAAATGTAAAGTAATGCATATTGGGGCGAAAAATCAAAACTTCATCTATCAACTCATGGGCTCTGAGTTATCTGTGACGGATCAGGAAAGAGATCTTGGTGTGTTGGTGGACAGCTCCATGAAGGTGTCTACCCAATGTGTGGCAGCGGTGAAGAAGGCCAATTCCATGCTAGGGATTATCAAAAAGGGGATTGAAAATAAAACAGCCAACATTAAAATGCCATTATACAAAACAATAGTAAGGCCACATCTGGAGTATTGTGTACAATTCTGGTCACCGCATTTCAAGAAAGACATAGTGGAACTGGAAAAGGTGCAGAAGAGAGCGACCAAAATGATTGCTGGGCTGGGGCACCTCCCTTATGAGGAAAGGCTAAGACATTTGGGGCTCTTTAGTCTGGAAAAAAGAAATTATAATTTTATTGAGAGCAACCTCCACCCCCCCCCCGAAAACAACCCTTCCATCTGTGGGAAAATTGCTGCAGCCTGGCCCCTCCAGAGTAGAAGGCATACAGCTAGACCAAAAGGATTGAGCTTGGGGACAGATTGGAGTTGGGCTGGAGGGTCATGTGACTGCCGTCATAAAGATCACACTGGATAACTCCACAAAGCAGTTGAGATTGCCATCTGTTTCCCTGCCTGATCACACTCTATGACGCATCTATCTGCTTCAGGGATTAATGACTGTATCTACAGTACAGAATTGTTAGTCCCAGTCATGATCGGGACAGAAAGGATACTACCTGGGGAGCAGCAGTAGTGCTAGGTGACAGTGATGAAGGATCTTTCCTAGACAGCAGCAATTGATTAGATTTTTCTTTAAATGGGCTTAAAGCTTTAGGTTACAAGATAGTTGCCATGTACCATTGCTTGTTTTGCTCTGCAGCATTGCAATGCATACTGATTTCCAAAGTGTAGGAATGCCACACCCCTTAGACAGGACTAGAATATAAGATCTCAGTATATAACCAGCTTCTCTGGCAAAGGTCTGGAACCTAAATAAAAATGTTCTCTAGTTGTGCAGTTCATTGAGGGAAAATATTGAGGATTTTAAAAAGTTCTAAGGATGCCAAATAGTAATCCTGACCGTTATTGCATGTTGGCCCTGGCACAATGTTCACAGAAAGTGTTCAGTGCTCCCTCGAACCTTCTGTTCTTTGAGGCTGGGATCAAACATCTTTTGAATTCAGGTGCTTGCTCTCGTAGGGCATAAGGGGGTTAAAGAGGAAAGTTGCCATTGAAGCAGAAATGCTGAGGAAGCCACACACTCATCTTGTCAAATACTAATTGCTCATTAGCATTCCTGGTGAAATCGAAGTCCCTGAAGATGGAGAATTAAAATGAACCAAGCCAATTTGTTCAGAAGCACAGTTCAATAATAACTTGGGTTGCAATGCATCATTTTCCAAGCAATGTTACAGGCATTCGTTTCATTTCACTTTTACTGCAGTTAGCGCATGCAGCCTTGCTTGCCTTTAATGGTTAGCATTAGCTGGATCACTCAGTGGTTTAGGCATCTGTCTCCAGAGCCAGAGGATGGAAGTCCAATTTCTTGCTGTGTTTCCTGGGGGAAGAGCCATCCTGGGTAGCCTTGGGCAAGCTGTGCAGTCCCAGAAGTTCCCCCAAGAAGAAGTGAATGATAAACCACCTCTGAATATTCTCTACCTGGGAAACCCTGAAAAGGGTCTGCAGCAGTCGGAATTGACTTTAGGGTGCATGATTGCTATTATTAATCTTCATGGATAGCGACTAGACTAGCACCATGCAACTCTTTTTGACCTTGGTGCTGTTAGGCTGTTTGCCAGGTGAATGGGGACAGATTGCAAAAGAAGATGGGAAGTGAATGGCTTTGATCCTCAGGAAGGGCTGTTTTTACAGGGTTTTCTTGGTGGTCCCCAAATAAATAATGTGCCATTAGAAAGTGAGTGGTTATTTCCCCTCCCACACACACACAACACACCCTCAAAATACAGATCAAAGTAAGGTGACTGCCACAAACCGGCTATGAAGGCACTCATAATTTCAAAAATAGATATGAGCAAGATGGTGTTAAGGGCAGCTGAAGCCCTTTCCCATTTTGTGGAAACACTGAGAAGTGAACTGTAATATTCAGGGGAAACTAGCCTTCTGTGCCTTCCTTTCCCATTTGTTCCCCCGCCACCTCTTCCCTTCGTTTCTCTTGGCTCTCTACCCACCTGCCTGCCTGCTCCACAAATCTTGCCCTGTAGCTTCTTCATTTGTTCTGCTCACACAGCATACAGCATACATTAATGTAGCGTAGCGAGGGGGCTACTTTGCCAGTTACCACCTTAGATGAGAAATCATAGAATCATAGAACCGTAGAGTTGGAAGAGACCTCAAGGGCCATCCAGTCCAACCCCCTGCCATGCAGGAACGCCCATCACAGGACTCCCGACTGGGACTGGCTCTGGTGGCAGGTCACCAGCTCTTCTACATTTAGCAGGAGCCCTCCTATGCACAGTTCCAAGTCTTTTTAAACCTCTAAAGCTGTCAGTGTTATTCCACTTGTGGGCTTCATGGTCCACAGCACAAAACTAACCCTCTCTGTGTCTTCAAATGAATGTGTGGCATTGACCCCACACTGGGTACTCCCCCAGCACAAGACCCATCATGTTAAATCCACGTTTCAAGAAGTTTCAAATGGTATTTCAAACAAAGATGGGAAAACAAATATTTAGGGCTTAGATTCCACTCCTGGTAATCTTTATTTTTCAAAATCACCCATGAAAAGAAAAGCAATGTTAAGGGTGCACAACAGAAGAGGGGGGGGGGGAAAGAGGGAAATAAATGCATGGGAAGAATGGAACGGCTATAACAGGATTACTAAGTTTATGCCTCAGCAAGCCAAAGGAGAGAAACAGCACAGGGCTTTAAGAAAGCTAGATGGTGCGTAGATTGCTTCCTCTCTTCTTCTCCTTCCTCACTTCTTCAACAGAACTTGGCAGAGGAAAGGGAAGCCCTTGATAGCTCCTACTCCTCAACTTCCTTGCTATTTAATAATCAAGAAGTTGTTTTATTGGTTACAATTTTGCCACTGTCTGACTTGACAGATCAGTGAGACATTATTCTCTAGGGCTGGCATTGCCAAGCTCCATGTCTGACACATAAATGCCTTTATTCGCTGCATTGGGCTGTGTGCTGCCACATTGAGAGACATCACAAATTCCAACCCAAGTCAGTCTGCTTTGAAACAATTTGCACGAGGTCCTGGACAAAGCAGATGGCCAGATTTGGTTCCCGGGTGGAGCAAAGCGAATAGATAGATGGATAAGACACTGGCTGAAAAAGAAAAGGCACAATTTTTCAGTGTTCTAGATCGGTGGTCCCCAACCCCCGGGCCGCGGACCGGTGCCGGTCCGTGGACCGGTCGGCACCGGGCCGCCGTGGGGAGGCCAGGGAGGCTCCTCCCCTTTTCCTCCGCCGCCCTCCTCCTCCTCCTCTTCTCTCCCGCAGGCAGCCGGTGGAGGAGGAAGGCTGGAGGAGCCGCCGCCGCCGCATTTGCCTTTGCCTCCCTCCTCTGCCCGCCGGCGGCGGCGCATCCTCCTCCTCCTCTGCCCTCCTCCTCCTCACCCTCCTCCACCACCACCAGCAGCAGCAGGAACCCCATTTGGCCCGCTTGCCCCTCCTCGCCTCCTCCCGGCCCCAACCCCCCTGCCCTGGGGGCCGGGCGCGCGGGGGGCCAGCGGGGAGGAGGGGGCCCCCTCGGTCGGAAGAGCAGGTGGGTGCCCCTCCTCCTCCTCCTCCTCCCTCGGGGCGCGCGCCCTTTGGCCCCTCCCTGTGGCCGCGCTCCAGGGCGGAGCCCCCCCGCTGCCATTGCCGCCGGACTGCACCTGTGTTGGGGTGGGCGGGGAGCGTCGCAGGCCGGCCCGGATGTTTTCCCCGCCCCCCCACAATCGGGCCCCCCCCGCCGCCCCCACCGCCATCCCCCCGCAATCGTCCCCGCCCCGCCGCCGCCACCGCGACCCCCCCGTAATCGCCCCCGCTGCCGCCGCAATCCCCCCAATCGCCCCCGTCCCGGGAGCCGCTGCCGCCGCCTTGCTGCCCCCGCCGGCCTCGGCCCCCATCACCGGCCTCGCGGGACCGTCTCGGGAGCCGCCGCCGCCTTGCTGCCCCCGTCACCGGCCTTGTGGGGCCGTCCCGGGAGCCACCGCCGCCGCCGCCTTGCTGCCCCCGCCGGCCTCGGTCCCCCGTCACCAGCCTCGTGGGGCCGTCCCGGGAGCCGCCGCCGCCGCAACCCCGTAATTGCCCCGCGCCGCCGCGCGACCCCCGCCACCGCCACTGCCGCAATCCCCCAATCGCCCCCATCCCGCCGCCGCTGCACTCCCCATGCAATCGCCCCACCCTGAAAGAAAGAAAGAAAGAAAGAAAGAAAGAAAGAAAGAAAGAAAGAAAGAAAGAAAGAAAGAAAGAAAGAAAGAAAGAAAGGAGGGAGGGAGGAAGGGAGGGAGGGAGGAGAAAGAAAGAATGTAGGGAGGGGGTAAAGAAAAGGGAAAGAAAGGAAGAAGGGAGTGAGGGAGGGAGAAAGAAAGAAAGAAAGAAAGAAAGAAAGAAAGAAAGAAAGAAAGAAAGAAAGAAGGGAAGGAGGAAGGGAGGAAGAAAGAAAGAAAGAAAGAAAGAAAGGGGGAGAAGGAGGAAGGGAGAGAGCGAGAGAAAGAAAAAGAAAGGAAGGAAGGAAGGAAGGAAGGAAGGAAGGAAGGAAGAAAGAAAGAAAGAAAGAAAGAAAGAAAGAAAGAAAGAAAGAAAGAAAGAAAGAGAAAGAAAGGGGAAGGAGGAAGGGAGGAAGAAAGAAAGAAAGAAAGAAAGGGGAGAAGGAGGAAGGGAGAGAGAGAGAAAGAAAAAGAAAGAAAGGAAGGAAGAAAGGAAGGAGGGAGGGAGAAAGAAAGAAAGAAAGAAAGAAAGAAAGGGGAAGGAGGAAGGGAGGAAGAAAGAATGAAAGAAAGGGGGAGAAAGAGGAAGGGAGAGAGAGAGAAAGAAAAAGAAAGAAAGGAAGGAGGGAGGGAGGGAGAAAGAAAGAAAGAAAGAAAGAAAGGGGGAGAAGGAGGAAGGGAGAGAGCGAGAGAAAGAAAAAGAAAGGAAGGAAGGAAGGAAGGAAGGAAGAAAGAAAGAAAGAAAGAAAGAAAGAAAGAAAGAAAGAAAGAAAGAAAGAAAGAAAGAAAGAAAGAAAGAAAGAAAGAAAGAGAAAGAAAGGGGAAGGAGGAAGGGAGGAAGAAAGAAAGAAAGAAAGGGGGAGAAGGAGGAAGGGAGAGAGAGAGAAAGAAAAAGAAAGAAAGGAAGGAAGAAAGGAAGGAGGGAGGGAGAAAGAAAGAAAGAAAGAAAGAAAGGGGAAGGAGGAAGGGAGGAAGAAAGAATGAAAGAAAGGGGGAGAAAGAGGAAGGGAGAGAGAGAGAAAGAAAAAGAAAGAAAGGAAGGAGGGAGGGAGGGAGAAAGAAAGAAAGAAAGAAAGAAAGAAAGAAAGAAAGAAAGAAAGAAAGAAAGCCGCCCACCGGGTCCTCGCCACCGCGGGGCAGCCCCACACGAGGAGGAGGAGGGGGAGGGGCGCGCGGCAGCCCCCCTCGGCCCCCCACTCGCCGCCTCCCCCGGGCTCTTCGCTGCCGCCGCCGCTGCCCCACGCTTCCCGCTGGCGCCCGAAGGCAGCGCCTGCTCCTCCTTCTCCTCCTCCGCGGGAAGGATCCGGCCCTGTCAGTGGTGGCGGTCCCCGAGCAAAGCCGGGCCTCCCCGGAAAGGAAGAGTCCCAACTGGCCGGTTTGCAAAGGTGAGAGGGAGGGGGTGGTGTGGTGCGGTCGTGCGTGTGTGCGTCTCTCTCTCTCTCTCTCCCGGCCTGACCCCACATTCGCATTCCTTTATCTCCCCCCCTTCCCCACCCCCCCACCCCCGGGCCACGGAAAAATTATCAAAAATTTACCGGTCCGCAGGGATAAAAAGGTTGGGGAGCACTGTTCTAGATAGATGCTTAAAAAAACCCACCACATACAACTACTATGACAAAAGGTATGCAAAGTCCTGAAGCTAATGCCAAAATCTGGGAGGCCCCTCTTCACAGTTCCTATTGTGTCCTCAGATTTCATGTATATGTATATGAACACAAAACCAAAATGTATTAATGCATTGATTTCATTTACATCCCACCCATCTAGTAGCAAGCAACTACTCTAGGCACCAACAACAACAATGATGAATGAATGAATCTTTATTTACGTTTTTTAACCAAATCAATAACAACAATGATATATCTGTTTTACTTTTCTGCTTTCCTTATTTTGCTCTGCGTAAATCTTTCTGATGTACAGACTTCACATTTTTTTTAAAAAGGGACATGCACAAATTGCTTCAGAATGGACCTTGTTTCTTCATGACCGGTAGATTTCTGAAGCTCTGAACTGGCCTCAAAATGGAGGATGTATGTATAGCACTAATTCTGCAAGCTCATGTGTCAGTGTGTTACTGATTAATTTTATTATTATAAAGTTCATTGGTAAGCACTTTCAATACCAGCTGCTCAACCCACTTAGTTTGTATTCTTTTTTGTCACAGTCTCAGCAGGGAACTAATGCAAGCAACATTCATTGATGAATCGGGAAACAGGACCTGATTGAATTAAGAAGGATAATTATTCTCTTAAAACAGTCAGTGGTAGACAAATGCAGAAGCAAACAAATTACCCTGGGACGATTGGGTTGATGCTTGCTATATCTACAGTGTCAAATGAGGCACAGCAGTGGTAGCTGTACATAACCAGAGCAACTAGAGGGCAGTTCAAGAAATTCCAAATGGGTTGGAGTCACCGGCGTCCACCCTGATGTTGTGGAGGTGAACGTTGCTGCCATTTGAACAGGTATTCCAGAACTAGTTGCTGCAATAAAAGCTGGAAGTGGTGAAGGAGGTGAAGACTGACACCTGAAGCTTCTTCATCTAGCAGATGACACCAAAGCTCTCCTGGTGAGCTCTGGCGAAGGCTCAGATCAACCATTGTGAATTCTATTTATTTCCAAGACATTGTTACATGCTAGGCATGGCAGGGTAGAATGTTCTTCCTTAAAGGTAGTCACATTGCATCTCCATTAACAAACAGGATCAACTTGTGTGAATGTAGGATGGATGGCTGACTCTTATCTGTGGGATTTGATTGGGTAAGTCAAAGTACCCCCTCCCCCCCTTGTCTTTCATTTTTAAATGTTTTTGCCTCCTGATGCAGGGCAGGTTCATGGAAAGGAGATAACTGGTAGGATGTAGAAATGAAGGGCTATAACCTGGGATGGTGTTGGTGTGAAGTGCCACCAACTTTGGGACTGAGGCAGATGCACAGACGGAACATCTGGCTCATTCCCAAAGTGGATGGCATTTCAGAGGATCTCTATCCCGAGATGTATCCCTTTATTTCTGCATCACACAATGAATGTGGAAGCAAATTACATCAGACACATTGCTCCTGGCCCACCAGGTATCTGCTGTGGCTAGGAGTGCCTTTACTCAGCTTCAGCTGGTGTGCCGGCCCTGTCCCTTCTTAGAGAAGGAGGATTTGGCAATTGTAATTGGCATCTGAATTAATCTGGCTATTGTGCTCTATGTCTCCTGATTAGACTACTGTCTGTGACATATTCTTGATGGGGCAGCACTTGAAAACCCTTTGGGAAAATTGGTGCAGTATATAAATTTAAAAGTAAATGAAATAAAACTGTTTGGAAACTACAGCTGCTGGCAACAGAGGAGGAAAGTATGCTCGTTTACTTTCAAAATGAACCTTCCTTGCTTTTTTCTGTTACAAAGTCTTTGATTAAGTTATCAAAGTCTTGTGGCCATTGCAACTTTAGTTTCATGTTCAGGAAGATGAAGCAGGGAAAAATAGGGGCTAGAAATAATGTGGAGAAAAACATGTTCCCTGGATTGCTCTTTTAAGAAGGAATCAGAGAGGACAATATTTATTGCCCTATTAAAGTCCTTCGCCTAATTAGGTCCCTGGGGCTGCCCTAAGAAACTTCCTTATTCATGGAGTGTGGGAGGTGATGACTGGGAAAAACAAAGAGGAAAACTAAAATAAAAAAATAAAACTATCTAGCTTTGCACACTGTCACTGGCCAGGGAGCCCTCCTGCCCTTAATGGTCTATGACCTGGCCTTGGCATCTGTGTTTGCCTAACTATAGGACTGGTCTTTTTCATAGAGAACCTAAAAAGCACAGATACCATTATAGATCTAGACATGGATCAAGTTGGAATGCAAAAGAGCATAGGATAGGCTGGTGGAGGTGTGAAGTGGTTCTGACATTTCTGGGCAATAAATAGATGAAAGGGCAGCATGGTAAGAGGCAGACAGATTGCGCCTAAGTCCCCCGCCTGTTGAGACAGGGATTTTCAATACGCACATGAATGACTTTTCTGACTTGTCTCTCGAACCACCTATCTTCTCTGTATAATATGTGTACAATACATCCTCATCTTGGAATGATGGCCCTTTGTCCTTCAGATCAGAACCACTTCACATCTCCACCAGGAAGGCCACTGCTAACAACCTATACTTAATGGGTAGGCTGCATAGGTGAGACTTTCCCACACCCCTAGCCATTGTCCATCATCTAATGGGCTATTCAGACCAGGGTGGAGTGAAACCAAGGCAAACTATAAAATGGAACCCTCCCACCTTCCCACCAACTTTTCTCAGGCTGAGGTAGCTACTTGGATGAGTAGCGAGATGTTTCGACCCCACAAGAAAAGAAGTCCAGTTGCCATGACTCAACTCCCGGTTAAGCTCACCTGGATGATGGAGAATCTGCACAGTCCATATTAGTCCCAGTAATTATCCTCTGGATGCTCCAAAGTAATAAGAAATGCAACAAACTGCTTTTTTTAAAAAAACATAATGCCTCTATGTACAGATATTGACGGGACTATCAACTTAACTTTATTTATTTATTTATTTATTTATTATTAAATTTATACCCCGCCCATCTTCCCAAAGGGAACTCTGGGCGGCTTACAAAGCTGAACAAGTCAGCGAATACACAGTTCCATACGATACAAAACAGCAAACAAACAAACAATCAATACATATAAGTTAAAAGAGAGCAGCGGCAGGAGAGCACCCTTTAGATCACTGCTACTACGACAGATCCCAAAGATGGTGGTTGATGGCGGCAAAAAACAAACAAACAAACAAACAAAAAGCTTCATCAATCCCAGGTAGTGGTGCAACATCTATTGTACTTGACGACATCAGGGTCACCTATTAGGGAAAGTTTTGTCTTCCAGTATGGCAGAAGAACAGCCAATGCTATTTTCTCTGTACTTGCCACTCCACCCAAAGTCTCTCACCTTTCCGTGCCTAATGGTGATATCGGCCAGTCAAGGACTGCAGGGGAAACAGGTTTTGGTTGATGTTCTGACACTTCCCAGCCTGAACTTCTAACCCTTTGAAGGACACTTACTCTGTAGGAGGAAGGCTAATTAATGGGAAATGACTCCTCTTTTCTGTGACTGGGTGAGACTGTGTTCATGTGCAAACTTATGCCCATGTGATCTCTGAATGCCAATGTGATTTTAAAAAAAATACAACGACCAGGAACCTGTCACATATCTCAGCGAAGAGTAGATGCATTGAATCAGTTCAGAATGGTAAGTCAATACTTGCGTCAATGCCACTGTGAAACAATGGGTTTACTCTACTGGAGAAGAACGAAAGGATCCTGTAATATGTACAATTTATCTGCCATTATGCCACTTGTTTTTATTTCTCTCTTTCTTCCTTCCAGTTCAGGAGAATATCCAGGTAGGGACAAATCTCTCTACCTAGAAGTCTGAACTGAATACCTAACTAGGGTTTTGCAAATTGGGCCAAGGACTCCGAGACGCATCTACTAATATGCCTTAAAGAGCCCTTTAGCAATCAGTTCTCTTGTTCTTCACATCTTTGACCGCTTGTTTCTAATTCCTGGAGGCTTCTGAGCAAGTGCCAGAGCAAGTGACGACTGGAGAAACAGCATCTCTGCCATCCTTACTAAACAATAGGCCACAAACCTAGGACTGTCACAACATTTTGACACACACACCCTGCCTTGCTACAGCATATCTTGCCAAAATTTGGCAGTGAATCATGCCAGCAAATTTTAAGAAGCAATGCCGGAAAAAAAAAGAAGTAATTCAGAGGAGCAGGACATCCATGTTTTAGCTAACGGATGTCAGTGGCAAATTAAAACAAAATTACTGGTCAACAAACAAATAAGCAAAAACCCCAGGCAATCCCCCAAAATTAAACCAGGGAGAAAATACGTGTTTTAAATAGCTCTTAATAATTTGCAGCTAAAACTGGACTGCATAACTTGCAGAGCTGAGAGGCATGAAATGATGTTGCCTGTGGGCTACACATGTCCCACGTTATTTGTGTTGCTAATCTCTGGGTTAGATGATACATCACTCATGAAACAAGAAAATAACGCTATTTTCTATTTTCAGCAAGAACAGAACAGGATGAATACAGAACAACTAAGTGCTGTGCCACCCGGTGCCTTAAATAGATAAGGATGTTATCCACACAATCAAAAATCAAGACTGGGTAATACTCTTGAATCATTAACAAGCTTTCTAATTGTGTGGGCTTGTTGCCAGGTAGGGTGTTACAGGGATTGAAAAAGAAAAAAAATCCAAAGATTGTGCTGGGTATAGGTTGACTCCACAGGATTTCATCTTAAGCCAAAGTTCCAGGTGGGTGATGGCAGACTTGAGGCCTGCTTAAGGTGTTGTCACAGCAGCAGATTCATTCCAGTCACTAGGCAGCAAGGTATGTGAAAAGTTCTGTCTTTCACATTACAGGCTTGCAGCGTACAAGCCTGAGGAATGGAGTCTGTAATATCAGGGTTGATGTTATTGATGACTGACAGGTTGTCAGATGATGTGACACAAGTCTCAACCCATCCAGTTCATTGAGGAGTGTTTAACAGTAAGAGCTTTCTTCCTCTCTTCAGTTGGTCAAAAGAACATAAAAACATAAGAAGAGCCATGCTGGATCAGGCCAAAGGCCCATCTAGTCCAGCTTCCTTTATCTCACAGTGGGCCCACCAAATGCATCTGGGAATACACAAGACTAGATATCTGTCTCCTCATACCACTCCCCTCCATCTGGCCCTTGAAGTACCCTGGTTTTAAGCCTGGAGATTACACATCTCCATCATGGCTTGTAACCTGTGATGGACATTTCTTCCAGGAATCTGTCAAATCCCCTTTTGAAGGCATCTAGGCCAGATGCCATCACGATATCCTGTGGCAGGGAGTTCCACAGACTAACAACACGCTGGGTAAAGAAGTATTTTCTTTTGTCTGTTATCACTCTCCCAACCCTCAATTTGAGTGGTTGTACCCTAGTTCTGGTATTTTGTGAAAGGAGAAGAGCGTCACTATATCCACTTTATTCATGCCCTGCATTATTTTGTCTCAATCATAACCCCAGGCGCCTTTTTCCAGACTAAAGAGCCCCAAATGTTTTAGTCTTTCCTCATAAGGGGGGTGCCCCAGCCCAGTAATCATTTTAGTCGCTCTCTTCTGCACCTTTTCTAGTTCCACTATGGCTTTTTTGAGATGTAGTGACCAGAACTGTATGCAATACTCCAGGTGCAGCCTTACTATTGTTTTATACAATGGCATTATAATGTTGGCTGCTTTATTTTCAGTTCCCTTTTTGATTATCCCTAGCATGGAATTGGCCTTCTTCACCACTGTCACACATTGGGTAGACTCCTTCATGGAGTTGTCCACCAGCACACCAAGATCTCTTCCGTCACGGATAGCACAGACCCAATGAGTTGATAAAGTTTCGATTTTTTGCACCAATATGCATTACTTTACATTTTCTTCACAATCTTGTCTGGTCTTCAACCCCAAGTTTGTGTCATTGGCAAACTTGGCCACCTCACTGCTTATCCCTGTCTGCAGGTCATTCATTAACAGATTGAAAAGCACCGGTCCCAGGACAGATCCCTGGGGCACACTGCTTTTCACCTCTCTCCATTGTGAAAACTGACACCTACTCTCTGTTTTCTGAATCTCAGTCCATAAGAAGTTCTGCCCTCTTATCCCCTGACTGTGCAATTTTCTCAGCAGCCTTTGGAGAGGGTCGTGTGGGAGTGCTCCTCCCAGGACAGTGGAGGATAAGAAACAACTAGAATTACAAACGCATTGTGTCAGGGAGTAGAATTCTTCTTTTGCTCTGCTGGTAAACTTGCATGGGTTTCATGTATCTTGTTTCTTTTACCACTATTTTTTTTAGCTTTGTGTTCAGAGACACATCTCTGCGATCTGCTGCCTTGTCTTCACATATTGTTTTTAATCCTTTTAAGCTCCTTTCTGTCAAGTTGCAATAATGTCAGCTTCTCAGATATAATCCAACCTGTCCATCACCCATCTGCTACATTCATGTTCCCAAAGTTTCCCTAGTTAAGGAAGGAGAAAACAGACCCTTAGTCTTGGTGTTGTTTCTGGATTTTCTTTTGCTTATTGCAGTTCTCAGACTCTTCATTTTGGATGGATGTCAGGGTCATTTATCATATTTCTAATTATTTTAATATTTATGTTTATTAATTTGTAAGCCACCATGGGTGTTACAAATGAAGGTAGCTTTGTTGAAAGTCATTCCTCCATGAATCTTTGTGAGTTGCAAGGAATCTTTGCAGCTCCCACACACAGTTCAGAGGGGGACTTCCCCCATGGTTCAATAAAGCAGTGTGAACACAACATGGAGATGAGGGGGCTACTCTACCTCTTGCTAGTTTCAGGGTTCCTTGTTCCATAATTCAGCCTAGAGGGTTGCTGCTGAATTATGAGATTTGGGTTCTTGGAATTCCGAAAAGCCTGTCCCTTCCAGTTTCCTTTCAAGGAGAAAGGTGGGGTTGAAATATAAATAAATTCATAGATGCTGTGATGGTGTTAGGTGGAAATCGAGTTGTGTTCCTCCATCACTCCATCATTACGCAGCAGAAGAGGGAGTTAACCAGCACATTCTCTACTACATTTTATCAAATGTCATGGCTCCTGCTTTGGACTAAGAGCAGAAGCTTAAAGAGAAATGGAGACCAGGGACTGCCATGCATTTTGGAAGTTATTGAAGAGCCGTAAGAAACCAAAGACATGCTTTTTGGGGTTGTTCTAGTGGTCCTGTAAAAATATTACCAAAGCCTGATTTTATATTTTGCTCATGGGCTATAAGGTTACTTTGTTGTTGCTGTTGTTTCATTGTCTACAAAACAATGGGTCCACAGAGTTAATAAATTTTTTCTTTCACATGTAAGTTCTGCTCTAAGCTGCATGTGATGTTGTGAGGGTATAGTACAGGGCTGTCCAACTTTGAACAGGCCGAGGCCTACTTTTTCCGGATGAAAGTGCCTGAGGGCTACTAAACTAAAACCTCTAATGAATTTTATCTGTTCCGAGCATAAGTAAAAAAAAAATGTAAGTAGAGCAGCAGTTTCCCATAGGAACACATTGAAAATCAATCAATCCCTCCTGGAGGGAACACATTTCAATGCATTCCTATGGTAAGGCTGCCCATGCCCATGCTCCCCTTACACCCGCTTGAGCATGCTTGCGCAGATCGCCCCTTCCGCTTGCCTGGGCTGCTGGAAGACTTTTTTAAAAAGGTGCACTTTCCCTCCCAACCCGCCCGGGGCCTGACTTGACTCTACTTCTCCTCCTGTTTCCCCCCTTCTCCCTTCCAGTCCCCTTGCTGCCACTGCTGCTGCAGCCCATAGCTGTCACTCACTTCTGCCATGCTCTCTGTGCAGCTGGGATGAACCAAGTCAGCAGTGGGACAATCACATCACCACGGTGGCACAAGGAGGAGGGAATGGCTCAGAAGGGGAGCAGGAGGCGTGGCAGGTCACAGTCTCTGTGAGGCAGCTGTTGGGGTGAGAGGAGGATGAGGATGGGAGGATGGAATTCTACGGGGGGGGGAAGAGGGGGACATCACCATGCAAAGGTGACCCCACCCCTCGCTGTCCCCTCCACTCCCCTTCCTCCGCTCTGCACCAACAACTCAATTGGTCATGAGACAGTGGCACGCTGATCATCTGGACAGTAGGGAGAGCAGGGGACTGTGCCATGGCCCTTGAACTGCCCCACTCGGCTGAGACAGTGGGCTAGCAGACCCAGAGCTTTGCTGGGGCAATGGTGGTCCTTGGGGTGGGGGAGGTAGAGGTGGAGAACTTATCCCCTCACATTTTTTATTGATAGATGGCAGGCTACTTTTGAACCCTTCACAGGCTGCTGGTAGCCCCCGGTCTACCTGTTGGGCAGGCCTGGTATAGTAGACAACGGTTCTGATCCAGTGGTGATATTCTGCCTCCTACCAGTGGAACCTCTGACACTACTTCCTGTGTGCACCACCCCATTTATTCAAGAGGGTTTGGAAAACTGCTGGAGAACATTTTCAAGTGACACAAAGAGCAGTGGGAATTGAGTGGGAGGGAAAAACTCCCATCATCTCTCATTGATTAAAAAGGCTTAAACTATTGTCAGAATGCTCATTGATGCATGTAAATTAAGAACAAAAACGTCCATCCAGCAGCCATCAAAGGAGCGGCATTATTTGATGCAAATTCCATTTCCCCTCCAGATGTAGAGGCAACTCTTAATATTCATCTAAGGGAAATACATGTTACATCAAAAACAATCTTATATGGTATGCAAATATAAAATTCTAAAGAAAACTTTTAATCTTGTTTGCTGTTTGGTCTGAAGTCCTTTGTTTTTCAATCGAGTTGTGAATAGTTAAATTATACATACAAAAGAGAAGCTTCACAATTCCCGTCTCATTCGTGCAAAGCAGAAACAAAGAAAACAATCCTTGACGCTACGAACCCTGTACAAGGTTCCTGGGTTTAATGGCCTCCTCCCTCTATATACGGGGAATGAATGCCAACAGTACTCATACTTTTCATTTTTCCTTGGCACCTAGAGAACATTTCTTTCTTTCTTTCCAAGTTCTCCTTGTCTCATTCCTTTGATTATGTCAACTGCAGGACAGCAAAACAATCCTTAGAAGTACAGCTTCTACCATTCTTTCCCTCCACCTTTCCACCTCTTTGCAGTTAATTTTAAAAGCCAGGTATCTTCCATAGCAGCTAGAAAGCAAACATAGAGAGCTATAACTTACAGATGGCCCCCTTTATAATGATTCTGGGGGAAAGAAGACTCCCTGGAGGAAACCTGTATGCCACAACATGACTATTTCATCTACTTATTCTACTGACGGTGGGCAACTTCTGAGACATAGTGGTGTGAACGAAGTTCTTTTATAGAATACAGAGACATTTTTGAAGATGGGCAGTCAATAATATGCCTGTTCTTTAGCTCTTGAAGACAGCTAGGTAGTAGGAATGAGTCTGGACACTACCAATCATAGCATTGGTTGTAGACAATCATAGAGTTGGTTGTAGCTGATGCCATGTACTATATTACCTATTGCAAGCCTGTCATACCATGAAAGGGCATTGGAATGGTTGAAGTGTGCCCGGTAGCTTAAACACTCAGTATAAATCATATCATTGCAGATGAGGGGCATTCACTTTGCATAGCCTGATTGTTTTCGGAGTGGTGGGGAAAGCTGAGATGAGGGAATGTCCCTTCCTTAATTGAACAATCACTGGGCAATTGCGAAGAGTGTTATAAAACTGCTTATTTCCTCATAAACACCTCATTCATCATTAGAGGTAAGTTGTGTGAAAATCTGCATCTGATGCAGCTCTTGAGGTTTAGAAATAGAAAATGGCTTGGTGTTCCAAGACCAAGAATTTGGGAAAGGGCAGCATATGCTTTCAGTTGGCACTCTGCAGCTCATGTATTTGAAGCTGACAAGTAGAGATGGGCACGAAACGAGCGATTTTTCGTTTTCGTTTTCGTTTTTTCGTTTTGTTACGCAACAAAAACGAAACAAATTTTTTAAAAAACAAAACAAAAATGAAAATGAAACGACCAAATTTGCCGTGTTTTTCGTTTTCGTTGCAGCAGATGCATTGAACTAAAAAGAATGCTAACGAAACAGCAATTTTTCGTTTTCATTTTCATTTTTTCGTTTCGTTACCTAACGAAATGAAAACGAATTTTTTTGCAAAAAACGTCACGAAAACGAAAACGAACCGAAACGGACCCCTAAACGACCAAACGACAAACGAAACACCATTTTTTTTTAGTCGTGCCCATCTCTACTGACAAGGCATAAGCAAAGCCAAGAGTCAGCTGAGAATGTATAAAATACATTGTGAAACCCTTTTCAACTCTTACCTGGGCTCAGCTCCCAAAAATCAATTCTGCCATCTAAGATTGTACCGTAGATGATCGAGCGACAACAATCCGTAGCCAGTTAAAATGTGTGAAAAGCGGTTTTACTTTATTTTAAAAGCATCAGTAGTCTTTACAGGTACATGGCTTGTAACAGTTCCTCACATATAACTCTCCTGTGCATCCCCCCCTTCACCCACCTATGGGCGTTTATACACAACCCCTAAACTCCCGGGCAAATGGCTCCCAGCTCCGGAGCTTAAAAATGTTTACCCACCAGCTCCGGAGTTAACAGGAAATTAAGTGCGACCACGCCCACTTTAGCGCGTCCCAGCGCACCTTTCACGTACCTGCTCTTTGGAGGTGAAAATTATTTGATCCGGTGTAACGATAGTGAGTGTGGGGCTCTCCTTGCTTCTGTTTGTTGTTTTTTGGCTCCCGCCCCTTTAAGAGCTACTTTTACAGAGACGAGAGGCAGAACGGAGGTGAGCGGCATGCTTTTCTTTCTCTTTTTCTCCCTTCCCTCATGCAGCCAGCAGCCAGGAAGTGCGGAGGGGGTGGGAACGCAGGAAGAGCGATGAACCCCTAAGATCTCTGGTCCGAATTTAAGTGGCCAGCGGATCTTAGGGGTCGTGTAAAAAGGCCCTATGTCAAGCTAACACCTTTCCCATCCTTCCGTTGGCAAGGGGAAAGTTGCTGATGATTCACAAAAGTGAACACTGAACCTCTCTTCTCTTATCTTTGTAGTATTTGAAGTCAGCATCTGAAGTGAGAAGCAAGGCAGACATACCATCTCACTGCTTCTAGTGTAAAGGTTTGGATAGAGGTTGGAACCAGTGTTACAGGTAGCCCATGGTAAGAGCTGGAAGTACATAAGTGTCAAGTGTCAAGAAACAAGATTCAGGCATACTTTTCTTTCTTTCTTTCTTTCTTTCTTTCTTTCTTTCTTTCTTTCTTTCTTTCTTTCTTTCTTTCTTTCTTTCTTTCTTTCTTTCTTTCTTTCTTTCTTCTTCTTCTTTTTTTTTTTTGGAGAAAACAGACTTTGAAGAAACACTGTGCTCAAGTCCTAAAGGCCAACCACAAAACAAAACAAACTAATTTGACAACTGGCAAGGTAAGACAAGCTCCTCCTGTGCATTCAGATGCCTTCAAGCCAGCTAAGGGATTCCATCTTTTCTAGATGAGTCGTCCCCTAAAGGTCTGTTTTTGCACAAACCATCTACCACTGTTCTTTGATGAAGGAGGGAAACAGATTTAAATAATGTGCCACTCTTCTGGAAAAGAACACTAGAAAAGTTTGTATTTACCACCCTTTTGATGTTTCCATCTAAATGCTGATTTTTTAGATCTGAAAAATCTGGTACTGTAAAACCATTTCAAATTAAAAAGATTCTCAAAGAAATGAGACATTTCTCAGGACTGGCTATACATTTTCCGTTGATGCTTACTCTCTTTCCCAAAACAGACAAGATGAAATAGATTACAATTAAGGTGAAAAACACAGTAATTGAAAATATGCTATTCCTTTGTATTGCTCTTGCATGCCATTAGAAGAAAAAAAGCAAATGTGCTTACCTAAAATTTAAAGCCAATCTCACATTCCATTGCCTGAAGCTGATATATTTATTTTCAGCTTTGATATCAGTTGTTTACCAATTAACTAAGTTTTATTCTCAGGATTATTTTTGTATGCCGTACATAATTGGTTCACACAGTTTCAGAAATAGATGAGTTACTGGCATCAAACAGCATTATGCAAGTATCTATTCTCTGTCCAATTATGATGGTGATCTACCTGTAGGGGTACTCAGTGTCATGCAGTGGTTAGACTGATGGACCAAGACTTCAGAGACCTGGGTTTTTTGAATCCGTACAGCCATATCACCTCACTGGAAGGGTATTAGACTGGCCAAACCAGTCTTCAAATGCCTCACTTATCATCAAAGCCACATTAGTCACTTCTCAGCTGACATCACATTGCACAACATATAGTGATATGCATCACATCGCCTATATGTGCACCCCAATATAGATCTCACATATGTGTCAATAACACAAATATAGACATGTGGTGCACTGGCCAGAATCTTACTGGGAATTCTTGTAAGATTTCTGCAACTTGTCCTGGCTAGTTATAGCTAATTGGCAAGGTGGTGGAATGCACCTCAGTCATGGGCGGGGTGGGTGGCGGGTGGCAGGGGGTGAGGGTGGGTGGGGGGCAGGGGGCAGGGGGCGGGGCAGCAGGGGGCAGGGCAGGGCAGGGGTGTTGGCGACGAGTGCAGGGAGTGGGCAGCAATGGGCGGCTGGCGGGCGGTGGGGGACGGACGGCAGTGGCCAGCGGGGGGGGCAACAGGCTGTCCCGCACCCTCTCTCCATTTTGGTGCCCTAGGCAACCTTAATGGAAGCACCGGCCCTGGATACAAGTGTCCTACTGTATATGGTTTTATGATTTTCACACATTTGCCTTCAATTTTAGCAACCTGGAAAGTAGCACTATTAAAGAAGATGGAGAAGGGTGTACATTTTAAGAAAACTAGGCATGGATGAATAAAACAGGAGGAGGTTTTCAGGCAGATTTTGTAGAAGTGAATGGAGGAAGGATTTTTGAGTCAGCAGGATACCACTGTTGCAGAAGCCAGGTAAAAGCTGCTTATAGTCATTAAAGCAAACACCGGGTACTTTGGATAGGTGGATAGAAATGGTTGGCACACTTGAAAGATTTAACAGGATTTGTACAGAGATTTAGTATGCAGTTCAAGTGAGAAGGAAATGCTGAGAAGGATGTACTGAGGAAGGAGAGGAAAAGTCGTAATCTTATTTTTTTTCCACAATGACAGTAATGAAAGGATGAAATACACTTGGTCTCAGGTGTGTGTGTGTGTGTGTGTGTGTGTGTGTGTGTGTGTGTGTGTGTGTGTGTGTGTGAAAATACACTATGTTTTTTAAAGATATGACTTTGGACAGATGAAATCAGATGTACAAGACAAACTTATAGTGAACCAGTGTAGTGCAGTAGTTAGAGCAGCCTGTCCCAACCTGCTGCCTTCTTGATTCGTGGAGTGCATGTCCAGTGGCCATAGTAGCTGGACATAATGGGAGTGGTAGTCTATCAGGCTGAAGAAAGCTGAGCAAGAAAGCTAGACTCTGCCTGAGGAGACCCGGGTCCAAATCTCCAACCATCTGCAGAGGTTCCTGGAAGACTGGAGAGTGAGTTGCTAATTCACAGTTTACTCAACTGATAGGATTGCCTGAGACATTTCATGGCCTGGTGCAGATCCTAAATAACAGTCCCTCTCCCTGCAAGCAGTCCTATCAGGAAGTGCCCTGCCATACCATTCAGAGACTTACTCCAGTCCTCCATCATTCTCATGTCACAATCTCTTCTACCTGAACCACAGCACTTAGTCCTTTTGTATTCTCATCAGCAAGACCTGAAGGAGTCTGTGCTCCCTGTGGATGGAGCCATGCAGGCCTGTGCGAGCAGTGGTGAAGGATGTGATTAAATTAATATGACACCCATAACACATTTGGATAAGAACAGCCCAAATCCCACATTACATTTGGCCGCATGTAAGGCGGCCATTTTGCTCCCCTGTCTGTGCACGGTAAAACCTTTCTTGCCAGTTGCTGGGTTCATTGTCTGGATGAGATCATAAAGGGATCTGTATCAATATGGCAGAGTAGGATTCATAATTTGGGGGAGCAAAGGGCATGAGCTCATTAATGTCTGTCTCCAGTGCAATGGTGGGAAAGGTGTGTCATTCTGAATATTAGTGAACTACAACTCTCATTGGCATTTATCATTGATAAACACCAATGGATCACTGCTTCTGCTGCCAGGATCACTACTGCCGCCGCCGCCGGGATCACTACTGCTGCCGCCATCCAGAAACATCGGTTTTCTGTTTCGTGCCCACCTCTAATCCTGAGGGCCACCTTTTCCTCGCTCCAGCTCTAGTAACTTAAGTTATTGTTTCTGATTCCTGGTGGAAATTAGGCAAGATAGGTGTAGTATGAACACCTATCTCAAAAGATGCCAAGTAGTCGCTAACCCTAGCCATGAAGGTACCACCAACAGAGAGGACAAAATAGGACACTGACCGGCATAACATGGTGTATGCTAATTTATACAGACAGGTGCAAAATAAGAATGGATTTTGCTTGATTTAGGCAGAATTTCAAGGCACCTTTTCCAAGTGGAAAATATTGTGACCAGGAGACCTGTGTAGTGGGTGGGACTGCATTCCAAGTGCTCTTTCACTGTGGATGAGCAGTTTTGAGGTTCGCAATTTCCCTCCCTCGGGTTCTTTATTCCCATCTTTACGTCAAGTGTGGCCTAACCGGCCCCTCAACATTTTTTCTGGAAGCACCTAAATGGAGACGTGTCCTCCCTATGAAGACCCTATGGCTACTCTAGGCCTGTTTGGTTTTGTTTTGTTTTGCTTCTCCCAGTTAAGAATGTCCAGTCTCTTTCTTGGGAGTGGAATATTCTTTACTCACATCAATTGCAGAACAGTCAGGCTATGCACAGAATAAAACATCAGTAAACCTGCAGATAATTGAAATGTAGAAGGGCCTGCCACTCCATTCTTGGCCCTTGAGCCTTGGGGGTCGTTTCCAGCTAGCAATCATGGTGGTGCCTCAGATGGCTACGGCACTCAGGTCACTCTTCTTTCAACTTCTGAACATTATTTCAGTCGCAAGAGGAGAGAGAGAGAGAGAGAAATAGAGTGCGAGGGGGGGAGGGAACATTACATGTCTAGCTGCAATGTTGGGCTGTAATTGATTTTTGTGTCAGGCTCTTGAGTGCAGTAGTTATATGACTAGCTACAGGAAAAAGGACAAGAACAGAAATATAAAAGCGGGCAAGCCATAACCATTAAAAAGGAATCAATTTCCCATTGACTGCATAAGGATATGGCTTCGCCTCAAACCAGTTGTTTTTCAACACTGGCACAATGTCGGAGGTGGAGAAGTTAGTTACTCCCTCAAGGTCAAGTGCTTTTTCTTTCTTTCAAAATTAATCTGTTCTAATTACCGCCTCAAGTGTTGGGTGACCATGGGGTTGAATTGACATCAGATTGCCGGACTTGCACTGAACATGAGGTAGAAAACCCACTCTTTGAATGGAACAGCAAATAAGTTCACAGTGTGCTGTGGCAGTTGCTCATTTGGATTTACCCCCACCCTCCTGCCATGGCATACATGTCCTCCTCCTCTTCGGTCTGCGGACAGAAGCCACAGTCCTGAACACACTCCCTGAGGAAGGCTTTTCTCACCCCAGCTCCAGACGCCTAAGTCCACCACCTGGAGTCTCTCTTCCTCATTGCCAAGGCTGCCCATTCACCTGCCCTCTTAGGACAAGCAAGGGAAGAGTTAAAGGACAAAGAGTAATCAGAGGTAGCCAACTATGTTGTGCTGCCTGAGGTGAAAGAGAAGGGGGGTGCTTCCCCATCCCACGTTGTGCAGTAAAACACTGAGACATCAACAGCATCCTCCATTATGCCTAAGGGCAGCGAGCATAGGACAATCAACACATGGACACACAGAGCTCTTTCTTCCAAAATGTTGTATCTCTGAGGGGCTCTATTGCCCTCCCCCAGTATTCTGTCCCAGGATCCATGGGGGGGGGGGGAGAGGAGAGGAAAAAATACAAAATATACTGTAATATATTTGCATGTTAAATCCTGCACCTGCAGTCTATTTTAAAAAAAAGCAAAGCAAAAAGCAAAGTGTTCTGCTTATATTTATTTATTTATTCTTGGACTTATAAACCGCCCGATTTTCCCAGAGGGAACTCTGGGCGGTGTACAAACATGTTACCCCAGGCAACTAAACAATACAATCACAAAACAATCCCCAGTGAATATAAACATCAAAACCTAACAAATGCACATCAAACATCCAAGTACCATTAAAAACTACAGTGGAACCTTGACTTATGTCATTAATCCGTTCCAGTGGTCTAGACTTAAGTCAAACATGACTTAAGTCAAACGAACTTTTCCCATAGAAAGTAATGGGAAAGCGGATTAATCCGTTCCAGATGATGAAAAAGACCCCCGAAAACAGCAATTTAACACAAATTTGACTGGGATAGGAGATTCCTTCTGGGGATGTAAATGAAATGTCTCTTCAAAGAGAGGAGGAGGCAGTGGAATTATAGTCTACAAATTATACGCCTCCACTTTTTAATGGTCATAGAAACAATGTCTAACATTTAAGTTTTATTGGTTTTTAACCTGACGTTCCAAGTTCTGAACAACTCTATGCTTACCATTAGAGTCCCACAACTTTACAGCTCCCCAACTAAAATGCTTCCATTGTGGACCAGACTTCTGTAGCCAGATTTTTTACAAGACTGAGCCCACTGTCTAACCAGCGAGACCAGCCCCAAGCTCCCGGCCCTTCTTCTCTTCCGGCAGCAGCGGCGGCTTCGGTGAGGCCGAGGACCAGCTCCAGGTGCTCTGAGCTGGTCTCGCCGAAGCCACCGCTGCCAGAGGAGGGGGAAAAGGCAGAAGCAGTTTGGAGGCGGCAGCTGCAATGCTGGGTTGTGGCTGCCGTCCAATTCCGGTGCCTTGTGCCGGGCCTCTGAGATGTAAGTCAAAGCCTGTGACTCAAGTCAAACAGGCCCCTTCTTGCTGCAAGTCAAATATGATGCAAGTCAAGCAGTATGTAAGTCAAGGTTCCACTGTATTAGCAAATACTAAATACTAATATATCCCATCCCATAGCATTTCAACCACTCTCTGGGCAGTTTACACTGTAATTATGCAGGCTACACTTTGCCCCCTCAGCAAGCTGGGTACTCATTTTACCGCCCTCGGAAGGATGGAAGGCTGAGTCAACCATGAATCGGCTACCTGGGATTGAACACCAGGTCCTGAGCAGTTTTTTAGCTGCAGTATGGGGATTTAACCACTACACCACGAGGCTCCTACAGAAGGATTGCTCTTGATTTGCTATGCTTTACTGATGGAAGCCATTTTTAGGCAGCATGGTGAGATAGTCTTGATGGTGCTTGTGGGGGGCTGTAAAGCAGCCTAAAGAGCTGCATGCAAGTTAATCATCCCACCTCTAGTCTGAACTCCTCTCACCATCCACTGTCAGAAGTAGTCTCACTGCGTCAGCCCTGACGTCAGTGACTTCAGAATGCCTGCATCCTCTCGGTCTTTGCAAGAGATTCAGGGGAAAAGCTCGTTCAGTGGGACGTGAGGAAAAAGCATTAAAGAGGACCCACACATGTGTTTTGGGATCCACTGAGACTCTCTTGCCCAAATCCTTTATATTACAAACCATCAATAGCACCCACTACAAAGTTGGATTTCTTTGAGTGCATAGGACTGTGTTTTCAGATAAATGCCTATTGCCCGGCAATTAGCAGTGCCATGTGAAAGAATCAGGAGATCTGTCTTCAAAACGCAGTGAAACAAGGTGAAAGGCAACAGTGAAAAAACCATTCTTTTAATATCTCTCATACTGTGAAAACCCTATTTGCATTGTTGGTTTGGCAGCCTATAACCTATCCACGGACGGCTTTGATCATTTTATCTTCCAGGATATAGTCTTGAAACCAAGCATTATGCTCTCTGCCGTGCCCCACCTGTACAGAAATGTAAAAGACTTCTTCCGGAGTTGCTGGGTAGTTTGTAGCAGCCTAAGACATTCATTAAATGCATCCAAATCAACAGAACCATACCACGCTGCTAACAGAGAAATGAAAGGAGTGACAGCAAATCCCCCAGTTTATAATAAACGCTTGTAAGTAAACTCTGCACTGCATGGGGCTAATATCATTTGCTCAAGACACACAATGCAGCAGGACAGCAACAGGTCCTGATGCCTGAAACAGAAAGCAGAGTTAATTGGCTTAAAAATACAAACCACCGTTCTGGAAATGAAGCACAGAGTCTTTAACATGCAGGATGCAATGCTGCATCAAAAGCCAACTCAAAACCCTGTGGGACATATTAAAAAGTAACAAACGGCTACGGAATAAGCTCTTATGGAATGCTGTGTCATCCTGAGCTACAGGTATGCAAGGACAATGCTTTGGAAAGAAATAATCTGCTTGTGAATAAATTATGATTTTTCCCTTGTTGATTTTGGAGTCGACAGCCTTTTTCTTGTTTTGGCCGTGCTTGCCGTTGTTTTATCCTTTTCTTTCTTTCTTTTTTCTTTGTATGAGAGTTGCACAATTTTAAATTATGGATGTGTATGAAATATAGGTAAAATTAAAAGCAAATTAAAACGTTGTGATTATTAGGCTATTACTATGAAAGAAAATCTAGCAACTCTACCGTGTGGTGTTTCAGGGATGGAAGCATTGGCTGGCTGTTCGCCGTTGCCCAGGGGACGTTCATGTGTACTCACAATGCTTTTTCTCTCTTCGGGAAGGCTGCTTCTGTGTCCCCAGTTATTTTGTTTATTTCATTGATTGCTATGGATTTTAAGGCAGCCTTAGTACATTTGAGAACTGCATAGTGTAGGAAATGAAACAACCAGAGCCTGGAAAAGTTATTTTCTTGAATTAGAGTATCCTCTAGACAGCAAACATTTTCAGGCTCTGTAACAATTAAAAAAAGGATGTAAACAGGTATGTCAAATGGAAAAGAAACACAGAGACTATAGACTATGAATATTACATTGCAAACAGTGGCCATTTGCAAGGCATCAATGGCAATAAAAATGTCATGCAAAGGGGGGGGGAAGGCACTGGATCTTGAATTCCAGTTCAGGCCATAGGCGACTAGGGTTGAATGCTTTTGATGAATATTAATTCAGGGGTTAGTTGCTCTCATCTCCTATGAAAATCTTTTCTTTGAAAATTAGGTCTCAAAGGTTAACAACAGCCTCTCAAGAGGCTGAAATCTCTCCTGCTGGTTTTTAAGTGCTCCCACATCCAATATCAGATCTGTGGGCATTAATTCTTTTATGCAGAGACAGGCCTCTGTTTTCTACATAGAAAGCAGCAGGGCATTGCTGGCAGTTTTTGACATAAATCACAATGGAATAAGAGCATAGGCACAGACCTACAATTTTTAGTTCCTGCATTGAGCTTCTTGTGCAGATGCCAAGGCAGAACTGGTGTCTTGCTTCGTTGCCTGTACTGGGCTTTGCATCTATATCTTTGCTAAGGGGTCTCTTGTTGCTTGTATGTGTCAATCTTAGGCTGAGATACTGTGTGTCAGAAGCACACCGGTGTGACAACCCCCCTCCCACCAGCTGTAAATAAATCTTTGCAAGAGTGACTTCCTTGAGACTGGGTCTGAGAGTTCCCTCAGTGGTGTCATTAGAGCAGTGTCTTCTAAATTTCTTACACTTGGAAAAATCTTTACATTTTCCCATACTGCAGTGGAATCCACTTGCCTTTCAGAACATTCTGAGATGCTTTCTAGTTCTTTCATGTCTTAGGTTATATGGTTGTGAAGATTCTCGGTCATCCAAGTGAGGTTAATCGGAAGTTGAGTCATGGCAACTGGACTTCCTTTTTTCCCTAAGACTGAAACGTTTCACCCAAGTAGCTTCATCAGTCTTTTGCAAACTGTGTGGATTATATAAGTAGTGTCATTTTGCAGAAATAGGTGATTTTGTATAAAAATTGGCAATTTGCTCGAAATGGGATACTATTTTTCCCTTGACAATCCGAGAAATATGTCAGAAGTGCCATGAAATTTGTCACCATCCTTGTGGTGAGGATGCTATTCCTTGTCTTTGTAAGAAAATATGAGACCAGCAAGGACTTACCATCTTAGTCCCTACGACTGTAATCAAAATCTTGCAAAATGTTACAATTTTCCTAGTAGATAGAGTTTCCCACTGGTGAAGGATCTTTGCTTTTGCTCATATCTTGAACCAACAGATAGCTGTCTGGCTGCTGCGCCAGAAATTGGGTGTTTGATCCATCCCTGGGACTCCGTGACTGAGGCTGGACTTGATCATCCATAGGGTCCTTTCCAGCATTGCAGTTCTAACATTATTATTCTGCACCAATAATTGTCTATGTCTAACAAGCTCTGTTTTTTTTTTTTGTAGGTCTTTTGATCACCGCGGTCAGTGATACCGTTATTGCACTATACATTTCTTAAAGTTTTTGCAGTAGGACAGACTATTTTTTTTGGCCTCTAATATTTGCATGGTGTGACTCAGTGGGACTGACTAGGGTGACTGGTATTTCATAGCTAAATGCAGGTTTTGAGTGCATGCCTAATTTCTCAGGGAGGCAAGGCTTTCCATATAAAAGATAGATTTAAGACAGTACTTTACCATAAGAATTTTGGCCCGCGCTACAATGAAAAAATCTGGTTAATGCTACTACATTTGTCAGGGCACTCATTACTTTGTGGTTTGCATGTGCAAGCCAAGATCCATTTTGTGGTATGCATTTGCAAGCCTTATACCAAGGTGTTTATAACACAATACTTGCTCTATAGTTTGTCCATTTAGAGTCCATTTATTCTTTATTCTCCTTCTACTAACAAGCATAATCTTGGTTTTGGAGTAGTTGATTGTTAGTTGTTCTTTATTGCAATAGGAGGAGGAGGTTCTCAGAAGTCTTCTGAAGCCTACACATGTTGTTGACAATAAAACAGCATCATCAGCATATAAGAGTATCAAAATTGGGCAGATGGCAAGCTTAGGTTGATGGAAATTTGGGTTCGTTAAGTTTCCAACTCAGCCACTGATATAAAAATTAAACAAGGTGGGTGCTAATATGCAGCTCTGTGTCACTCCCTTCAGCACTGGGACTTGTTTGAATAAGATCCCAGCTGAGTTGCATAATACCTGCAAATATGTATTTTCATGGAGTAGCTGCATCAACAAAAGAAGCCATTTATCAATACTGGTGGTCTCAAATTTAGACCACAGGCTTTGCCTCAGTATGAGGTCAAATGCAGATTTGAAATCTATAAAAGCTGCATACAAGGTACCACCATTAGGGGAAGAATATTTACATGCCAGATGATGTAATAAAAGACCCTGCTCTAGGGTGGTTTTACCCTGTCTGAATCCAGCTTGTTCCTCTGCAAGTATATTCTCCCCCTGCAGCCAATCTTGTAATTTTCCAAATAAACGACTCACATATAGTTTACGAATGGCATTTAATAGACGAATTAGGGGATAACTAGCTGTAGTAACAGTCTAAGCATGTTTGAAAATGTCTCAGCTAGCTAGCCCAATAAACACTTTCCTGATAAGAAATCCTCGCAATACACCTCTTAGGTTTTTTTTTTAAGGGGAAAAGTTCTCCACAGATACATTTTGGCCCTCAGAAAAGAGAATACAGAATTCTTAATGTTGTTTCTCTACGTTCCAACAACACTACATCATATGGCTTTTCACATGTCTTGATAATATTGTTGTCCTCTTTTCCTAATTCCATCCTTCCTAATTCCACTGTGTCTTTCTTGCAGAGGTTTTACGCTTAATTTTACTTCCGTTGATTAAAAAGCTAAAGACATTGAATGAGAGATGGGCATAAATCACCAGTTCAGCGGTTCATGTTGGTTTGTCCTTCAGACGAGCAGGTATTTGGTGGTTCCCAGCACTGCTTCCTCTAGTGGGTACCCATTCAGAAGTGACATTCTGGCTCTCCTGCCATGCCTCCTGCCCATCTCTACATGGAATGGAACCATTTAGAAATGTACTGCAACACAAACATAATTATGTTATGGTTTATTGTCAGCAAGTTAACAGAGTTCTGGAAGCTATAATAAAGCATTTCAAAAGAAAAGTGCTACAGGCTATCATCTTGCATTTTGTTTAAAATAATTGCCTCTTTCAAAATCTAAGAACAGCCCTGTTGATTAAGGTCAAGAACAAGGACAGATTCAATACCTGCCAGGAAGAAAGCCAGTATGTATGTATGCATGCCTTAGCTGGATTTTTGTTGCAGCGTCACATGCTATTTGTAGTTTGTGTGACTGGGAGTCACCTTTCTGAGCTGGGGTGATTGTCTGTTAGCCTCGTGCTAACCATCCATTACTTCCAGCCTTCAGTTTCAAAAAGGGCACACTTCTCTGATGGGTGCTTTCCTCCCTCTGTTAGTCCAGTAATTCCCAACCTTGGGTCCCCAGGTGTTCTGCAAATCCCAGAAGCCTTCACCACTAGCTGTGCAGGCCAGGATATCTGGGAGTTGTAGTCCTAGAACCATCTGGGGGACCCAAGTTTGGGAACCACTGCTTCAATCCATTGCTGGCAGCTGGCTGTTGTTCTGTTCAGTTGGTCGCCAGGATATATGCAGTACAGAAAGCAGCATACACAAGTCTATAAATTCAGACATCTGTAAGAAAGAAATATTTTAATTTGCATTCCTGCATCAAGCAGGTGGTTGGACTTGATGGCTTTGTAAGCCCCTTCCAAGTTCACTATTCTATTTTTCTATGATTTTTAAATATATATATATATGCATGTTAGGGTGGATTCAGGTTTCTTCCCGTGTAGAAATCTGGTTGTTTTGGCGACGTTTCGACGAGGTCTCACTCGTCATCTTCAGGCTGGTGTTCTGGCTTCTTTCTTCTTGAAGCAAAGTGTGATCTCAGTTGAAGTCCTTCTATAAATACTGCTGGGGGTGTGTGGTTTGCTTGCTCTGTTGCTGATTGTAGGTTCCTTTGTTCCTTTGTTCTTTTGTGATCTGCTGTGTGGCTGAGGCAATCGTTAAGGGATTAACTGCTGGTGGCTGTTTAGATGGCTGTTTAGATGCTGGTGGGTTAGATGGCTGGTGGGTTCTGGCAGTATCCTGGGCTTTGGTGGAGTGGGGTCCTGTGTCTTGTGAATTCATTTTGGTCTGGCTACATGTCTGTGGTCTCCCAATGTTTTTTTGGGGTGTGTGAGTGTGCTCCATGTGGTGACTGGAGTGGGGTGCCGCAGTAGATGGTACAGTCGTGGTTTTGTTATTGGATGGTGGTTTCGTTTCATCTGTGGGAAGGGTCTGGGTTTGTGTTTGGTGTGGATGGAAGGTGGTGGCATCTTGTGTCCTTTTGGACCTGGTGTCAGTCTTTGTGACAGAGGCTCGTCTTGTTTGGGTGTTTCTCTATTTCAATGGCTTCCATGATTATTTGACTCTTGAAGTGTTCAGTTTTGGAGATGAGTTTGGTTCTTTCAAAGTCAATTTCATGACCTGTTGTTTTTATGTGCTGGAAGAGAGAGGAAGATTTTTCTTCTTTTTTGACTGCGTTCTTGTGTTCTGCGATGCGTGCGCTTATTCTCCTGTTTGTCTGTCCGATGTATGTCTACGAAATACCATGCAAAGTCTGTCCAGCCACATACATCGGACAGACAAACAGGAGAATAAGCGCACGCATCGCAGAACACAAGAACGCAGTCAAAAAGAAGAAAAATCTTCCTCTCTTTCCAGCACATAAAAACAACAGGTCATGAAATTGACTTTGAAAGAACCAAACTCATCTCCAAAACTGAACACTTCAAGAGTCGAATAATCATGGAAGCCATTGAAATAGAGAAACACCCAAACAACATGAATAAACGTGATGACACCTCCCGCTTGCCTGACATCTGGAAACTAGCCCTGGTCAACAGACGAGCCTCTGTCACAAAGACTGACACCAGGTCCAAAAGGACACAAGATGCCACCACCTTCCATCCACACACCAAACACAAACCCAGACCCTTCCCACAGATGAAACGAAACCACCATCCAATAACAAAACCACGACTGCACCATCTACTGCGGCACCCCACTCCAGTCACCACATGGAGCACACTCACACACCCCAAAAAAACATTGGGAGACCACAGACACGTAGCCAGACCAAAATGAATTCACAAGACACAGGACCCCACTCCACCAAAGCCCAGGATACTGCCAGAACCCACCAGCCATCTAACCCACCAGCAGTTAATCCCTTAACGATCGCCTCAGCCACACAGCAGATCACAAAAGAACAAAGGAACAAAGGAACCTGCAATCAGCAACAAAGCAAGCAAACCACACCCCCAGCAGTATTTATAGAAGGACTTCAACTGAGACCACGCTTTGCTTCAAGAAGAAAGAAGCCAGAACACCAGCCTGAAGATGACGAGTGAGACCTCGTCGAAACGTCGCCAAAACAACCAGATTTCTACACGGAAGAAACCCGAATCCACCCTAACATGCATATATATATATATTGTTTTCGTAGATTTCTACGTGAAAATCTACGTAAATCTATTTAAAATCTACGAGATTTCTACGTGAAAATCTACGAAAACAAATATCCGACCTCTACGGGAGGAAACCTTCCAGCTGACCAGAACCTACGAGAAACGAGAAGTCCGAAGAGCCACCATCTTATGTGACATTGCATTCCTACGCAACTGCCGAGACAAAAATGTGATCCCCACAAGCTTCCAACTGAAATTCCACTCAAAACCCCATCCAGCGAAAGGATCCTGAAAAGAACAGAACTAGCCCTAATTAGAAGCGAACTACACAGGAAAAGATACCTACTAGATCAAACCAACAGAGACCTACTCACTCTCCACCTCAAACTCAGCAACAAAATCCACCCAACACTCTGGAACAAATCCAAGCAACTTGCCGCCTGGAGAGCTGAAACAGAGACCTCCCACAAGACAGACACACACACCAACAAACTCCACAAACTGGAAAACGCCAGAAGCCCACCCCCCCACAACAGCCCATGAAACAAACAGTTCACAACATATCAGACAGGACACTCACCATCGCAGAGACCAAAGTCCTTTCCAAAGGATTCAACTTTGCAGTCGCCCCCAGACACATCCCCACCGAAAACATCATATGCGGAGTGGAAGCCAGCCTAACCAAAATCAACCCAGATGAAGCCAACAAAATCAGACTCGAAGTCACCAATGTCCTCTGCTCCAGCAAACCACCCAGAAGCAATTTACACAAAGAAGAACAAAAAGCCCTCACCAACCTGAGGAAAGACCACAACATAATCATTCTCCCAGCAGACAAAGGCAATGCCACAGTGGTGATGAACACATCCGACTACCAAGCCAAATTATCCAACCTACTACAAGACCCTGCTTACATACCTTTGAACACAGACCCCACCACCTACCTGGAAAAAACCACCAAAGCCAAAATAAAAGCCTCTCCCTTAAGTGAAGAAATCAAGCCAAGCATCATCCCCAGAGAGAAATCATCCAGATGCCCCAAGCTCTACGGCCTCCCAAGATTCACAAAGAAGGAACACCTCTCAGACCCATAGTCAGCTCCATAGGCTCACCTCTACAAAACCTCGCCAAATTTCTTGCCAAACAACTCCAGCCCTATGCAGAATCCATCACTTCATACGTACAAAACTCGTTCCACTTCATAGAAATTATAAAGAAACAAGACCTACAACCCAATGACCTACTCGTGAGCTTCGATGTTGTTTCGCTCTTCACACAAGTGCCCATTCAAGAAGCCTTGACAGCTATCCACAACAAATACAACCCCCCCAAGCACATCCTAGATCTGACCAACCACTGCCTAACCAACACATACTTCATCCACAATGGACAAAGATACAAACAGATAGAAGGAGCACCCATGGGATCACCCCTCTCACCGGTCATCGCAAACCTATATATGGAACACTTTGAAACCAACGCGTTACAGAAGTCCGAACATAAACCCAAACTCTGGCTCAGATATGTTGACGACACCTTTGTTATCTGGCCACACGGGAAAGATAAACTGAACAACTTCCTCACACATCTCAACAGCCTACACCCCAAAATACAATTCACTATGGAAATAGAAGCCAACAACCAACTCCCCTTCCTGGATGTCCTAATCTACAAAAAACCCGACGGCTCCTTAGGACATACCATCTACCAGAAAAAAACACATACAAACCGCTACTTAAATGCACAATCACACCACCACCCTGCACAGATCAACTCCGTAGCAAAACCCTCATCTCCAGAACCAAACGCCTCGCTGACAAAGACCACCTAAAAACTGAATTACACACTCTCTCGAATGTTTTAATTGCGAACGGATTTCAAAAAAACACCATCACCAAACTAATCCAAAAGGAAACACCCCCCAAGAACCAAGAAACAGAAGAGAACAACGGCACCGCCCTCCTCCCTTACATCAAAGGCACCACAGACAAAATCAGCAAAATTCTCCACAAACACAATATCAAGACAGCCTTTTGCACCGACCAAAAAATAGCCAACATTTTAAGAAACCCCAAAGACAAGATTGAGCTAGAAAACCAAGGAGTCTACGAAATACCATGCAAAGTCTGTCCAGCCACATACATCGGACAGACAAACAGGAGAATAAGCGCACGCATCGCAGAACACAAGAACGCAGTCAAAAAGAAGAAAAATCTTCCTCTCTCTTCCAGCACATAAAAACAACAGGTCATGAAATTGACTTTGAAAGAACCAAACTCATCTCCAAAACTGAACACTTCAAGAGTCGAATAATCATGGAAGCCATTGAAATAGAGAAACACCCAAACAACATGAATAAACGTGATGACACCTCCCGCTTGCCTGACATCTGGAAACTAGCCCTGGTCAACAGACGAGCCTCTGTCACAAAGACTGACACCAGGTCCAAAAGGACACAAGATGCCACCACCTTCCATCCACACCAAACACAAACCCAGACCCTTCCCACAGATGAAACGAAACCACCATCCAATAACAAAACCACGACTGCACCATCTACTGCGGCACCCCACTCCAGTCACCACATGGAGCACACTCACACACCCCAAAAAAACATTGGGAGACCACAGACACGTAGCCAGACCAAAATGAATTCACAAGACACAGGACCCCACTCCACCAAAGCCCAGGATACTGCCAGAACCCACCAGCCATCTAACCCACCAGCAGTTAATCCCTTAACGATCGCCTCAGCCACACAGCAGATCACAAAAGAACAAAGGAACAAAGGAACCTGCAATCAGCAACAAAGCAAGCAAACCACACCCCCCCAGCAGTATTTATAGAAGGACTTCAACTGAGACCACGCTTTGCTTCAAGAAGAAAGAAGCCAGAACACCAGCCTGAAGATGACGAGTGAGACCTCGTCGAAACGTCGCCAAAACAACCAGATTTCTACACGGGAAGAAACCCGAATCCACCCTAACATGCATATATATATATATTGTTGTTTTCGTAGATTTCTACGTGAAAATCTACGTAAATCTATTTAAATCTACGTAGATTTCTACGTGAAAATCTACGAAAACAAATATCCGACCTCTACGGGGAGGAAACCTTCCAGCTGACCAGAACCTACGAGAAACGAGAAGTCCGAAGAGCCACCATCTTATGTGACATTGCATTCCTACGCAACTGCCGAGACAAAAATGTGATCCCCACAAGCTTCCAACTGAAATTCCACTCAAAACCCCATCCAGCGAAAGGATCCTGAAAAGAACAGAACTAGCCCTAATTAGAAGCGAACTACACAGGAAAAGATACCTACTAGATCAAACCAACAGAGACCTACTCACTCTCCACCTCAAACTCAGCAACAAAATCCACCCAACACTCTGGAACAAATCCAAGCAACTTGCCGCCTGGAGAGCTGAAACAGAGACCTCCCACAAGACAGACACACACACCAACAAACTCCACAAACTGGAAAACGCCAGAAGCCCACCCCCCACAACAGCCCATGAAACAAACAGTTCACAACATATCAGACAGGACACTCACCATCGCAGAGACCAAAGTCCTTTCCAAAGGATTCAACTTTGCAGTCGCCCCAGACACATCCCCACCGAAAACATCATATGCGGAGTGGAAGCCAGCCTAACCAAAATCAACCCAGATGAAGCCAACAAAATCAGACTCGAAGTCACCAATGTCCTCTGCTCCAGCAAACCACCCAGAAGCAATTTACACAAAGAAGAACAAAAGCCCTCACCAACCTGAGGAAAGACCACAACATAATCATTCTCCCAGCAGACAAAGGCAATGCCACAGTGGTGATGAACACATCCGACTACCAAGCCAAATTATCCAACCTACTACAAGACCCTGCTTACATACCTTTGAACACAGACCCCACCACCTACCTGGAAAAAACCACCAAAGCCAAAATAAAAGCCTCTCCCTTAAGTGAAGAAATCAAGCCAAGCATCATCCCCAGAGAGAAATCATCCAGATGCCCCAAGCTCTACGGCCTCCCCAAGATTCACAAAGAAGGAACACCTCTCAGACCCATAGTCAGCTCCATAGGCTCACCTCTACAAAACCTCGCCAAATTTCTTGCCAAACAACTCCAGCCCTATGCAGAATCCATCACTTCATACGTACAAAACTCGTTCCACTTCATAGAAATTATAAAGAAACAAGACCTACAACCCAATGACCTACTCGTGAGCTTCGATGTTGTTTCGCTCTTCACACAAGTGCCCATTCAAGAAGCCTTGACAGCTATCCACAACAAATACAACCCCCCCAAGCACATCCTAGATCTGACCAACCACTGCCTAACCAACACATACTTCATCCACAATGGACAAAGATACAAACAGATAGAAGGAGCACCCATGGGATCACCCCTCTCACCGGTCATCGCAAACCTATATATGGAACACTTTGAAACCAACGCGTTACAGAAGTCCGAACATAAACCCAAACTCTGGCTCAGATATGTTGACGACACCTTTGTTATCTGGCCACACGGGAAAGATAAACTGAACAACTTCCTCACACATCTCAACAGCCTACACCCCAAAATACAATTCACTATGGAAATAGAAGCCAACAACCAACTCCCCTTCCTGGATGTCCTAATCTACAAAAAACCCGACGGCTCCTTAGGACATACCATCTACCAGAAAAAAACACATACAAACCGCTACTTAAATGCACAATCACACCACCACCCTGCACAGATCAACTCCGTAGCAAAAACCCTCATCTCCAGAACCAAACGCCTCGCTGACAAAGACCACCTAAAAACTGAATTACACACTCTCTCGAATGTTTTAATTGCGAACGGATTTCAAAAAAACACCATCACCAAACTAATCCAAAAGGAAACACCCCCCAAGAACCAAGAAACAGAAGAGAACAACGGCACCGCCCTCCTCCCTTACATCAAAGGCACCACAGACAAAATCAGCAAAATTCTCCACAAACACAATATCAAGACAGCCTTTTGCACCGACCAAAAAATAGCCAACATTTTAAGAAACCCCAAAGACAAGATTGAGCTAGAAAACCAAGGAGTCTACGAAATACCATGCAAAGTCTGTCCAGCCACATACATCGGACAGACAAACAGGAGAATAAGCGCACGCATCGCAGAACACAAGAACGCAGTCAAAAAGAAGAAAAATCTTCCTCTCTCTTCCAGCACATAAAAACAACAGGTCATGAAATTGACTTTGAAAGAACCAAACTCATCTCCAAAACTGAACACTTCAAGAGTCGAATAATCATGGAAGCCATTGAAATAGAGAAACACCCAAACAACATGAATAAACGTGATGACACCTCCCGCTTGCCTGACATCTGGAAACTAGCCCTGGTCAACAGACGAGCCTCTGTCACAAAGACTGACACCAGGTCCAAAAGGACACAAGATGCCACCACCTTCCATCCACACCAAACACAAACCCAGACCCTTCCCACAGATGAAACGAAACCACCATCCAATAACAAAACCACGACTGCACCATCTACTGCGGCACCCCACTCCAGTCACCACATGGAGCACACTCACACACCCCAAAAAAACATTGGGAGACCACAGACACGTAGCCAGACCAAAATGAATTCACAAGACACAGGACCCCACTCCACCAAAGCCCAGGATACTGCCAGAACCCACCAGCCATCTAACCCACCAGCAGTTAATCCCTTAACGATCGCCTCAGCCACACAGCAGATCACAAAAGAACAAAGGAACAAAGGAACCTGCAATCAGCAACAAAGCAAGCAAACCACACCCCCCCAGCAGTATTTATAGAAGGACTTCAACTGAGACCACGCTTTGCTTCAAGAAGAAAGAAGCCAGAACACCAGCCTGAAGATGACGAGTGAGACCTCGTCGAAACGTCGCCAAAACAACCAGATTTCTACACGGGAAGAAACCCGAATCCACCCTAACATGCATATATATATATATTGTTTTCGTAGATTTCTACGTGAAAATCTACGTAAATCTACGAAAATCTACGTAGATTTCTACGTGAAAATCTACGAAAACAAATATCCGACCTCTACGGGGAGGAAACCTTCCAGCTGACCAGAACCTACGAGAAACGAGAAGTCCGAAGAGCCACCATCTTATGTGACATTGCATTCCTACGCAACTGCCGAGACAAAAATGTGATCCCCACAAGCTTCCAACTGAAATTCCACTCAAAAACCCCATCCAGCGAAAGGATCCTGAAAAGAACAGAACTAGCCCTAATTAGAAGCGAACTACACAGGAAAAGATACCTACTAGATCAAACCAACAGAGACCTACTCACTCTCCACCTCAAACTCAGCAACAAAATCCACCCAACACTCTGGAACAAATCCAAGCAACTTGCCGCCTGGAGAGCTGAAACAGAGACCTCCCACAAGACAGACACACACACCAACAAACTCCACAAACTGGAAAAACGCCAGAAGCCCACCCCCCCCCCCACAACAGCCCATGAAACAAACAGTTCACAACATATCAGACAGGACACTCACCATCGCAGAGACCAAAGTCCTTTCCAAAGGATTCAACTTTGCAGTCGCCCCCAGACACATCCCCACCGAAAACATCATATGCGGAGTGGAAGCCAGCCTAACCAAAATCAACCCAGATGAAGCCAACAAAATCAGACTCGAAGTCACCAATGTCCTCTGCTCCAGCAAACCACCCAGAAGCAATTTACACAAAGAAGAACAAAAGCCCTCACCAACCTGAGGAAAGACCACAACATAATCATTCTCCCAGCAGACAAAGGCAATGCCACAGTGGTGATGAACACATCCGACTACCAAGCCAAATTATCCAACCTACTACAAGACCCTGCTTACATACCTTTGAACACAGACCCCACCACCTACCTGGAAAAAACCACCAAAGCCAAAATAAAAGCCTCTCCCTTAAGTGAAGAAATCAAGCCAAGCATCATCCCCAGAGAGAAATCATCCAGATGCCCCAAGCTCTACGGCCTCCCAAGATTCACAAAGAAGGAACACCTCTCAGACCCATAGTCAGCTCCATAGGCTCACCTCTACAAAACCTCGCCAAATTTCTTGCCAAACAACTCCAGCCCTATGCAGAATCCATCACTTCATACGTACAAAACTCGTTCCACTTCATAGAAATTATAAAGAAACAAGACCTACAACCCAATGACCTACTCGTGAGCTTCGATGTTGTTTCGCTCTTCACACAAGTGCCCATTCAAGAAGCCTTGACAGCTATCCACAACAAATACAACCCCCCCAAACACATCCTAGATCTGACCAACCACTGCCTAACCAACACATACTTCATCCACAATGGACAAAGATACAAACAGATAGAAGGAGCACCCATGGGATCACCCCTCTCACCGGTCATCGCAAACCTATATATGGAACACTTTGAAACCAACGCGTTACAGAAGTCCGAACATAAACCCAAACTCTGGCTCAGATATGTTGACGACACCTTTGTTATCTGGCCACACGGGAAAGATAAACTGAACAACTTCCTCACACATCTCAACAGCCTACACCCCAAAATACAATTCACTATGGAAATAGAAGCCAACAACCAACTTCCCTTCCTGGACGTCCTAATCTACAAAAAACCCGACGGCTCCTTAGGACATACCATCTACCAGAAAAAAACACATACAAACCGCTACTTAAATGCACAATCACACCACCACCCTGCACAGATCAACTCCGTAGCAAAACCCTCATCTCCAGAACCAAACGCCTCGCTGACAAAGACCACCTAAAAACTGAATTACACACTCTCTCGAATGTTTTAATTGCGAACGGATTCCAAAAAAACACCATCACCAAACTAATCCAAAAGGAAACACCCCCAAGAACCAAGAAACAGAAGAGAACAACGGCACCGCCCTCCTCCCTTACATCAAAGGCACCACAGACAAAATCAGCAAAATTCTCCACAAACACAATATCAAGACAGCCTTTTGCACCGACCAAAAAATAGCCAACATCTTAAGAAACCCCAAAGACAAGATTGAGCTAGAAAACCAAGGAGTCTACGAAATACCATGCAAAGTCTGTCCAGCCACACACATCGGACAGACAAACAGGAGAATAAGCGCACGCATCGCAGAACACAAGAACGCAGTCAAAAAAGAAGAAAAATCTTCCTCTCTCTTCCAGCACATAAAAACAACAGGTCATGAAATTGACTTTGAAAGAACCAAACTCATCTCCAAAACTGAACACTTCAACAGTCGAATAATCATGGAAGCCATTGAAATAGAGAAACACCCAAACAACATGAATAAACGTGATGACACCTCCCGCTTGCCTGACATCTGGAAACTAGCCCTGGTCAACAGACGAGCCTCTGTCACAAAGACTGACACCAGGTCCAAAAGGACACAAGATGCCACCACCTTCCATCCACACCAAACACAAACCCAGACCCTTCCCACAGATGAAACGAAACCACCATCCAATAACAAAATCACGACTGCACCATCTACTGCGGCACCCCACTCCAGTCACCACATGGAGCACACTCACACACCCCAAAAAAAACATTGGGAGACCACAGACACGTAGCCAGACCAAAATGAATTCACAAGACACAGGACCCCACTCCACCAAAGCCCAGGATACTGCCAGAACCCACCAGCCATCTAACCCACCAGCATCTAAACAGCCATCTAAACAGCCACCAGCAGTTAATCCCTTAACGATCGCCTCAGCCACACAGCAGATCACAAAAGAACAAAGGAACAAAGGAACCTTCAATCAGCAACAAAGCAAGCAAACCACACCCCCCAGCAATCAGCAACAAAGCAAGCAAACCACACACCCCCAGCAGTATTTATAGAAGGACTTCAACTGAGACCACGCTTTGCTTCAAGAAGAAAGAAGCCAGAACACCAGCCTGAAGATGACGAGTGAGACCTCGTCGAAACGTCGCCAAAACAACCAGATTTCTACACGGGAAGAAACCCGAATCCACCCTAACATGCATACCTATACCCGTGAAAATCTACGAAAACAAATATCTGACCTCTACGGGGAGGAAACCTTCCAGCTGACCAGAACCTACGAGAAACTAGAAGTCCGAAGAGCCACCATCTTATGTGACATTGCATTCCTACGCAACTGCCGAGACAAAAATGTGATCCCCACAAGCTTCCAACTGAAATTCCACTCAAAACCCCATCCAGCGAAAGGATCCTGAAAAGAACAGAACTAGCCCTAATCAGAAGCGAACTACACAGGAAAAGATACCTACTAGATCAAACCAACAGAGACCTACTCACTCTCCACCTCAAACTCAGCAACAAAATCCACCCAACACTCTGGAACAAATCCAAGCAACTTGCCGCCTGGAGAGCTGAAACAGAGACCTCCCACAAGACAGACACACACACCAACAAACTCCACAAACTGGAAAAACGCCAGAAGCCCAACCCCCCACAACAGCCCATGAAACAAACAGTTCACAACATATCAGACAGGACACTCACCATCGCAGAGACCAAAGTCCTTTCCAAAGGATTCAACTTTGCAGTCGCCCCCAGACACATCCCCACCGAAAACATCATATGCGGAGTGGAAGCCAGCCTAACCAAAATCAACCCAGATGAAGCCAACAAAATCAGACTCGAAGTCACCAATGTCCTCTGCTCCAGCAAACCACCCAGAAGCAATTTACACAAAGAAGAACAAAAAGCCCTCTCCAACCTGAGGAAAGACAACAACATAATCATTCTCCCAGCAGACAAAGGCAATGCCACAGTGGTGATGAACACATCCGACTACCAAGCCAAACTATCCAACCTACTACAAGACCCTGCTTACATACCTTTGAACACAGACCCCACCACCTACCTGGAAAAAACCACCAAAGCCAAAATAAAAGCCTCTCCCTTAAGTGAAGAAATCAAGCCAAGCATCATCCCCAGAGAGAAATCATCCAGATGCCCCAAGCTGTACGGCCTCCCCAAGATTCACAAAGAAGGAACACCTCTCAGACCCATAGTCAGCTCCATAGGCTCACCTCTACAAAACCTCGCCAAATTTCTTGCCAAACAACTCCAGCCCTATGCAGAACCCATCACTTCATACGTACAAAACTCGTTCCACTTCATAGAAATTATAAAGAAACAAGACCTACAACCCAATGACCTACTCGTGAGCTTCGATGTTGTTTCGCTCTTCACACAAGTGCCCATTCAAGAAGCCTTGACAGCTATCCACAACAAATACAACCCCCCCAAACACATCCTAGATCTGACCAACCACTGCCTAACCAACACATACTTCATCCACAATGGACAAAGATACAAACAGATAGAAGGAGCACCCATGGGATCACCCCTCTCACCGGTCATCGCAAACCTATATATGGAACACTTTGAAACCAACGCGTTACAGAAGTCCGAACATAAACCCAAACTCTGGCTCAGATATGTTGACGACACCTTTGTTATCTGGCCACACGGGAAAGATAAACTGAACAACTTCCTCACATCCTCAACAGCCTACACCCCAAAATACAATTCACTATGGAAATAGAAGCCAACAACCAACTTCCCTTCCTGGACGTCCTAATCTACAAAAAACCCGACGGCTCCTTAGGACATACCATCTACCAGAAAAAACACATACAAACCGCTACTTAAATGCACAATCACACCACCACCCTGCACAGATCAACTCCGTAGCAAAACCCTCATCTCCAGAACCAAACGCCTCGCTGACAAAGACCACCTAAAAACTGAATTACACACTCTCTCGAATGTTTTAATTGCGAACGGATTCCAAAAAACACCATCACCAAACTAATCCAAAAGGAAACACCCCCAAGAACCAAGAAACAGAAGAGAACAACGGCACCGCCCTCCTCCCTTACATCAAAGGCACCACAGACAAAATCAGCAAAATTCTCCACAAACACAATATCAAGACAGCCTTTTGCACCGACCAAAAAATAGCCAACATTTTAAGAAACCCCAAAGACAAGATTGAGCTAGAAAACCAAGGAGTCTACGAAATACCATGCAAAGTCTGTCCAGCCACACACATCGGACAGACAAACAGGAGAATAAGCGCACGCATCGCAGAACACAAGAACACAGTCAAAAAAGAAGAAAAATCTTCCTCTCTCTTCCAGCACATAAAAACAACAGGTCATGAAATTGACTTTGAAAGAACCAAACTCATCTCCAAAACTGAACACTTCAACAGTCGAATAATCATGGAAGCCATTGAAATAGAGAAACACCCAAACAACATGAATAAACGTGATGACACCTCCCGCTTGCCTGACATCTGGAAACTAGCCCTGGTCAACAGACGAGCCTCTGTCACAAAGACTGACACCAGGTCCAAAAGGACACAAGATGCCACCACCTTCCATCCACACCAAACACAAACCCAGACCCTTCCCACAGATGAAACGAAACCACCATCCAATAACAAAATCACGACTGCACCATCTACTGCGGCACCCCACTCCAGTCACCACATGGAGCACACTCACACACCCCAAAAAATTTGGGAGACCACAGACACGTAGCCAGACCAAAATGAATTCACAAGACACAGGACCCCACTCCACCAAAGCCCAGGATACTGCCAGAACCCACCAGCCATCTAACCCACCAGCATCTAAACAGCCATCTAAACAGCCACCAGCAGTTAATCCCTTAACGATCGCCTCAGCCACACAGCAGATCACAAAAGAACAAAGGAACAAAGGAACCTGCAATCAGCAACAAAGCAAGCAAACCACACCCCCCCAGCAATCAGCAACAAAGCAAGCAAACCACACTCCCCCAGCAGTATTTATAGAAGGACTTCAACTGAGACCACGCTTTGCTTCAAGAAGAAAGAAGCCAGAACACCAGCCTGAAGATGACGAGTGAGACCTCGTCGAAACGTCGCCAAAACAACCAGATTTCTACACGGGAAGAAACCCGAATCCACCCTAACATGCATACCTATACCCGTGAAAATCTACGAAAACAAATATCTGACCTCTACGGGAGGAAACCTTCCAGCTGACCAGAACCTACGAAACTAGAAGTCCGAAGAGCCACCATCTTATGTGACATTGCATTCCTACGCAACTGCCGAGACAAAAATGTGATCCCCACAAGCTTCCAACTGAAATTCCACTCAAAAACCCCATCCAGCGAAAGGATCCTGAAAAGAACAGAACTAGCCCTAATCAGAAGCGAACTACACAGGAAAAGATACCTACTAGATCAAACCAACAGAGACCTACTCACTCTCCACCTCAAACTCAGCAACAAAATCCACCCAACACTCTGGAACAAATCCAAGCAACTTGCCGCCTGGAGAGCTGAAACAGAGACCTCCCACAAGACAGACACACACACCAACAAACTCCACAAACTGGAAAAACGCCAGAAGCCCAACCCCCCCCACAACAGCCCATGAAACAAACAGTTCACAACATATCAGACAGGACACTCACCATCGCAGAGACCAAAGTCCTTTCCAAAGGATTCAACTTTGCAGTCGCCTGACTATGGGTCTGAGAGGTGTTCCTTCTTTGTGAATCTTGGGGAGGCCGTACAGCTTGGGGCATCTGGATGATTTCTCTCTGGGGATGATGCTTGGCTTGATTTCTTCACTTAAGGGAGAGGCTTTTATTTTGGCTTTGGTGGTTTTTTCCAGGTAGGTGGTGGGGTCTGTGTTCAAAGGTATGTAAGCAGGGTCTTGTAGTAGGTTGGATAGTTTGGCTTAGTAGTCGGATGTGTTCATCACCACTGTGGCATTGCCTTTGTCTGCTGGGAGAATGATTATGTTGTTGTCTTTCCTCAGGTTGGAGAGGGCTTTTTGTTCACCTCTACAAAACCTCGCCAAATTTCTTGCCAAACAACTCCAGCCCTATGCAGAATCCATCACTTCATACGTACAAAACTCGTTCCACTTCATAGAAATTATAAAGAAACAAGACCTACAACCCAATGACCTACTCGTGAGCTTCGATGTTGTTTCGCTCTTCACACAAGTGCCCATTCAAGAAGCCTTGACAGCTATCCACAACAAATACAACCCCCCCAAACACATCCTAGATCTGACCAACCACTGCCTAACCAACACATACTTCATCCACAATGGACAAAGATACAAACAGATAGAAGGAGCACCCATGGGATCACCCCTCTCACCGGTCATCGCAAACCTATATATGGAACACTTTGAAACCAACGCGTTACAGAAGTCCGAACATAAACCCAAACTCTGGCTCAGATATGTTGACGACACCTTTGTTATCTGGCCACACGGGAAAGATAAACTGAACAACTTCCTCACACATCTCAACAGCCTACACCCCAAAATACAATTCACTATGGAAATAGAAGCCAACAACCAACTTCCCTTCCTGGACGTCCTAATCTACAAAAAACCCGACGGCTCCTTAGGACATACCATCTACCAGAAAAAAACACATACAAACCGCTACTTAAATGCACAATCACACCACCACCCTGCACAGATCAACTCCATAGCAAAAACCCTCATCTCCAGAACCAAACGCCTCGCTGACAAAGACCACCTAAAAACTGAATTACACACTCTCTCGAATGTTTTAATTGCGAACGGATTCCAAAAAAACACCATCACCAAACTAATCCAAAAGGAAACACCCCCCAAGAACCAAGAAACAGAAGAGAACAACAGCACCGCCCTCCTCCCTTACATCAAAGGCACCACAGACAAAATCAGCAAAATTCTCCACAAACACAATATCAAGACAGCCTTTTGCACCGACCAAAAAATAGCCAACATCTTAAGAAACCCCAAAGACAAGATTGAGCTAGAAAACCAAGGAGTCTACGAAATACCATGCAAAGTCTGTCCAGCCACACACATCGGACAGACAAACAGGAGAATAAGCGCACGCATCGCAGAACACAAGAACGCAGTCAAAAAAGAAGAAAAATCTTCCTCACTCTTCCAGCACATAAAAACAACAGGTCATGAAATTGACTTTGAAAGAACCAAACTCATCTCCAAAACTGAACACTTCAACAGTCGAATAATCATGGAAGCCATTGAAATAGAGAAACACCGAAACAACATGAATAAACGTGATGACACCTCCCGCTTGCCTGACATCTGGAAACTAGCCCTGGTCAACAGACGAGCCTCTGTCACAAAGACTGACACCAGGTCCAAAGGACACAAGATGCCACCACCTTCCATCCACACCAAACACAAACCCAGACCCTTCCCACAGATGAAACGAAACCACCATCCAATAACAAAATCACGACTGCACCATCTACTGCGGCACCCCACTCCAGTCACCACATGGAGCACACTCACACACCCCAAAAAAACATTGGGAGACCACAGACACGTAGCCAGACCAAAATGAATTCACAAGACACAGGACCCCACTCCACCAAAGCCCAGGATACTGCCAGAACCCACCAGCCATCTAACCCACCAGCATCTAAACAGCCATCTAAACAGCCACCAGCAGTTAATCCCTTAACGATCGCCTCAGCCACACAGCAGATCACAAAAGAACAAAGGAACAAAGGAACCTACAATCAGCAACAGAGCAAGCAAACCACACCCCCAGCAGTATTTATAGAAGGACTTCAACTGAGACCACACTTTGCTTCAAGAAGAAAGAAGCCAGAACACCAGCCTGAAGATGACGAGTGAGACCTCGTCGAAACGTCGCCAAAAACAACCAGATTTCTACACGGGAAGAAACCGAATCCACCTAACATGCATATATATATATATATATATATATATATATATATATGTTTTCGTAGATTTTCACGGGTATAGGTATGCATGTTAGGGTGGATTCGGGTTTCTTCCCGTGTAGAAATCTGGTTGTTTTGGCGACGTTTCGACGAGGTCTCACTCGTCATCTTCAGGCTGGTGTTCTGGCTTCTTTCTTCTTGAAGCAAAGCGTGGTCTCAGTTGAAGTCCTTCTATAAATACTGCTGGGGGTGTGTGGTTTGCTTGCTTTGTTGCTGATTGCAGGTTCCTTTGTTCCTTTGTTCTTTTGTGATCTGCTGTGTGGCTGAGGCGATCGTTAAGGGATTAACTGCTGATGGCTGTTTAGATGGCTGTTTACATGCTGGTGGGTTAGATGGCTGGTGGGTTCTGGCAGTATCCTGGGCTTTGGTGGAGTGGGGTCCTGTGTCTTGTGAATTCATTTTGGTCTGGCTACGTGTCTGTGGTCTCCCAATGTTTTTTTGGGGTGTGTGAGTGTGCTCCATGTGGTGACTGGAGTGGGGTGCCGCAGTAGATGGTGCAGTCGTGGTTTTGTTATTGGATGGTGGTTTCGTTTCATCTGTGGGAAGGGTCTGGGTTTGTGTTTGGTGTGGATGGAAGGTGGTGGCATCTTGTGTCCTTTTGGACCTGGTGTCAGTCTTTGTGACAGAGGCTCGTCTGTTGACCAGGGCTAGTTTCCAGATTAGTTTCCAGATCAATTGTTGCAATTAGCAACAAAGCAAGCAAACCACACCCCCCCAGCAGTATTTATAGAAGGACTTCAACTGAGACCACGCTTTGCTTCAAGAAGAAAGAAGCCAGAACACCAGCCTGAAGATGACGAGTGAGACCTCGTCGAAACGCCGCCAGAACAACCAGATTTCTACACGGAAGAAACCCGAATCCACCCTAACATGCATATATATATATATATATATATATATATATATATATATATATATATATATATATATATATATATATATATATATATATATATATATATATATATATATATATATATATATATATATATATATATATATATATATATATATATATATATATTTCCACTACATATGCCTTAGATTGAGACTTGATGTGCCAGTTAATGAGAAAGGAGTAGACTCATTAACTTATATCTCTGTGGATCACTGTGCTTCTACTGTGTAGCAAGAGGGAACATTACCAGAAATTTAAAACTCTGCAACAGTATATCTGTCCATGGATTGACAAATTAATCTCTGCTTTTTTTTTCTTTTCCAAAAGCAGTGGACAGCACAACGCCAAGTATATACTGTAGTATAGAACTAACAAAAAAAAATCAATATTAAAGAGAAAAACTGAAAAACATTCTCAGCACCTAGTGCCCAGATCAAATGTATACAACAGTGACCCGACTGTCTGTTAACCTTTAGCCATGTACGCTTATGATGAGTGTATCTCCTTGGCTGAATATTTTTCACAGGGCATTGGAGTGATGGTGTTCACTTCCAATTGGACGTACTTTGTGCTAACAATTGGCTTATTGTTACGAGGCTTTTTAAAATGCTCTCTACTGTGTGGTTTGCCTAGTGTTTAACAGAATATTCTTTTCTTTAACAACAGGAACAGCATTCTGCCTTTGGTTCTTCTCCTTTGTCTCTGCCTTCATCTTCTTCTGGTTTACAGAAATATCTGAAAACATCCCAGATTTGAAAAATAATCTGATATGAAGCCTTTATCATCATCATCATCATCATCATCATCACTGTTACTAAGCATTCCGTTCACATTGTCAGATGTGGTGAGCATCTCTGCAGCAGATCAACCGGCTTGCAGAAGGGTAATGAAATAGAGAGACAGATACAGGATTGGCATTTCACATAGAAACCACAGCTTTATTAAACAACTTATGAAAAAGATAAAAGAAGGGTCTCATTTGAGACTAATTTGGAAGGGAGGGTTACCCTACCCCCCTGCATGGGGGTGCCAGATAGCCACAGGGCTTGCTCTGGTAGTCCTGGATCAAGTCTGTACCAACCTCTTACAAATTGGAAGCCCTATTCTTAGTGAGTGGAACTGGGTGAAAAGTTGGTCCCATCTGCTGTCATAGACCTTCACCATCACAAACAAAGTTCCAGTTGCTGTCTAGTCATATGAATGACACACACCCCAATCACAGTTAGTGAGAAAATAATATCTTGGTACACTTATGTGCTGTCGGTCTTTATAGTCTTTCACATTCACTGATCCATCTTGCGTTTGAAGTTGCCAGCTTTGCTCGATCCTTTCGTTTTCCCCAAAGCTTTTCAATAAATGGATAATTCCTCTTCTCAAATAAATACAAAAGAACAAAAGCACAAACTGCATGCAAACTTTTGGTTTCTTTGTTTGCTTCCTTTTCTTCAAGGGAAGGGGTGTGACAGGGCAGAATCTCTACCCTTTTCTTTGCACTAAAAGGGGAATAACCAGATTCCAAATCCATCCAACACACAACAGGTACAAATTTGATATCTGGTTCAGAGGACTAGGTCCATGTTGAGGGCTTGAAAGTTGAAAATACAAGACGGTGAGGGAAGAGTTGATATTCAGAGATAATTGCCCAAAATGATGGAGACACCAAGTGTTTAAGTGGGGATGTCGAAATGTGTGTAAGCCTCACTCACATGTTTCATGTAATGTCCCTACAGAGGTTCCCTCAAGGAGGAACCCTGCCCTATCTAAGCTCCTGATGATAAGGATTCTGTAAGCACATTCAGCCAAACACACTTACAAACTCTGGGTGCAATGTCCTCCATTTAACCCTCCCCACAGTTTCAGCCAATGCAACTTGTATAGGGAGAGTGTCAAAGTTGACATAAGATTGAGAATTAGCTAGAAAGGGTTGTCAGTTCTTATTTCACCAACACAGTATCATCTGATCCGGGCATTACCTAGTCCATTTGTCAGTGGAGTTGTCTGTCCCAGTCCAGTATCAAGAATGTCCCAGAAAGAAACAATTCAGATAGGATGCATTCCATGTATGATTTGAACTAAATAATTAGTACATTGGGTACAATGACCAAACTATAGAAGGTGTCATTGACAAGTGTGTGTGTGTGTGTGTGTGTGTGGTGTAATTACAGTCATGACCGACCCTTCGTGACTCCATGTCCATGGAGTTTTCTTGGCAGGAATACTGGAGTAGAAGGCAATAAAACTAGCAAATGAAATTCTAGATGCTCAATCTGCTTAGCTCTAGATTCCCAGCCACCAAACAAAAGCAAGGCAATTTGTTACTTGCACAGCTGTGGAAATCTTATGGAAACTCTGCTTCTAGTTTCAAAACTTGGATATCATACAGGTTGCCCCCAAAATCCTGATACTAAGCTAAGACCTTTGGAGCAGAACTTCTGGATTGCTCTTCTTTAGTTAACATTTTCAGCTGATCATAAATGAATTTTCACTCAGCCTGACCTTGAAGAATGGGACCAATAAATATTCTGAACAAGGAGGAATATAAAAGTCTTGCACTAAAGAAAGTTTAAGTAGCTGAAATACAAGATATGTGCTCACTGATTTTTCTTCTAAGTGAATAGAATTAGAAACAAATTTATAATAGTAAATTATTGACTATATCCATTATCAACATTACGTCCAGGATAAAACACATGAAGACATATATTCAATAGATAGAGGTCAAAGCCTCAAGATATATACCCTTTGCTTCAGGAAAACGTAACTTCATTGGCATTTTGTTCTGAGGAGAAATGCAGGGACATATTAAATAGCTAGCAAAGCTGTATGTTGATTAAATTTATTAACACCTTAATTAAGAGACATAATATCCTCGTTTTTCTTGTTGAAGATGAATAAGATGCTGAGAAATGCAGTGTGAACATTGGACCACGGAGCCAATTTAAGCTAATTTCCACATCAAATTTTAACTTAGACGGATTGCCACCGTATGATGTTACCTTTTGTTTGGGAATGGATGAAAGAGATAGTAGAGTGATATTTTTTATGGAGCCAGTTATGTCTCCTCTGCTTTTCCATACCATTTATCATCTTGTGGGAAATGTGACAGGACATTGCAATGCACGTTTATCTCCTGGAGAGCAGTGATGGCTTCTCTCAAAGAGCCTAGAGGGCAGTGTGTGTGTGTGTGTGTGTGTGTGTGTGTGTGTGTGTGTGTGTGTGTGTGTGTGTGTGTGTGTGTGTGTGTGTGTGTGTGTGTTGATGCATATTGTCTGTCATTCCTTAATGTTCAGTAGTTCTATCAAGTCCCAGAAACGAGGCAGCCAGTCATCCATTCCAGATGAAAATGATTTCCAAACCAGCCTAGTAGCATTAGTAAATTTTAGATGTCTGCATGATATGGAATCTGGGCTCCATTTGACAGTGAGCTTGAGCTGCTCTTTTTTGGGGGGGGGGACACACACAAGGAAATGCTGTTAACGGAGTGTGTATATCATTGCCAGGATCAACATGTACAGTGATGCCTTGAATTACGAACGCCTTGAACAACAAATAACTTGAATTACGAAAGGAAAACCGCCGATACAGCGTTATTTTAAATTACGAAAAAGGCAGGGTTTTTTTTTTATTATTAATGAAAAAATCGAGTAATGGCTGTTCAAGGCATTCGTAGGCGAAGACTTTCCCAACCAAGAAAAGCAATGGGAATGCCCAGAGTGGCATGCCTGGAGAGTAAATGGACTACAAAAAAGCACACAAGGCACCGCCACCCCCACCTTCACCCGGGTCTCTGCCTCAAAACGGCTCAACACAGAGACCAGGGCGAAGGTGGGGGTGGTGGCACCTCATGTGCTAATTCATAGCCAGTTTATTCTCCAGGCTGTTCACTGGAAGGACAGACGTTGAAGCTGAGGCACCAGTACTTTGGCCACCTCATGAGAAGAGAGGACTCCTTGGAAAAGTCCCTGTTGCTGGGAAAAATCAAAGGCAAAAGGAAAAGAGGATGACAGAGAATGAGATGGTTGGATGGTGTCATCGATGCAACCAAAATGAATTTGACAAAACTCCGGGAGGCAGTGGAGGATAGGAAGGCCTGGCAAGCTCTGGTCCATGGGGTCATAAAGAGTCGGACACAACTGAATGACTGAACAACAACAACAACAAATTACTCTCCAGGCATGCTGCTCTGGGCTTCCCAAAAGCAGTGTGCCTGGAGAGTAAACAGGCTACAATTGAGCACACAAAGCAGTGCCACCTCTGACTTCACCTGGGTCTCTGCCTCAAAAAGGCTTGGCACAGAGGCCAGGGTGAAGGTGGGGGGTGACAGGGCCTTGTGTGCTCATTCGTAGCCTGTTTACTCTCTAAGCACAGCACTTTTGGGGATGCCCAGAGTGGTGTCCCTGCAGAGTAAATGGGCTACCAACACACAAATGGGCTACACACTACAAGCCCATGACGCTCCACCACCCCACCCCCTTCACCCAGCTCAGTGCAGGTGGTTCACCACCTGTCAGACCCTCATCTGGAGGAGAAGGGAAGATCCAATCTTGCCCAGGTGTCAAAACCAGCTGTGTGGCAGTGGAGAGGTGGGTAATGCTTCACTCCTGCCCTCTGGTCTGGCTTCAGCCAAATGGCTGCTGAAGCATGACGGGGCAGCAGAAGTAAAGCACCACTGCTCACCACTGCCACATAGCTGATATTGACAGATCATTGACGGGGGTTCCCAGCAACTCAGTAAAGCAGGGGAAGCTGTTCATCTGCTTTGCTGGGTCAGGACATGCTTCACATAGGAATGCATAGAAAGCCTATTGTAATCCGTCCCCTTCGGTTTTCAATGCATTCCTATGGGAAACCCGTTTCGAAATACAAAAAAATTGAATTATGAAAGATTTGTTAGAACGGATTAATTTTGTAAGTCAAGGCATCAGTGCACCTCTGTTTTTAGGAACATGTCATGTGAAACTGTTCTAAGAGCCTTGTGGTGCAGTGGTTAAACTGTTGTATTACAGCTATAACTGTGCTCACAGATTGGGGTTCAATCCCAGGTAGCTGACTCAGCCTTCCATCCTTTCGAGGTCAGTAAAATGAGTACCCAGTTTGCTGGGTGGGCAACCTGTAGCTTGCATAAATAAACTGTAAACTGCCCAGAGAGTGCTTAAAGCACAATGGGGCAGTATATATGCAAAACACTTTGCTTTTTCTATCCTAGACATACATGAAAGGTGTGCATGTACACTAGCCTTGTGAACATAGGTATATCATACCTAACTCAGGGCAGACAGTAGTTCATTGCACACACAGCAATGTCCTTCAGCATGGTGCAGTTTTGCCTCACTTCCCAGCTTCTATTGATTGAAGCTTTGCTTAATTCTAGGGCTGACCCTGTGTCTATAGTTTGGTGAAGGGGTCCACACTTATTAAGTTTGGAAAGAGGAATTAGGCTTACATTGAAATATGAGTGGCCAGCTGCCAGAGGAGCTGGTGATGGGCTGACTGAGCTCCTGTCAGGAGTGGAGTCGCTAGAGATGAAGGACTCCTGTGAAGTGCAAAGAGCAGCAAGTGAGCCAGCCAGGCAGCCAGGAGTGGAGGAGAGAGGGACCATGCAGTGCCTGTTGTTCTGTATGGGCACTTCATACAAAGTGAGTCATTGGAATTTGTGCCCATCCCTATTAGGCACCAGAGAAATGTTCCTAACTAACTATTTCTCTTACTAATGGTGATGGGAGGTCATTCATATACAATAGTCTTTGGGCAGCGGAAAATGCAGAAGAGAGGAAATGCATCTGAAGGCGTTTATACACGACCCCTAAACTCCGGGGCAAATGGCTCCCAGCTCCAGAGATGAAAAAATGTTTACCCACCAGCTCCAGAGTTAACAGGAAATTAAGTGCGACCCCGCCCAATTTAGCGCATCCCAGCGCAGCTTTCAGGTACCTGCTTTTTGGATGTGACAAATATTTGATCCGGTGTAAGGATAGTGAGTGCGGGGCTCTCCTGGCTTCTGTTTGTTCTTTTTTTGCGCCCCGACCCTTTAAGAGATCTGAATGCTGCCGGGAACAAAACGGAGGTAAGAAGGCATTCTTTTCTTTCTTTTTTTCTCCCTCCCTCACGCAGCCAGCAACCAGGAAGTGCGGAGGGGGTGGGGACAGAGGAAGAGCGACGAACCCCTAAGATCTCTGGTCCGAATTTAAGTGGCCAGCGGATCTTAGGGGTCGTGTAAAAAGGCCCTGAGAAAGGAAGCTATAGGAAGGAAGGGGCAGTCTCAAAGACCCTTGAAGTGTGAGAGGGAAACCCTCTTAGTTTCCTGGTAGATACTGAGCATATTCCTACAGAACCTAGTGTAGAAACATATAAGACTGCATTTTTCTAACCCAGTGGCCCCAAGAGACCTCAGCACCTCTTTCCAGACATGATAGTTATCAACTCATTTATTTTATTTTGTTCCATTTAAAATATTTTTACCCCACCTTTCTCCTTAAAAAGCACTCACGTTGTCCTTAAAATACAATATTTAAAAGCTAAAAAACAGTAAGCATGCAAATGTTTAAAAAGAATAAAACAAGTACCACACTAAAAATGGGAAATAAAAACTACAAAATACATTCAAAAGCAGCAAGACACAACAATCTATTTTAAAAACTGCTCCCCAGCAGCCAGTCAATAAGGGGAAGCCTTGCTGAAGAGAAAGATCTTTGTCTGCTTTTGGATGAAGTCATTGCCCTGTTGTGGTCACTAAACTTTACAGAAGCTTCAGATGATACAGTTGGAACCATCCTTTGTTTTTCCATCCTTCTTTTTGTCTTTTTGTTGTTGTTGTACCAAGCCGACAAAAACTTAATAGTTAATTTGGTACCAAGTAACTGCTTCTATGAGGAGGTCTAATAGTACCTACACCAGTTGCTTCTGTTCAAATCTACTCATCTACCTGGCCCTCAGCTCTGATGGGTCTCCCATTTAAAACACTTAGAGGAGATTGCTACATCAAGAAACCAGCTAGGAACCATTCCTTCCCTCAAAAAGACATCCATTAAGGGGTATTAACCAGCAATATCTCTGCCTGGACACTATAACTGAAGTTGAACTAAGGCCATGGTCACACCAGGAAAATATGCCCCTGTGGTTAACAAGATTTTTTAATTGTCTTCCTGTCCTGCTTTGCAGTCATATAGTATTTATTCCAGGATGTTTGTCCAATGTTTTTTTTTTTGGTTACCAAATCATTTGGTACCAGATTATTATTCATCTTGGGCACTGCAACCCTGTTATTTCTTTCTCCCTTTTTCATATTTTATTTTTGACAGTCCCTTGCAATTTTATTAGACTGCCTATTTTTAGAACTCTAGTCTAGATGGAATATATAAATCTGTTTTTATTGTTGCATGTAATAGAAAAAAAAATTGTACCTGGTAAAAATATTTAAAAATTGGAAGGATGCAATTCAGGATGTACACCAATGCACAGACTGTGCATTCTGATGTAGTGGTTGGCAACAAGTAGATGGGGACCTAGTGGTTTTTTTCTCCTTTGTGTAATAAGCTGCTCATCAGCAGGCCTTTCTGGTTGACAAGAGTGTAACAACAGGGCAACATAGGGCTCTTCCAGATGTGGCCCAGACAATGTAGAACTTGAACTGGCATGGGCAGCAATCAGGAATAGTTAGGTTGTGTGGTATTTGTTTTGTGTTGTTTTGTGTTCTTTGAACCTACAGAACAGAAGTTGGAGGAAGTTCACTGTGTGGTCTGGGTAATTACCAAAACCTTTTATGTAATGTTAGGTAGTGGGTTTACTTCTTTTTTAACATTTCAAAATGAAACTTTCAATGGGCAAAAGAGATTTCCAGCCAGAATGTCAGGGAGGGAGATGTGTTTCTCATCGATCTAATCTTTTTTTGTTTGTTTGGTCAGTGACTTTAAATGTATCATGTATGATTTTTTTAAACTGTATTTTATGATTGACTTGGAGGCAGTATGTATGTATGTATGTATGTATGTATGTATGTATGTATGTATGTATGTATGTATGTATGTATGTATGTATGTATGTATGTATGTATGAAAGAAAGAAAGAAAGAAAGAAAGAAAGAATGAAAGAATGAAAGAATGAAAGAATAAATAATTGAGCTGTGGTAAGCTGTTTTGAAGAGACTGTTTTATGGTGGCTCCACCCCTTCCTGGAGAGATGAACTCAGAAGTGGCGCTGGAGACTGCTGTTCGACATCCTGGTTGCTGGCTTGTGGAGTCCCTTAGGATTCTACTTTGTCTTTATACTACAGTATTTAACATCTACATGAAACCACTGGGAGAGGTTGCCTAGAGTTCAGAGGTTCAGTGTAACCAGTATGAAGATGACACTCATCTCTCTCTCTCTCTCTCTCTCTCTCTCTCTCTCACTCACTCACTCCCCTTCCCATCCAAATCCAAGGAATCAATTTCAATACTAGATCAGTGCCTGGTATCAGTAATGGATCAGTTCAGTGATGGTGAACCTTTTAGAGACCGAGTGCTCAAAATGTGATTCAAAACCCACTAATTTCCCACAAAGTGCCGATACAGCTATTTAACCTGAATACAGGTGGCTGTGAAGGGGCGATGTCAAGTGCCCGCAGAAAGGGCTCCAAGTGCCACCTTTGGCACCCATGCCTTAGGTTCACCCACACTGGATTAGATGAAGGTGAATAAACAGAAACTTAATCTAAACAAGACAGAGGTGTTCCTGGCCAATTGAAGGGAAGATCAATGAATTGTATGGGATGGGGTTACACTCCTTCTGTATGGGATGGGGTTACACTCCCTCTGAAAACCCAGGTGTGCAGATTAGATGTACTCATGGATTCACCTCTGAGCATGGAAGCCCAGGTTTCAGTGGTGGCCAGCAGTGCCACCTGTTCTTGAAGAGGTCTGGCTTGTCCACAGTGGCACATGCCTTAGATAGATCCTGGCTGGGCTACTGTAACATGATGTTTGCGGAGCTTCCTGTGATAAGTGCTTGGGAGCTTCATCAGGTCCAAATTGCTGCAGCCAGACTGTCAACTGGAGCTGGTTATGAGGATCATATAACTTCCCTATTCCAGCAGCTGCACTGGATGCCGATCTGTTTCTGGACACAATTCAAAGTAGTGCTTTTAACCTATCAAGCCATAAACACCTTGAGTCTAAGCTATCTTGATGAGCTTGCCCGGATATTAAGATAATCGGAGAAAGCCTTTCTCTCTGTCTCACCACCCTCACAGGTGCATTTGATGGGGACACAGGAGAACACCTTCTCTGCCATTGATCCCAGACTCTGGAACTCCCCCCCCCCTTTCCAGGAGGCCAGGCTGGGCCCCCATCTTCACATCCTTCTGCAAGCAGGCCAAGACCTTTCACTTCAGGCAAACTTTCCTTCCTAGCAGACTGTCTAGGAGAGGTTTCAAAACAAGATGGTTTGCATTTTGTTCTTCTAAATCTGTTTTTGTAATGCTTGGCCAACATCCTTTATATAATGTTATGAATTTGTTTACTATTGAATAATTCACTGTTTTTAGCTTTAGTGTTTGTTTTAATGATATACATCACCTTGGGTTTTTAGCATGGTGAAAATATTTTAAATAAATAAGCCCTGATGCACTGCAACTAGACATGGGCATCAACTGCCCAAATGGTGACTTGTCTTACTTCTATTACAAGCAGAGATGGGCACAAACTTCTGTTCAGAGATTGGTGCTGCCCATCCCCTTCTTCTGACTTCCCGGCCAATGGCCCACTCACCAGCTGGAGTGTGCTCTCCTCCTCCTCCTCCTCCTCCTCCTCCTCCTCCTCCTCCTCCTCCTCCTCCTCCTCCTCCTCTTTGGATGTGTAACCAGTCCAAAGGTTTGCCTGTCTTGCCTCCTTGAGGGTGATGAGCTAAGGAGGTGGGGAAGGGAAGCCCAGGCTCCTGCTGGAGACTGATTGAACACTCAAAGGGGAGGAGAGGAACAGGTGATAGCTGCTGAGTGAGGGATCCAGCCAAGGAGTTGGGAGAAGGGAATGTGCAGCTTCTGTGATGCCACACATAGAAACTGGCATGAACGTCCAAACCAAGGTTTGTCCCCATCTCTAATTACAAATTAATGAATGAGTTCATTCTATTAAGGAGTTAACATCCTATGGCAGATAACCATCACTGATGTATTAACTGACTGTGTAGGAGTTTTGAAACCAGAAATACTTTATTTATTTATTTATTTATTTATTTATTTATTTATTTATTTATTTATTTATTTATTTCCCTCCCATCTGACCGATACTAAGGGTAGAAATGGTTCTTGCTTCATGTTCTGAATTTCTGATCTCATCTCTGACTCCTGCTCAGCATCTATTAATCTTGATATCTAGCAGAGAGAGAAGCAGTTACTGCATACAAAACAAACTTTCTCAAAAAGATATTGGTTTGAAGGAGTAACTTCTAATCATCAGTGACCAGAAAGTATTACAAATTATGATCAGAACTAAACAATGTGTATTATTAAGCCCCATACAAAACACGAAGGAAGCAATTTACTTTAAGAATATTTTCCCATCTGCATCATATGTGTCTGTGTTACTTTTGCGTGTTTTACCCCAGTTCTATTCTATTTCTTCATTAACAAGTTTTTTTTTAAAATGCCCACAAAACAAATAGAAGATGTACACACATATGCTGCCAGAAATTTGAAATTCTTTATTTAACTTTTCAACCAACCCTCTGTTTTACGAACATGGGATGTTGTGCTTCCTAAATACGTGATTTGGAAACCCAGGAAATGGTCCAGTCTTCTGCTGTGGTCAGACCCCACCTGGAGTACTGTGTCCAGTTCTGTACGCCTCAATTTAAAAAGGATGTTGACAACCTTGAGCGGGTACAGAGGAGGGTGACCAGGATGGTTGAAGGTCTGGAACAAATGTTATATGAGGAATGGTTTAGGGAACTGGGAATGTTTAGCCTTTCAAAAAGAAGGCTGAGGGGGGATATGATAGCTATGTTTAAATATTTGAAAGGACATCATATTGAAGAGGGAACAGGTTTGTTTTCCATGGCTTCAGAGACTAGGACTCGGGGCAATGGTTTCAAACTACAAGAAAAGAGATTCCATTTGAACATCAGGAAGAACTTCATGACAGTCAGAGCTGTTCGGCAGTGGAATATGCTGCCACGGAGGGTGGTGGAATCTCCTTCTTTGGAGGTTTTTAAGCGGAGGCTGGATGGCCATCTGTCAGAGGTATTGTGATGGGGGTTCCTGCATGGCAGGGGGTTGGACTGGATGGCCCTTGAGGTCTCTTCCAACTCTATGATTCTATGATTGCTGCACAACATCATATTTGTGCTTCCAGCAGAATGAAGGAAAGCTAGGCTTCACAAAGCAAAGGGCAGCCTGAATGTTATGACAAACACCAGTGGCAGCAATCAACATCCTGGCTGCCCTTTGCTCTGTGCAGCTTGACACCCTTACTCCCGCTGGCAGTGTTGGCGCAATATTGTGCAGCAATATCAGGCCATTTTTCTGGAGTATTGAACAATGGATACAGGAAGAACAATATCCTACATTTATGACAGTTCTTTTATGTTTTGAAGAATTGAATTGCCTGGCTTTTGAAAACAGAAGTATAAATATGCTTATATTACATACAAATTCTGACAGAAATATAAAACCACCCAAATGCTAAAGGATCTCATCCAGTGATGAGCACATGATCTCTCGTATGGTTGCTGGTAGAAAACAGAAGCAAGAACAGCGAGAATGTGGCTGTTTAGGACTTAGTGAAACAGTGGAGCACAGGTGTGAGTACAACACATTCAGTGGAGAAATGCTACACACTCACAGTACACAGTTGAGCAACTTGGTTAAACTAATGCTGCCATGCCTGATTTTTACATTCCATAGCCAAATACAATCCCTAAATACAAATGGTGTGGACAATCTGTCAGTGATTCAGTGGGTTTTCTCAGCGAAGTTCTTGATTTGAAACAAGATTAGGCTGCACAATAGTTCTGTTTGAGTTTATTAAATAGTGCTCAATACATTCATGGTATTTTTCTGCCTCTCTCTCCAAGCACCGTGCTTCTGGAAATTTATGGATCGCATCAACATCCTCTAGGAATGGGTGAGGTAGGGGGAAAAGCTCACTAAGCGCATTGCACCTTTCTGCGCACTGAGAGCTTAATTGCCTGCAGTCACCGTTAGCATGCTGGATAGAAACTACCTTATGAGTAATTGAAACATTAGTGCATGACAGAAAAATCAATGTTATTCTAATAAGAAGCAAAAGTGGCAGAAGGTGTAGTATAAGCAAATGAAGCAAATTTAGCTTAGGTGGCTGTCTGCCGAAGGCTTTTCCCATTGATCGGAAACTTACTGGATCATTTCTCTGTAATAATGGGGTGGTTTTGCAATAGATTGGGCTCCCACCCGCCACCCTAAAATATATTGAATGGGTTTTCTCACACGGAGCACTAAAATGAACAGATAAGTGCTGCTGCTGAAATTTCAGCCAGAGAACTGTCAATTTCTCACCGTAATTAAAAAGGGTAATAGGTCTTATTGATCACCTCTAATGTACTGTATTAGATAAACCTTTTGTTCTTAGCCATGGATACCTGTTGCTGGAATACTTTAGCCACAGCTCAGCAATGTAAAGAATTCTTTAGAGGAAGACTCTTAGGTTCCTTCCCCCCAAGCAGTCGCTGGCCAGACTTGGTATGTGGCACACCTGACACTGATCTTCTGGCAGATCAGGTGGTGTTTTGGTTGGATGGCCCCTTGGTGTCTGTGCAGAAAGGCCTTAGAGTTTGGAAATGCAGGATTTAAACCTAGCTCCTTCTATGAGAAAGAATGTCTAGCTGTTCTCCTTGATTAGAAAGTGCTCACAATGATGATCAACATACCCACGTTGTGTTTCCATTGTTCACCTTTGGGGCTCTTTCTCCTGCTTTATTCCTGGATGGATTTCCCAAAGCAATAAGCGTACATTTCTTACTAATAATCAGAGTCCAGAGTAGTTCTGCATTATGTGTTGTAAAGTCAGAACTAACTACATGAGCTTTCAGACTAACTGGTTTATTTTAAGGAATGGTTTTACCAGTGCTGCGCACATCCAAGTGAATTTCCGTGGCTGAGTGGGGATTCAAACTGAAATCTCCCGAGTCCTAGCCTGTCACTCTGCCCATTGCACCACATGGAAAGTCAGAACAGCTGCTCTCTCTCTCTCTCTCTCTCTCTCTCTCTCTCTCTCTCTCTCTCATGTTTTTATAACAAAATTGATTAGACTTTTCAGTTTGAATTCTAAGACAGAAGTCAAAGGAGGTCATATGATCACAGATTTCCATTCCCTTTTATAGGAAGATCTTCTGGCCTGGCCTAGCCAGTGCTAGGACACCAATTAGGGCCAAAAATACAGGCAAAAAATAATAATAATCAAAGAAACAAAACAAACAAAAGCCAAAAACACACAGCATCTTAAAGACTGTTATATTGTAATATAAGCTTTCTTGGATCAGGTCCACTTCTTTGGACATATATGTTTTTCAGACATTAGGGCAACATAAACTGCAAAAAGCCAACGTCACCCTGTATCCCAAAGCAACAGTAGCCCTCTGCTAAACCCACCTAGCACACATGTATATGGACAAATGGTTAGATCAGATTTAATTCCCCCCTCTATTCAAATAATAAATGGATTCTGGGGAGAAAAGGAAGCAGAAACTGCAGGAGGTTTGTAAGATCAAGCTTATCTCAGAGCTCTCCAACGTGGCAATAGAATTCACGCAAGTGTGTTTTAATTGCTGTTGTTTTACTGATGATTTAACTGGTTTAATTTTAATGCTTGTTGTCATATGGGTTTTTAAAATATTATTTTTCATTCTGTAGCTTTGGAGGATATTGTATCTAGCAGATAGAATACAAAAATACATGATATCTGTCATAGTAATAAAAGACACTGAAAGTCAGATATGCAAGAAAATGAAATACATATGCTTCAAACTAGCAATTCATAATAACACCTTGGAATATACATGTCTGTATATTAATGAGTGTTCATTAGTTTAAATGTATCTGTATTTGAAGCTCGCAGTACTATCTTCAGAATTATCTACCAAGTGCATAGGTTTGTGGACAATAGGTTTGACGCTGGCAGGGGTGGTCAGTCAACGGGTCAGATTATCCTTCCAGCCATTTTTATGAACAGACTCTTCTCTGGGAGGCCCAAAGGTGTTTTTTCACCCAAATGAGATAGGGACAGCATTATTGTTGTTTCAACTTCTGTCCAACATCACTTTCTGTTTACAACACAATTATGCAAACCAAAACTGCCCCACTTTACTGACCTCAGAAGGATGGAAGGTCAAGTCAGCCTTGAGCCAGCTACCTGAACATGGATCAAATTCAAATATCTGTAATAGTAACAGTCAAACAGAGGCTAGACTGCAGTACTGCACTTTAAGCATTGCAGCATGGGGCTCATGTGACACCTCTGACAGTTTTTCCATCTTTAAACCTATGTTTTCTGAATTTATTTTGAATTTATTGTAGAACTGAAGTGCCTTAACAAGTGCCTATATAGTACTGAGGAGTGGAATTCTAATAGGCTTATTTATTTATTTATTTATTTATTTATTTATTTATTTATTTATTTATTTATTTTTACAACTTATATGCCACCCTCTACCCAAAGGTCTCTGGGCGGCTTACAATCAAAGAATTAAAACAGTTAAAACATCAAATATCAATAAATAATTAAAATAATAATAAAAACCTTATACTAAAATCATTACACTAAAACTGCCATCAGAGGACCCACAGTCTATATTGTATCAATTAAAAAACTTCTGATTACTATTTATTTTCAGTTGCTTTGAGCTTTGCTTTAAAAACCAGAAAGTTTTGCCTCAGATATTAAGGATGACACGTTGGGAAACAGAATGCTTGATTTTCTCATGTTGTTCTCAGCAACAAAAATTCTCAGAAGGTGGTATCAATACAGTAGCTTATGAATGTTTCAAACGGTTTCATTATCTTTCTAGATAAGTAATCAACTCTTTCTAGTCAGTACTGCTGACTGAAAAACAGTAAAAGAAAAGGTCTATATGCTGCTTAGTGCAATGTTTGTGACAGCAAATGACAGTGTAATAATAACAGGCACAATCCAATGAATTTATGCTATGAAGTCATTGATTTGGAAGGCTTAGCTTTGTGCTGCACAAAGAAAACCAATCAAACTTACTAGCAATCTCAGTGTATTAAAGTAAAGTTTACTTCCAAGAAGCATAGCTAGGAGTGTATCTACAGTCTGTATGTGCTGAATTACCTTAGGGAGATCAGATTTCGTCTGTCTCATAACTTGTTTCTTCAACAAGCTAATAACTTCTTATGATTTCAGGGCTATGGTTTATTCTTCCTTCCCCTTTCTTATAGGCAGCAAGTCAATAGGAGAGGGAATTCCTTTAATGCTGGCAGTTCCTAAGTTTCATACCTCCTGTAGCTCACAGAACAGCTTGATTTGTTTTGCAGTTGGGCTTTGTCTGGTTTCTCAGACATGACATTTCTCTGGAAGGATGGCTGTGGGCCAGTAAAACCACGTGGGCATCTAACAATCTGCTACCTTTAACATGCAGTTCAACCCTTAGAGTTTCTCATGTCAACTCATGTTGACTCATGTAAACCTATTAATAAACTGCTCAAAATGTGTCTAGAAATGCAGGGGGCGCGGAATGGGTTTCTCCACTAAAATGTATACATTGCATTGTGACTTTGGTTTTTCATGTTAACATGCCCAATAAGAGCTGCAGAATTATATCTTCTAATAAACAATGTGAGAACCAAGGAACATGTGTGCAGAATTTGATCCAGAGGTTCGTGTGTGTTCAAATATGGGTGGCAGTCAAAATAATGCAGGGTATGAGTAAAGGGGGTAGAGGAATGTTCTTCTCCCTCTCACAAAATACCAGAACTAGGACATCTACTGAAACTGAAGGTTGGGAGAGTGAGAACAGACAAAAGAAAATATTTCTTTATCCAGCGTGTTGTTAGTCTGCGAAACTCCCTCCCACAAGATATGGTGATGGCATCTGGCCTGGATGCCTTCAAAAGGGGAATGGTCAGATTCCTGGAGGAAAAGTTCATCCCAGGTTACCAGCCATGGTGGAGATGTGTAATCTCCAGCTTAATGCAGGGCCAGATGCAGGGGAGTGGTATCAGGAGACAGATATCCAGTCTCGTGCACTCCCGGACACATTTGGTGGGGCCACTGTGAGATACAGGAAGCAGGACTAGATGGGCCTTTGGCCTGATCCAGCATGGCTCTTCTTATGTTCTTATGTAAGAAACAAAAAATGCAGACTAGAGATGGGCACGACTAGGGAAAATGACGTTTTCGAGTTGTCGTGTGTCGGAGGTGGCCTGTGTCGGCTCATTTCCGTTTTTCGTGAAACTTCGCAAAAATTTGTCATTTCGTTTTTTGTTTTTTTGTCTGTCGTTAAACTGGTTTGGGGGGTAGCGGGCTCCTGGAGGCACCTCTTTTTTGGGGGGGTGCCTCCTATCCTCACCCGCTAGGGAAAGCAGGCTACTGGAGACCCCTCATACATGGGGGTCTCCTCTCCTCACCTGCTGCAAAAGGGCATGCATGCATAGCCATATGGCTATGATTGCATACCCAGTTGCACGCAGAGACACAGCAGACTGGCATCTTTTTGGGGTGCCTTCCCTGCATCAGTCAGGCCTCGGGGGCATGATTTGCATGATGTCACACATGCTGCCGGCCGAGCCAAGCCTGCAGGAGTCACCCAGAGCCACAAGCGGCGGACTGGCAGACTCTCTGCACCCACTGTGTCTCACTAAGAAGGGAATTGTACTAGTGCAATGCATGCAAGTACAGATCTGGCTTAGGCAACAGGGTTAGCGCAAGGGCTAGGGTTAGGCTAGTTACGGGTGAGGTTAGGGTGAGTATTGGGGTGCACCTCTGGGGGCCTCTCTGACCCAGAAGGACAGTGTAGCTGGCGTATGGGTTAGGCTTAGGCTTAGGGTTCGGGTTCGGGCTACGGTTAGTGGGCTTTTTATGCCCGGTTGGCACATCCCAGAAGTCTCTGTGGTCAACCTGGCCAAGTGGCCATGCGATTGGTGGAATGGCTCCAAAAATTTGCATGGGTATTGGTCACTCCCATGGCCAGCCCATCATTGCGCAGGTGTAAAAAAATTAAAATAAAATAAAATAAAATAAAATCAATGGAGAGAGGAAAGAGGAGACATTTTGTTGCAAGAAAAACCCACTGCTACTGTAAAAATTCTGGCAATTTTAAAATAGCAATTTTCGCATGTTTCTGTGTGGTGCTTGTGTGTTTTTGGACCACGATTTCAAAAAAAAAAAAATTGCGGTCGCCGCCCCATTTTGGATCCCCCACCCGCACCGCATGGCATGGCGACTCGAGTCCGGCTGCCCAGGACAGGAGGGGGGGGAGGCCGGGACCCCCCCCCAGAAACCATCCCTCTGGTAAGTGCACTCTGCACTGCAGGCATATTTTCGCCTGCTTTTTGGCCCGGGAATGGGGGGGGGAGTTTAAAACTTTTTTTCTGTGCCGCTTCCGCTTGAATTGCAGCGGCCGGCGGCGAGTCCGGTGCTTTGCGAGCGACTACGATGAGGATTTCCCCCACCACCAGAGCAGCCCAGGACAGGAGAGGGGGGGTCAACTACCCCTCTGGTAGGTGCCCTGAGCCCTCACTCAGGCAGGCATATTTCCGCCTGCTTTTTGGCCGGGAATCGGGTTTTTTTTTTTTACTTTTAAAAACTTTTTTTCTGTGCCGCTTGGCATCGCGGGATCGCCGTGATGCCAGGAACGACCACGACAAATCAGACCCAATTATTCTTTAGTTGGTTCGAGTTCGAGTTCTGGCGGAGTAATTCCCGTTACCGTTTCTGTTGCGTAACGGAAACGAGTAATGGAAACAGAAACGGGAATTCCGCCAAGTCGTGCCCATCTCTAATGCAGACAGATGAGGAAATGTTAATAAAGGGAGGGATATGATTAACCCAATCTACATTTAGGGAGGGTAATTATACAGCCTAGCTCCTAAAATTTCCAAAACACAAATCTCAATCTCTTTAGTTATTCCTCTCCAATTCAGTCCTGTACTTTGTACTGTATGTCTCCTTTGCTTCTCCTCTTTGGGTCTTTTGCCCACCAGGGAAATCTTTATTCACAGTCCTTGTTACATGTACATTCCATTTCTCTTCTGTTTCAAAGATAACAGAACGAAAACAAACAAAACCAAAGTGAAAACAAACTAAAGCAAGAAAGCAAACACTATAAAAAGTGCACAGCAAACAAACATTGCCATTTATGCATGTTGCTTGGCATGGCACTTGTTTGTGTTCTGGGCCATTCCAAAGAGACTAAGGAGGTTAGCTAAGGTTACCAAAGACTCTTAGGCCATGTATCATACTAGTCTGAGGAGATTGCTTTAAAAACAGATTCATAGATATGTCATTTACACACACACACACACACACACACACACAGAGAGAGAGAGAGAGAGAGAGAGAGAGAGAGAGAGAGAGAGAGAGAGAGAGAGAGAGAGAGAGAGAGAGAGAGAGAGAGATTTTGATTGTTAACCAAAGACAATAATAATTTGTTAAAAATACCTCTATGGAAAAGAATATGTAAACCAATGCAATTTTTTTAAAAAAAAGCTTTTCAACATTCTGCTTTAGACTTGCATTCCCATCCCCACCCCTAAAATTCACACAACAGACACTTTTTGCAAGCATTTGAAATATATATTTTGCTTGTTCTCTAAAAAAGGAAGTTCCCTGAGTGAACCGTAGTTCATACCAAACTTCAGATGCCCATAGAAAAGAGTTGACTAAATGAATGCTCTGGGCAGCCCACTCCTACATAAGAGCATAAGAAGAGCCATGCTGGATCAGGCCAAAGGCCCATCTAGTCCAGCTTCCTGTATCTCACAGTGGCCCCACCAGATGCATCTGGAAGTGCACAAGACTAGATCTGTCTCCTGATACCACTCCTTTGCATCTGGCCCTTGAAGTACCAGTTTTTTGTTTTTTTTTTAAGTTTGGAGATTACACATCCCCATCATGGCTGTAACCTGTGATGGACTTTTCCTCCAGGAATCTGTCCAATCTCCTTTTGAAGGCATCCAGGCCAGATGTCTGTGTTGAAGCAGGGTGCTTAACTTCTGTAGCATTTACTTCAAAGTGTACATAAGTTCAAAGATCAATCTAAGAACACAGGACACTCCATGGTAGGTCTCTCCACCCCATTTAAAGAAAGATGGCACTTCTTATTTTCAGCACAGAGACAGGAAGAAAGCAGTCTGTACAAATTTGTCAAACTCTATGTATTTTGATGAGTTCTAACTCAAAACAGAGGACATGAAACCCTCACCTCTTATTTACTGTGCATGCATTACAAGTAACAGGAGCTGATTGTCAAGAAGCAGAAATAAACTTTGCGGAGATGTAAGAGCACTGGAAAAATATGTTTACAGCTTTGCCTGTGGGAGTTGTATTAGTATGTTATGGCAAAAATAGCAAAGAAATGTAGCAACTTTTAGAATAAAATATTTATTAGAAAACAAACTGTCATGGGTACACATTAGAGATGGGCACGAAACGGAAAATTAATGTTTCATTTCATTTCATTCCATTACTCAATGTGTTTCATTTCATTTTGTTTCATTAATAAATGACATTTTATTGATTTTTAGTAACGGAATGAAATGAGTAATGAAACGATTTGTAAGCTGCCGCCACCCAGGTGTGGGTTTTTTGACAGGTCAGGTTGTCCTCAGTAGGGACAGCCCCACCTGTCAAAAAATCCCACCTGAGTGGTGGCAGCTTCCCAATCGCTCTGACCTGTCAAACCCAGCTGGGAAGCGCTGGGAGACCAGGCAGTTTCCTGCTGCTGCCGGCGCTGAGCTCACCGCAGCAGGGAATCCCCTGGTCTTTCCAAAAACAGCAGGGGTCTAACACTGCCCACATCACTCTCTGTCCAAAACACCCCCCTGGGAGGAGGGGGTGGCAGGGAGAAAGGAGCAATTTGTTCTCCCTAGCTGCCTGCCTCTCAGCTGAGATTTTTTGACAGCTTGAGCTGTCAAAACCAGCTGGAATGCGGGGACAGGCAAAAACTAAGCAGAGAAACAGCCAGCATATCTCACTGCTGAAGAAATATCTGGTGGCAGCTCCTAATTCGGTTCCTCATTTTGTTTCAGTTCAGGACAACACACCGTCTGCTGTTTTGTTTCATTTCGAAACGGTTCGAAAGGTTACAAAACGATGAAACAACGTGCCATTTTTTGTAAGGTGCCCATCCCTAATACACAGTAATAATTACTCAGCGGTAAGGAACATGGTCATAGAATCATAGACTTGGAAGGGGCCTGTAAGGCCATAGAGTCCAATTCCCTGCTGAATACAGGAATCCAAATCAAAGCATACCTGACAGATTGTTTTCCATTTTTTTCTTGAATGCCTCCAGCATTGGAGCCCTTACCACATCCTGAGGAAATTCGTTCCATTGTTGTACCACTCTATGACTCAAGAATTTTCACCTGATATTCAAGCTAAATATGTCTGCCTTTAGCTTGGGCCCATTCTTACATATCCTGCAATCTGCGATGATTGAGGAGAGATCCTGCCCTTGCTTTGTATGACTTGTTGCCCTCTTCTGAACATGTTCCAGCTTGTTGACATCCTTCTTAAAATGTAGTGTCCAGAAATGGACATTGTACTCTAGATGACGCCTAAGCAATGTTGAATAGAGGGAAACTAGTCCCTCACAGGTTTGTGAGCCAGTATTTTGGTTAATGCATCATAAAATAGTATTGGCCTTTTTCTGCAGCCAGGTCATCACATTGTTGGCTCATGTTCAGCATTTGATTGCAATAACTCCAAGATCCTTCTCACTTGTATTATTACTGGGTCAAGCATCCTCCATCTTGTAACTGGGCCTTTGCTTTTTTAGCACACAGCATAAGTCATTGGGGTGAACTCCATTATAGTGGAGATCATGAATCTGACTATATCTGACCTGCTCTCTGAAACCTTGAAACCACCCTTCATGAATCTGAGGAAGTGGGCTTATAAGAGCTAATGCTTCATGAAACCATTTGCTTCCTCTTGTCACATGACTGAACATTTCCTCCTGTCTCTCTGATGATTGCTTGCTTTCTCTCTTTGGCCGCCTGGCTGTCCTAGGAGTTCAGATAGCAAAGAAGGAAGGAAGGAAGGAAGGAAGGAAAGAAAGAAAGAAAGAAAGAAAGAAAGAAAGAAAGAAAGAAAGAAAACCCAGGCACCAAGCATGGAGAAGAGAGGATTCAAGCTACAAACAAGGCTGATTTCCTTGAAGCGAATTAACCTAGGGAAATTTGACTACCTAAGTGTGACTTCACAGTTGCCGTTTCACACAGAAAAATCAAATCTCACTCACCCAGCACTGCTTGCCTTGAGAGTTGTCACTAGTCTGATAGGCTGGAGAAGCACAACAGTTGCCTGAGCTTCCCATTGGTAGACTGAGACATGGCAAATGTCACCCTGGTACTATCTGGAGAATGATGGAGATAGGATCTCAAGTTTTAAAGTGGGCTGCTAACTGAGAACTCAGGCTGTATCCTCCTCTAGTTTGCTTGGAGACTTCTCCCCCCCCCCCCGGAAACCTGCGGAAGTAAAGTGTTTTTCTGAGGCTCCCACACACACCCTGAAACTCTTGTGTCAATGTAAGCCAATGTCTCTTTCTGGATACTGCAGAGGCATGTCACACAAGGCATTTTTAGGCACATATCCAGCACTGAATAGCACTTTAAATTGTTAACATGTAAATGCTAACAAGAGAAGTCTTATGTCCATATGGATCAGGATTGGCTGCAGCTCTCTCCCGAGAACACACTTGGTCCCAAAACCTGTATTCAATCCTTTGCGGTGTGAGAAACCCTGCTAGATTTCAATCCTTTTTAACAACTTCCTAAAAAGAATGGACAGCTAAAAATGTTGGAAATGCTCTCCAGAAGGCTGGCAATTAGAGATGGGCACAAAAACGCAAAAATACTGTTTTGTTTCATTCCATTTTGTTGCTCATTGCATTTCGTTTCACTTAGTAAATAATGAATTTATTTTAAAAATGGTTAAGAAACGAAATGAGCAACGAAATACTGCCGCCACCTCCCCACAGCCCAACCGCACCAGTGAGGGTGCTGGTGTGGCCCAAAATTCAACAGCCTCCCTTCCACCACTCTCCAGTCTCCGGTTCTTCTGAGCCAGGTGAGGGCTGGACGACCACCCAACCCTCGCCTGGCTCAGAAGAACCAGAAAGCCAGGATTGAAGCCACCACCACCCCTCCTTCACTGCACCGCTATCAGTGCTCACCCTCTCAGCCCCCTGCGGTGGGATTCCCCCACTAAGGCTTCCCCGATGTTGACAGGGCAAGCGCTTGCCCTCCCAGACTCCTGCTGTGTCGGGGAAGGGGATCCCACAACATGGGTCTGAGAGGGTGAGTGCTGACACCAGCGCTTGCCCTCTCAGACCCTTGCTCTGGGATCCCTTTCCCTGACACAGCAGGAGGCTGAGAGAGTAAGCGCTGATGTCAATGCTCGCTCCCTCAGCCTCTTGCAATCGGGGAAGCCACTGCCCCTCCTCCCCACAGCCCATGCTAAATCAGCTGGCTGGCGGTGGCAAGAAAGGAGAGAGGAGAAGAGTTTTGAATTTCCTGCTGCCTGCTCCGGTCTCCCTTCTCACCATCGCCAGCCAGCTGGTCTTCAGTTTTGACAGCTTGCACTGTATCTGTTGCCTGAAGCGAGATATTCTGAACCAAAAAGAAGCTGTTTGGTTCGGGCCGGGATGAAACACGTATTTGCATTTTGTTTCGTTTTGTTTCATTAGTTTTCGTTACTTAATGGAACAACGAAACAGCATTTTGTTTTTCATATTGTGCCCACCTCTGCTGACAATGCTTACATGACATATAAAAGACTCAGGTGTTTGCTTTCTTAATACAAGACATCTGAACAGCATAGATTTTAGCTGTACCGAAGAGAGATATGGGCAGAGGAGAAGTAGATCTGCCTTGCTCTCATCTTCAGGCCCAAACCTAGCAATATATAAAATCCACCAAGAAAAAGTGTTTCCAGCCTGCTCTGTCAAGCTGTTCCCTTGGCATCTTAAATCAAGCAGACCTTTACTGCTGAAATGATCATGACTATTCCATTACACTCATTCTACTCCACTCACAAATTGTTGCCCTGGTTGAACTCATCGGCTCCTACCTCTCATTACATTCTGTCCTCTCCCTCCTCTGATACACCTGAGGTGGCTCCCAAAGCATATGGGGGGGAATGCTGTGTATAGCATCCTGGTTTACCTGCATGAACATCCTATTTTAAATTCCTTCCTTGCCTGATCAATCCTGTATGGCCAATGCCACCAATGCTATTTGTTGCTCTGTCTTCTCTCCTTCTCCCACTCTGAAAATAAGTAGCATTTAGCTAAGTAGAATACCCACTGCTCTCACAATTTAGAACAATTCCATTTTTGTTTTCCCTCCTCGATCTCGTTTTGTAAGGTCTCACCTGTGCAATTAATGGGTCTTGCGTTGTATTTATTTTTCCTTCACCTTAATTTAATGTGTCCTATTATCTACTTGGTATCTATCTTCAAAAGTTGCTTTCTTATACCCTTGCAAAAAAAGAGGAAAGGGACAGAATAACTTGTCACATGTAATTTAGATTTCCTTCTCTAAGCAGGGGTTCCAAAGAATAGCTATCTTTCTCTCAAGCAGTTGATATTTGTCCTTGAATGGCAGCCTCCGTTGACACGATGAGCAACATTCATATAAACTGAAGCATATTAGAAGAACATAATCTTAATAGTTGAATTTTTCATAGTCCTTTAGCAGAGCTACCCCACCAGTCATACCTGCAATATGACTTCAGGGAAGGAAATTGAATTGTTTTCTGTCATTTAATGGATTTTTGCCCATGGATTGGCTCAGACATTAATATTTTTCCAGTACTTCAAAAGCTCACCAGTAATCCTAGTAATGAGATTTGTTTTGGAATCCCAGTAATATATTCATCCCTTGTGTTTATTTTTACCTACCTTTCTATCATCATTACTTCTGATTTAACTATTATTCTAAAAAAAGGCATAATGTTATGAAAAGTAGTTTAACTATGCCACGAGCAAATGGTGCCAGCGTTTAGAGCAAGTAGCTCATTTTCTAAATCAGATTAGGATGAGCTGAGTCAGAGTTAAACTGTGATTGGGATGCAGCATGTGTCTGTCCAGAGAGGAGCCAATAAGATAAAACTGGTGACATCTTTGATTAAGATCCCCTGTGGTATTAAAAGAATGAACAGAGTAGTTTCATCTCATTGTGGATATATTTCCCAGCTGTACCTAGAGTACTATTGTTCCCAGTAGCCCCTGTAAGGAATACAGATAATCAAAGAGACCCAAGACGTAGACTGCTAGAAAAGGAGTTAAGATGGAGCTGGAGATTAAGATGACTGATTCTCAGATAAAGCAGTTAATTGAACCTTTTGGCTTACGTCCTGTTGACTCAATGTGAAGCAGAAAGGAAATTCTAAGCACATATGATCTCACCTGATTTCGGAAGCTATGCAGGGTCGACCCTGGTTGGTACTTGGATGGGAGACCACCAGGGAATACCAGGTGCTGTAGGCGCCTGGAGTAGGAACAGGCAAAGCACTCTAGTATTCCTGCCAAGAAAACTCCAAGGACATGGGGTCACGAAGAGTCGGCCACGACTGTAACGACGAAACGCACACAGCAAGCTCCAAGGCATGTGCCTGTGCTTGCATTGATTATGAGGTCAATCGTACAACTCATCAAGTGATGGGAAGCCTGGCCTGAGATTGTCCTTCCCTCTTGTATTTGGGCAATAGGCATTCTGTCTAATGCAGGAGTGGGCAAAGTGTGGTTCCCAAGCTGCTGTTCCTGTTCCTGTTCCTGTTCCTGTTTCTCCTCTCCCTCTCCCTCTCAGTGCTTACTTGGTTAGGGTTTTCAGCATTCAGCTGGATACAACTTGTGTGTTTGTGGGGTGGGGAATGGAAGGGCTACAGCCATAAGGGAGAGGATTTATTTATGACTTTCCAATGGCATATCGTTCCCAACTGCACTTTTTGTGTGCACCCGAGTACTAAAAGTCAAACATACCCGGGGCTTCCTCATGTCAATCAGTGTTCTCTGAAAAGAAGATTTAAAAAAGACCCCAACCTGTTGTCCCAATTTGCTATTGAAATTCAGCAGCAAGTCACTAATTCTAAAGAAGAATTTCAAGAAAGCCTACTGTAAGTCTTTTTGTTAGTGCTGATTTAAGGAAGAGACCCTCGACGATCATTTTCTGAAATGTTTCTAGCACACTCCTTCCTTAGTTATTGATAGGTTATTAATAGAGGATTAAGCCTTCTGATATTTAAGAAGCTTGTTCCTCAAATGCTATTTATAGACTAACTGGTCGATGTAAATAGAAAACCTTTCATCATAGGCCAGTTGTGTCTTTAAGGTGCATGGCTCTCCAAGCTGATTATTCTATAATTATCAGGAAGTAAATGTAATTAGATAATGCTCATATTATGATGGGGGAGTTGAAAGAGGTAACCATATTTGTCTGTAATCTGTCATAGTAAGGCTGGCACAGAACTTTATGGCACTTCAGAGTCTAACAGGTTTTATTTGGCATGGGCGTTTATGCATTGTCATTCACTTCTTGAGCAATGATGACAACTATAATGATTACTTTATACTACACTAGGACCCGTCCCTGGTATCCACTGGGTATAAGTTCCAGGCCTTCCCATGGATAACAAAAATTGTGGATAAAAAGGAACACCATTCCCCCCCCACCAAAAAAACCCTGCTGTTTTGTGACAGTAGATTGCTTTATGGCTGCTGTTTTGTGACAGTAGCCAACTTTGCAGTTGCTGTTTGTAACAGTAGCTTGCTTTGCGGCTGCTGAATAATTATTCATTTAATTTTTTTCCTCTGCCAGCTGTGGATAACTGAATCAGTGGTTAATGACTCAGTGGATACGGGGGTCCTACTGTATGTTCCTTTGTCCTTTATTCTTCATTTGATGTCTACAAGATGAAATAACATATGTTTTGGGGCTTAAATGTCCTTTTGTAGATTTTGCTAGTCCTTTTCCAAAACCACACACAGGATTCATGGCTCTTGCAGCTGCTTCGCGGTGCAGCTCTAATACTCTCCACAGACAGTGCTGAAGTTCTGTACCACTAAAAGGCAAGTTTTGAAGTGGAGCTCTTTCCTCTGGAAACAACAGGGACTCACACTACTGATTAGCTCCAGGGCAAGTTATATGTCAGTCATTCGTCCTCATTTCTGCATGAATAGCTGCGTTAAGGTGTGAAGAAATGGAATGACAGGATAATAAGCTTTTAAATCTCAGGTGTAATCAGGGGTCTCTAACTGGGTAGTAGATGTTTAGGAAGCATATCACAGAAGGACAAAGAAAATAAGAAAAAGGTAATGTATCATCCCAATCAAATGCCTTTCTTTATTCTTTTTAACCCTCTTTCCAAAATAGACTCAAGACTTGTTCTTAAGGTACCATAAGCAGGAAGGGTAAAATGTGCCATATCTATTATTTATTTTATTTATTTTATTTTAATACTTATATACCGCCCGTCGTCCGGAGGAACTCCGGGTGGTTTACAACAAGGATACAAACAATGGAAAACTATGAAAATAAATAAAATGGTCAGGGGAGATAGCTCCACTAGAAAAGTTCCTGGCTTGTTTCCCTTTTACATTCTTAATCTTTTATTGGGGAAAGCTGCTTTTAACGACAATACAATGCCATCCAAGGTCAGCCAGTTCTTATCTCAACATTTCCAAAAGCTTCACTCCTGGGATCCTGGAGGATTTGGAGACTGCATTAGGACAACAACATGAGTGCCCAGTGAGATGAAAGAATTTCCCTTTCTGAATGACACCGAGCATGTAACTGAGCTTGGAAAAAGAGTTCAGTATATTTGTCCTGGCTGCTCCAAAAATACCAAAGAGGCAAAACCTTGGGGAAATTTATTCAACAGGAATTTTAAAAAAATACATTTAACTCAATATGTATTTCCTTCAGTTTTCATACATGTGGCCTGATCCCACAAATCCATATTAGCTGCAGAGCAAAAGTGGTTTTTAAAACTTATTGCACTGCAGCAGGCTAATATCTGTTTAAGAGTTTTGCTGGTGGGACCTCGGCGGTTACTTCACATCCTTCTTTGTTCCATGACTAGTCTTGTACCATGACAGCGTTGGGCGCGATCACGTGGTTTTGTCCCTGTTTCAGTGTTCCCATGGTTGTGATCACTTGTCTCCTGACAATTGTTACCTCGTAGTCTTGTACCGTGACAAACACTGAATTTGTCTAGCTTCCTTTTCCCTTTTTTATGTTGCGATATTTCGCTTCTGAAAAGTCAAAATAAAAAAAATAAACGGGCAAAGTTTTCTGAGAGAAACAAATGTTTTGTTGCATCACAGTCATTACTACACAGTGTCTTGTCTCGGAACAGAAAGCAGGAACAAACAGTGACTAGGGAAAACCCTACCCCAGCACCAGGTACAGTATTGTCACACTTAGCACCCATTCCGGGGGTGTGGTCGAGACAAATTTCAGTAGTTGCGCGATGGATGTGAAGTAACATTTTTTTGGACCGCTCCTAAGTGCAACACTAACAGAGACAAAACGGACGTGAAGTAACCGCCCTAGAGGTGCTCAGTTGTTCTCCTACCTGATGCTTTTCTTTCTGACTACCTTTTCCTGAAGCTTTTCCTATTCCTCTCTCTCCATTGTAACTGTGGATCTTCTCATGCCGGAGATGTGACTCAGATACCAGATCATTCGGATCCCACCTTGAATTTGGAAACTGATGTTGATTAGATTATCAACTGCAATTTGGAAGCAAGTTGTTATTCGTAGCAATGTTTAAAAAACATCTGTGCCTCATTGCATTAGTAATTACATTTGATTATGCTAGAAAGAATGCCTTAGGTCAGATTAGGGAAGGACACAGAACCTGAACAATTCCCATCAAAATGTCTCTAAAATGCTCAACCATGGCAGTACCTCTGGAAATTAACTGTATGCCATGCACATCCAACCTTGCTTGATCTCAGTAGCGTCACACCTGGTTAGTACTTGGATGGGAGACCACCAGGGAATACCAGGTGCTGTGGACGTCTGGAGTAGGAACTGGCAAACCACTCCAGTATTCCTGCCAAGAAAACTCCATGGACATGGGGTCACAAAGAGTCGGTCATAACTATAAAGACACAAAATACACACATATGATGCCTACTTTTATTCATCTTCCACTAGCTTGAGCAAGTGTCAGTGCAGAGGCTGGAGAAATAGCTAGGAAGTCATTTAAATCCCTCTGTGTGGGTCATACAGACCAATATCCTTATTAAATCAAGATGCTAAGATTTTCACAGCAATTTTGGCTAAAAGAATGAATAAATTTATAGCTAAATATATTAAAGAGGATCAATGTGGTTTTATCAAAGGTAGACAAATGGCAAATATTATTAGAAGGAATTTGAATGTTCTTTATGAAATGAGTAAGAGTACTACTAAAGCTGGGATGTTATCTCTAGATCTTTATAAAGCTTTTGATTGTGTTCAATGGCCCACATTAAAAATATTGTTAAAAAAAATGGGATTTGGGAAATCCTTTTTGGGAGTAATAAATCAACTATATTCAACGGGCACTTCCTCAATAATAGTTAATGATGGATTGACTGAACAAATCACCCTAGGCCGAGGAACTAGACAAGGATGTCCTCTTTCTCCAGTCCTTTTTGTATTGTTATAGAGCTCCTGGCAAATGCCATAAGGGACGACAAATTTATTAAAGGTATAGGGAAAGATGGGGGCAACTAAAATTAGTTTATTCATGGACGATGCTCTTTTGACTATTGTAAACCCAATAGAGAATATTCAAAGAGTAAAAACTCATTTAGAAGAATTTGGAGAAATAACAGGATTATGTGTAAACTGGCAAAAATCAGAGAGTTTATTCTTCAATTATGGAAAACATGACTTAAAGATGATTGAAAAATCTGGACTTAAACCGGGAAAAAGCATTAAATATCTAGGATTAGAACTCCATAAAGAATTTACTAAAACTAAAGAAAGAAATATTTCAAATTAGAAGAGGAGATGAAAAACAAATTATTATCCTACTCTAAACTAAAATTATCGTGGTTTGGTAGAATTGCATTGATAAAAATGAAAATACTTCCAAAAATTAACTTTATTTTTAAAATGTTACCGGTTCAGTTTTTAGAAAAGGAAATTAAAACTCTCAAAGACATGATAAATAGGTATTGTAATGCAGGGAAAAAATCAAGAATAAATAAAAGTCTATGGTATAGATCTCAGAAAGAAGGAGGAATAGGTATACCCAATATAAAAAAATTATATAGCCAATCAACTTAGTTCTTTGGGGGAAATTCTTTTTAAACCACAGAAGTTAATATGGTGGGAGCAAGAGTCTTTGGATATAAAGGGGGAAATAAATACATTTTTATTCACGGAAGTTAAAAACAAAGTAAAGATTGACAACCCCCTATTGAATAGTTTAATTGCTACATGGAGAACATATAGGAAAATCTTGTCTCCGAAGGGATCCCCACTGGCTTTAGTTACTGACTTGGAAAGCTTTCCAGACAACTTGAAGCATTATTTGGAGTTATTTAAAATTAAGAAAATAGCTAGACTAAAGGATTGGATGCTCAAGATTAAAACAATTCAGGATATAAAAATATTTTGCAACCCAGTGATTTAACATGGTTAAATTATATTCAACTAGGAAAATGGATAAAGGACTGGGGAAAGAGAAATAATCAAATCAGAGAATGCACAAAATTTGAACATTTCCTATTATCGCTTGAGTCTGAACAGGAAAATTCAGAGAAAGGAATAACACGTAAAATATATAAAATACTAGGGGAATTATCAGAAATGAAGGAGTTAAACACCTTGAGAGAAGTTTGGAACCAAGACCTTAATGTACAGATAGAGAAAGAAGACTGGAAAAAAATTTGGAATATGAGAATTTTGAGATCATTGTCAGTCAGGATAAAAGAAAACTACTTCAAATTGGTTTCCAGATGGTATTTAACCCCAGTAAGACTAAATAGAATGAATCCTGCTTACTCTAAGATATGTTGGAAATGTGAAAAAGAGCTTGGTACTTACTTGCATCTTTGGTGGGAATGTGAAATAGTCCAAAGGTTCTGGAAAAAAAGTGTTTTTAGAGCTAAGTAATATGATTAAGATGGATATAGATTGTAATCCAGAGATAGCATTATTATCATTGTTAACAAGTAAAGATTATGTTGTTACAACAAAGGAACTAATAGCAAATTTTATGACAGCTGCTAGATTAATTATAGCAAAAAATTGGAAGTCAAAACTAGAATTCAAGATGGAAGACTGGTATAATGAACTTTGGGATATAGCTATAAACGATAAACTCTCCTGCAGTTTAAAGGTTAAACGAGGAGAAATGAAAAAAGACATTTTCTACGATATCTGGGGTAAATTTTTAGATTATGTACTAGTCGAAGGGAAAGGGAAAGAGTCCACGAATATCTCACAACAATTCTGGAGAAGAGAACTTTAAGAAGACTACTAGAAGAATAGAAGATGGAGCAACGAATAAGAATGTATGGATGGCCCCGTGGGATGGGGGTGCACTTATATTGTTTGTTGTAGTTTTTTTTACTTTCATTTTTTATGTCGTTGTATGTAGTTTAAAATTTAATAAAAAAACATTTAAAAAAAAATAAATCCCTCTGTGTGAAACACAGCCTCAGGAGCCATTAACGTCCTGAGGAATTTCAAGATGTCAGCTGTCAAACCTTCCCAGAGGTACATTTTACTTCGAAGGCGGGGGGGTCCATGATCTTTCCTGTGTATTCCACCTAAGTGTCAGAGTCAATGCCTGTGGCAGGAAAAAGGCTGTCTCCTAAGTACCACTTCTCTTATCCCTTTGCTTTTGTGAAAAAAAGAACCCGGAAGAAGAGTTTTTGTTTTCCTGTTTTTCAGCTCTGTTTTCTTATTGGTTGCAGGATTCTGAGAGATCACAGACATGCAAGTCTGTGCCCATGGTCTTCTAGTTGAGAAAATTTCATACCGTCTGATATTTGGGGGATCCATGGGATTGCGATTACCAGGAGTCTTCTCTGACAATCCTTTCTCTATAGAGGAGAACAACACGGTGTTGCCCAGTTGTTAATATGACAGTATCCTGATTTACTTGAGATCACTGTAGCTTCACACACACACACACACACACACACACACACACACACACACACACACACACACACACACACACACACACACACACACACATTCTGTATCTGTTTCTGTGATAGCAACTTTATTGTGTGGTCATGTTTGTGGCCGGTGCCACCTAGCACAAGGGCTCTGCAGCTGGGAGATAGAGGGATAACTGTGGCTAAATATGCACAATCAAATAGAAGGATACAAACTGAGCTTGTTAATTACGAGTTCTCTCAGCACCCCTTTCACACACCAAATACACAAACTTCCTTTAGGATCTGATTAACAGAAGAACATAAAAATAAGAACATAAGAACATAAGACCTTTGGGTAGTGGGCTGCAGATATGTTGTAAAAATAAATAAATAAAATAAATAAGTAAGAAGAGCCATGCTGGATCAGGCCAAAGCCCCAGCTAGTTTAGCTTACTGTATCTCACAGTGGCCCCACCAAATGTGCATGAGACTAGATATATGTCTCCTGATACCACTCCCCTGCATCTGTTCTTTGAAGTACCCTGGTTTTAAGCCTAGAGGTTACATATCTCCATCATGGTTTGTAACCTGTGATGGACTTTTCCTCCAGGAATCTGTCCAATCCCCCTTTGAAGGCATCCAGGCCAGATGCTAACACCACATCCTGTGGCAGGGAGTTCCACCGACTAACAACATGCTAGGCCAAAAAAAATTCTTTTGTCTGTTTTCACTCTCCCAACCCTCAGTTTGAGTGGATGTCCCCTAGTTCTGGTATTTTGTGAGAGGGAGAAGAGTGTCCCTCTATCCACCTTATTCATGCCCTGCATTATTTTGTACATCTCAATCATATCTTCCCTCAGGCACCTTTTTTCCAGATCAAAGAGCTCCAAATGTTTTAGCCTTTCCTCATAAGGGAGATCTCCCAGCCCACTAATCATTTTAGTTGCTCTCCTTTGCACCTAATAATGCAGCTAATTTTGTAAGCCTGCCTAAAACCTGAATAAACCTGAATAAACTAGCTTTGAGGAACTGGATCTAACTCACAGGTCCCAAATTGTCTCTTTCTATTGCGGTACTAGGCTGGCAGTTTCACTATATTTCTTCCATTAAAAGAGAGATGGTACCAATTTAGGAACGAGCGAAAGAGTAAATAAATCTCTTTTTCCAAAGAAACAAGCCCTTACACAGTAGTGTCACCCCTGGTGTCACGCTTATCAATAACACATAACTATTCCCAGTTAACCTGAGTTCTGAAATCAATTGAGATGGCTATTGATGGCTGTGTAGGGGATATATATGTTTTTTTCTGAAAACGGAACCCTTATATTTATCTGATTTTTGAAATACTGTAGATCCAGTAAAATAAATATTTCCATTTGATGCTTGCTGCTGAATTCATTACCTATTTGAAATAAAATATATGGAAATCCATATTCTCCCCCAGGAATTAGAGAACGAGAGAGAGAGAGGGAGAGAGAGAGAGAGAGAGAGAGAGAGAGAGAGAATAGTGATAAAATGGTACCTAGCCTAGCATTTTCAAAGTTCCTTACATAGCATCAACTAGTTTGTATTCAAATTCCGACAGCATCTGGCAAGTGTATTTGTTAGTGGAAATGAAACCAGAAACATTCCAGTCCTGCTTTGTAATGAACCACAAACACATTCAGACACACTTAAAAGTTGCTTGCTGCATTGCTTTACCTCCTTTCCATATGAAAGAGGGCAACATTAGGTTATTTTTTAAAAAAAAATTACAGTTACAATCCAATTTGAAATGTTTTCTGAAAACTGAACGAGGAGACACACACTTCCCAAAACTGTACAGAAATCTACAAGGCACCAAAACATAGCATTATGGGATTATCCCAGGACATGTGGAGAACTAAAATCATGTTAATGGAATGGTTCAAATATAATACAGCACTTCTTTACTAGTACCATGGGATTTACGAGATGTCCTACATATTAGAACTATAGCGCTTAGTAATAAGCCCCAAGAATGAGGAAATTTAACTGCAGCAACCCGTGCGTTGTTGTAATGCATTCATACTGAAAGAAAGTTCAGGAGAGGTGATGTACTTCATAAATGCCAACCAGGCATGTGGCATTCAAGAGTTAAGAGAAATGTCATTCATCATTGCATATAAACAGTTCTCAAGAGCATGATTTTCTCTAGACCAGCAGGTTATTGGGCAAGATATGCATTTGTCTTTGGACTGTACTTTTTAAGACTTATACGGACCAAGTGTTTGGATGCCCCTCTATGTAAAAGTCTGTCTGCACAAGGGAAACTGAGGGCTGGAAATATATGCAACCAGGCTGAGAGAAACAGAATTTTCTACTCCCTTCTCTCCACCTTTTGAATTCAAAGAGAAACCTGCCCCTCTGCTGAGTGCTTTTTCCCTCTCTTTAGTCTGTTGGGACAGTCGTTTGTTTGCTGTTGGCCTGTTCAGTTCGTCGCTTAGTATGTGTGCAAACAGAAGCAGCATATACAATATGTAATTTCAAGCAACTGTAATTAAAGAAATGTTTTATTCTTGCTTCTACAAGTGTCTCAGAGTGAATTATTGTGACTTTGCTAATTAATGAGAAAACAATCACACCGGGGGACTTGTAGATATTTTACTCTGTGGGTCTCTGTGCAACAAAATGGGATTTTGCTAGAATTTCAAAACTCTGCAACATATCCACTCATCTGGATTCTAGGCTAGCCTATTCTTCTCACTTGCATGCTCATTTTCTACATCCGGGGATTTACCGAGCAAACAATATGTACTCGCGGTCTGAGGGAGCAAAGTCTAAGGCTGTGTAACTGATTCAAATGAATCCTGAACTGAATTGGACCCATTGGAATCAGAACCAAAGTGGATCATATTGGTCCAAACTAGCCAGAGGGCCCTCCTGAAAGAGCCATCCCTCAAGGAGGTGAAAGGGATGGCTTGTAGGAACAGGGCCTTTTTGGCAGCTGCCCCCAGATTATGGAATGCCCTCCCAAGTGAGACCCGCCTGGTATCAACTTTGATGACATTCCTCTTCCAGAAGTTTTTTAACTGATTATTGTGGCTCCAGATGGCGATTTTAGTGTAGCATTTTAATATATTGTATTTATTGTATTTAGCTGTTTTATTGTTTTAATTTTATTGCAATTTGATGTTTTAATTGTCTGAATTGTTTATTTTGATTGTGAGCCACACAGAGACCTTTGGGTAGCTGGCGGCATACAAGCTATATAAATAAATAAATAAATAAATAAATAAATAAATAAATAAATAAATAAAAGTCCAGATCAGATCTGGTTGAGTCTGAAGGTGTGATGAAAAGGATTGTCTGGAAAGGGTTGCTTTGCTGGGAATAGTTTCCTTCAGGTGACCATCAGGTGACCATTCTGTGCTTTCAGGGGTCACTGCAGCCCAGCTCCAAAACAAGAGCCTTTCTTTAGGCCCAAAGAGGTCCGCATTGGGTATGGAACTGGACTGGGCAGATTTGTGATCTCCTGCATGTCATCTGATAACTGAAATATAGCTTGCATTGGATCATACTGCAAGCAGTCCAAAAACACAAGCTATATTTCCACTGATTGCACTCTGAATTGCTTAGGACTACTTGAGCCATCCAGACAATAAATCAAACAAGATCTGAAATCCCATTTCCTGCATAGTAGGTTGTAACTAGACTATGATGCCTGAATCAATTGACTTTTTGGAAGAGGTGACTCTCCAAATCGCCACTGATTCAATGGGGGTCTCTTCTAATCATGACTTCCTATGCTAAGCAACAGGATTTCTACTAGTCATGTCCCCAGAATGTTGGAAAGTCACCATTGTCCATAGGAAATGCTAGGATGGCGTGATGGGGAAGGGAAGGAGGAGAGCTGGACTTTTCTCAAAGACAGCTCTAGCCCGAAATCTTGAACAAGAACCACAGCAGCATGAATCACGTTGCTTGCAGGTTTGGATTGTAGAATGCCACTGGAGTTACGGAATCAGTTCTCTCCTGCAGCTCTTTGCTCTTTTATTTTTCTTTAGGTTTTAGAAGCAGATCACTGAGAAAAACCCGTAGGGAGAGTTTTAGTGGTTGTTGATGCCCTTGGTTAGTCGTTCTGCTTCCTTCTGGATTGTATGGATCAGGCACTGGGTTAGGGGATGGAGAACAGAGAAAAGGTGATCAGTATAGCAAGCCCTATGGAGGTAGCAGATGATAGGTTTAGCCATGGTGGTGTCCAAATGGAGGACTGGTCTAATTGGATTCTGAGTGGATCGGGCCTCCTCTTCTGGAGAGTATGTATCACCAGGTTACACTGGACCAGGTCTGTATAGAAAGTGAGCTTATTAGTATACGTTGTGCACCTATCTGTCTAGCTAGCTATCTGTCTGTCTGTCTGACTGACTGACTGACTGACAATTTTTCTTAGTTTTTGTAACTCTGACAGTGCTTGCTGATCCCCCGTGGAGGGAGGGAGGTTCTACCCATGTGTTGCTGCAACTGCTTCTCATGTTATTTTCGCAACATCAACCACACAACTTTGATTTGGGGCTGTCTTTTGCGCTGCTTGAAATATACAGTATTATTTCTGCAAAGTTATAGAAGCGTGGGCTAACCTGTTAGACTTGACAGTGTGCTTTGAAAGCATTCAAGCAACATACTCTCGGGGTGGTGGTGGTTATTCATACTCGGTGTAAACATGCAAGGAAGTCCAGTGTGTCTGTGGAAGTTTTTATGTATCCCTATAAGTGATGGCATGTGCTTCTACTTGTGAATAAATGCGATGGAAACAGCTTCTAAGATATCACTCATAAAAGGCAGCTTTCTATAATTTTGCTGTTGTTAATTTCCTAAAAGCTGAAAGGAATGGTGCCAGACAAACCTCTGTAGGAATCTTGTTCCAGAAGGAAGGGGCCACAAGGAGAAAGCTCAGTTCTTGGTGTTAGCTATTTTGGGCTCCATTGGTGTTACAACTGTGTTAACTTCCAGCACTGTGGAGAGTAGGGACATTCAGGCAAGTATTGAGGTTCTAAACCAGCGGTTCTCAACCTGTGGGTCCCCAAATGTTCCTGGACTGCAACTCCCAGAAATCCCTTCCAGCATGGTGAGTGGTAGGGGCTTCTGGGAGTTGCAGTCTAGGATCATCTGGGGACTCACAGGTTGAGAACCACTGTTCTAAACCATTAAGGCAGGCATGTCCAAACTTTGGCCCTCCAGATGTGATGGACTACAACAGTCATTTGCCATTGGAAATACAGGCTTGGAATTCTGGGAGTTGTGGTCCAAAACATCAGGAGTAGACATGGGCACAGAGCGGCGAAATTCTCGTTTCCGTTTCCGTTTCCGGTTCTTGTTATCATTACGGTAACGAGAATTACTCCGCTCCAGCTCAAACCCGACCCGAAAAAGAAAAATTGGGTCTGATTTTTCGTTGTCGTTCATGGCATTGCGGCGATCGCACGATGCCAAGCAGCACAGAAAAAAAGTTTTAAAAATTAAAAAACCTGATTCCCAGCCAAAAAAGCAGGCGAAACTATACCTGCCTCAGTGAGGGCACCTACCAGAGAGGGGTGGTTTCTAGGGGGGTCCCCGGCCTCCCCCCCTCTCCTGTCCTGGGCTGCTGGTACCAGGCTGGGGGGGCCATCCTCGTCATCTCCATTTGCCATGCGGTGGGGGGGATCCAAAATGGTGACTGCAATATTTATTTTTAAATCGTGGTCCAAAAACCCACCAAAGCACCACAGAAACATTTGAAAATAAGGTATTTCAAATGCCTGATTTTTTATAGTAGCAGCAGTGGGTTTTTCTTGCAATAAAACGTCTCCATTGATTTTATTTTATTTTATTTTTATTTTTATTTTTTTACATCTGCACAATGATGGGCTGGCAATGGGATGGGACCATGCAATTTTTTTGACCCATTCCACCAATCGCATGGCCAGGTTTTGACTGAGACTTCTGGATGTGCCAGAGGGCATAAAAAGCCCACTAACCCTAACCCTAACCCTAACCCTAACCCTAACCCTAACCCTAACCCTAACCCTAACCCTAACCCATACCCCAGTACAATGTCCTTCTTAGTGGGTCAGAGGCACCCAGAGTTGCAGCCCACTAACCCACCCTAACCTTAACCGTAACCCTAAGCCTAGCCCTTACCCTAACCCCAACCCTAACCCAGATCCATACGCAAGTACGCTTCCCTTCTTAGTGGGTCACAGAGGCACCCAGAGAGGTGCCTCCCAGCCAGAGCCCACTACCCCTACCCGTAACCTGTACGCCAGTACGCCAGTATGCTTTCCTTCTTAGTGAGTCAGAGGCACTCAGAGAGGTGCCTCTGCCACTTACCCCCCAACCCTAACATAATGTATGGTACGCGGCGGCTACGCGAAACGCTTCCCTTCCCTTCCCTTCCCTTCTTAGTGGGTCAGATGTCAGAGGCACCCAGAGAGGTGCCTCCAAGAGCCCACTTACCTCAACCCAACCCCAACCCCAACACAAACGACAAACGACAAATGGAAACGACAAATTTTTGAAAATTTCCACGACAAACGGAAACTACCCGAAACGGACCTATCCCGACAAACGACAACTCGAAACGTCATTTTTCCTGGTCGTGCCCATCTCTAATCAGGAGGGCCGAAGTTTGGACATGCCTGCATTAAGGGCTTTGTGGGTCATCATCATGACTAGCACCTTGTATTGGGCAAAGAAACGAACAGAGAACCAATGAAGGTGTGTGATGACTCAAGATCTGGGTTCATATATGCTGGTACCTGTAATCAGGATGCCAGATGCATTTTGGACTGTTGAAGATTCCATACTGACTTTGAGGGCAACCTTTCATAGAGGGCATTACACAGGGCCGAGCTTCTGCAAGGAAAAAAAAAGCTCCTGTATTTGATCTTCCTTGTGGTACTGCTGTGTTTTTTTAAAAACCAACAAAATATATGGCAATAATCGGGAACAGATAAGCTCAGCTCCTAGCCTGGAAGAAGCAGATAAGACATTTTTACTGTTTCAGTTAGCAGTGACTTGGGATGAGGGGGCAGCTCACTGAATATCACTCTCTGCACACAAGGAAAATGCATTCCATTTCTAGCTTCAGGGTTGGCAGTGGTGAATATTAACAGACTAAACTTTTTGGGGTGGGGGGTGGGGGAGGTTCTTTGGCAGAGGGACGGACATAATTTCAGAAGATTCTTTAGGGGAAAGAACCAAACTGTTTGACATTGTTACATGTCAAACAGTTATCAGGGATGATCATGAGACGAGAAGACTTTGTGGTGATAACTAGCCTCTCTGTCTCAGCAGCTTTAGCAGTGCCCGTCGGCAAGCGACCATGGTACGTTAGACCCCAAGTGACAGCAGGGATAAGTTTCCTAAAATGTGACATTGTTCTATTTGGGAATTGTGGGGAAATTAAAATGAAGACAAGGCTCTTTGGGCATAGGAAGCATGACGTCAAAGAGCATCTTTTTGAATTTGAGACATTTTGAGGACAGGAGTTTCACATACTTTGTTATGCAGGAAATGAACTGCACAAGTGCTTGGCAAATTTCTTGCCAAGAAATTTACAGTTAAGATTAACGTTCTCGCAATCATGACCTTGCAAGTTTGGGAATTGTACTGCTTGCCTTGAAGAAGTGGGATTAATCCACAACAGCATGCAATGATTTTTTGTTTTCTATCAGTGGCCTACAAAGGTATCGCCTATACCTATTCTTGCATTCATATTTTGTAATGACCACACAGCTCCTGCCTTGTATTTCAACGTGCAACAAAGAGTTTCTGGAAACTACAGATGAGGTAGACATTTGGAGAAAGCAAGTTCATTGCAGAAGTACCCTGAAAGCTTAAAGGCCAGGGCATGTACATACAAAACCTGCTGTTTGGCCCGAAGCTAGGAATCAGAAAGCAGAAACAGAAATTCTCCTATGGGTTTTCCAAACAAGGCTGGAACACATGCTAAAGTGAAGGTGGCCATAATAATCAGGAAGCTTGATTGAGCATCGGCATATGACCCTGTTGCTGACTATTGAAGTTGCTGCAGACATGTTTTCTTTCTACCTTGTTTTAAACCTAGCTGCAAGGCGTAAGGGTACTGTTGAGAACAAAAAGGTCATGGAAAGGCAGGGGTGGCAAAGGCCAGCTGCCACAGACCTTCTGGGTCATTTCTTCACAGGGAATGTTTGGCAGATGGTTTCCCTAGAAGGGGACGGGTGGGAGGAGATGGCAGTGATCCAGACCGTGGTTTATACTCTCACTCTTAATGTAGGCCTATGGAAAGAAGCTAGTCCAGCTCAAGGTGAGTGGAAGAATGGAAGTTTTCAAATTGGGAGAGCCCATGTGAAGGAGACAGAACCCACCTCGGTTCAATTCACAAGGCCACCCCCCCCATGAAGAAAGGGTCAGTCACTCTGCTATCAAAGTCTGAGCAGAACTTATTCTTGTCCATGCGTTCACTCAATGCGACCATCTGAGACCACAACCACTGCACCTGACCGCAGATTAAGAACCATCAATAGTATGTGGTGAGCAGGTGTAAAAATCAGTTTTAGTCATTGATACATAAATAAACTGAAACTATAACCAACACGTTCAATTAAAACAGTCCCTAGCACTGTTAAATTTTCTGTCTTGCAGAGAATGCTAAGATTTTACATACAGTTTTTTGTCATATTGAGCAGTGGATCAAGAGAGAACAGTCTGACGTTCCTAGATTGTGCAGTCATAATCAGAGCCGACTGTGGCCTGGGAACAGAAGTTTACAGGAATCAGTACTTACTGTTTGACTCCCACCACCCATTACAACACAAATTAGTAGTCATCGGGAACCTAAACCACAGAGCAGAGAGCATCCCAACCTCCACAGAAGCGAAGAAGAAGGAAGACAGGCACCTGAAGACAGCGCTTAAGGCCTGTGGATATCCAAAGTGGGCCTTCAACAAAGCAGTGGGCCATCCCAGAAGAACAAGGCATCAGCCTGAGATCCAGATCGGATGGAAGAATCTGGTCATTCCCTACATGGCTGGAGTGTCTGAAAAGCTTAAAAGGATTTTTGGCAAACACCCCATCCCTGTTTACTGCTAACCCACAAACACATTAAGGCAGAGACTCGTCCACCCGAGGGACTCGACACTAAAACACAAAAGGAGCAGTATAGTATACACAGTCCAATGCAGTGAGGAGTGTGCAGACCTCTACATTAGAGAAAGTAAACAGCCATTAAACAGGAGGATGGCCCAACATAGGAGGGGCAATAGCTTAGGACCAGAATCAGCAAAACACCTCCACTTGAAGGATAAAGGGCACTCATTCAAAGATGAGGATGTAGGCATATTAGACAGAGAGGATAGGTGGTTTGAGAGAAGGGACTCAGGGAAGCTAATCATGTGTATATCGAAAACCCCTCTCTCGACTTATCAAGCAGTACTTCCATCAATCCCCAGACAAATGAGAAGCACTTCACACCTCCACCAGCAATACCATAGTTAATGACCCATACTTAATGGGTGTTGGGAAATGTTGCATAGGTGGGAATTTCATGCACCCTAGGCCTTTGTCCACCTAATGAGCCTATTCAGGCATTTGTCAAACTTATGAGCCTATTCAGGTTGGGGTAATGTGAAATCAAGGAGAAAAATAAAATGGAGGACTCACCACTAACTTTCCTCAGACTGACAAAGCTGCTTGGATGAGTAGTCAAATGTTTCAGTCTCTCAAGAAAAGAAATCCAGTTGTCATGACTCAACTTCCGGATGAATTCATCTGGAAGATTGAGGATATTCACAGACATCAAGAGACAGTGTAGACTGGCAAGATGCTACAGATCTTCCTTTGAACGGGTGGTACAAATGAATGTGGTATCTTGCTGTATTGAGAGGATTAACCAAAGAAGCAAGGAATCAAACGCCAAGAGCAACACAGATATTAATCATTTTATCTCAGTTTGACTCCCTTTTATAACTCACATAACATCATGTGGAAATAATATTTGGAAAGACATGCTGGAGATCTCCAGTTCCCCCATGTAAACCATATGACATGCTTAATCTTGACAGTAAGAACTTAAGACAGATACAGCAGCTAGACAATCAGTTGGAAAAGGAGATACTAAACTTCTTCTCTGACTGAAGCTTTAAAGAACTGAATATCATCATAACGCATGTCACCAAATTGATTGGTGTTTTGTAGCAATACAAGTGTGACACAAGAAAACGTATTTTAAAAATGTGTATAAAAATATCAACAGGCTTAGCTGTACTTTCTTGGTGTTCTCACAACTTGTGCTTCACAGTAGGGCTGCCCATGAGTCCACTGCCTACCCCTCACAGGCTGTTCCTGTTAAAGTATATAACCCTATTATGCAGATGTTGTTGTTGTTCAGTCATTCAGTCATGTCCAACTCTTCGTGACCCCATGGACCAGAGCTCGCCAGGCCTTCCTATCTTCTGCTGCCTCCCGGAGTTTGGTCAAATCCATATTCGTTGCATTGATGACACCGTCCAACCATCTCATTCTCTGCCGTCCTCTTTTCCTTTTGCCTTCGATCTTTCACAACATCAGGGACTTTTCCAAGGACTCCTCTCTCCTCATGAGGTGGCCAAAGTACTGGAGCCTCAGCTTCAAAATCTGTCCTTCCAGTGAACATTCAGGGTTGATTTCTTTCAGGATGGATAGGTTTGATCTCCTTGCAGTCCAGGGGACTCTCAAGACTCTCCTCTAGCACCACAGCTCAAAAGCATCGATTCTGCATTATGCAGATAGCGGGTTGTTATGTTCAAGAAAATATAAACTGCTAGCAGAGATTAGCAGCATTGTGGAAGAATAAATGCACTTAGTGATTATGGAGCTGGGAGACAAATGAACAAGACAATAGAACTTAGTTCAAAACTTCTCTTACATATGTACACATGACAAAGAGTAATATACAATAAAAATATACAAAGCACAGCATATAGAGAGGATACAACAGAGTGTGGGGAAAGCCTCTCACCTTAGGCAGTGCCAATTTACATTCTGTCAAAACTACAATCCTTGACAATTCCCCTATTTGGATGTTTATAAGACCAATGAGTTCCAGTGGCACTTTCCCTTCCAGGCATCAGTTGACTTTCACAGACAAGAATGGAGAGTTGCTGTTGATGATAATAATAATAATAATAATAATAATAATAATAATAATAATAATAGTAGTAGTAATAGCAGGCTTAGGAGATAGATTTTTACAGTGTAATACAGTCTTAAATATATTGCCAATGCTGCCCACATCAGTGGATTCTAAAGTTGGCTCCCAATATGTTTTGAATGCACACTTGAAATGCACAGAACACTGACATTCTCGCAGATATGAAAGAAACCTCAGGGGAGTGATTCGATTCTGCTGCAGTTGGAAGACTTTCAAATGGGGAATAATGCAGTTAGGTTCTTTGCCTGTTTCTGTGCTTTCTATGAAACCACTTAGATTTGGACGGAAAGAGTCTATAACTATTGGCATTTGAACACTACCACGGCCATTAGCTTTCTGGCACTCACTTAATGCTTCCACATTCACACTCTTCATAAGATAAAGCTGGTAACAAGGGAGCTTTTTAAAAGCTTTCGTCTACAAGACAGCATAACCCTGACGAATAAGATTCCTTTGTCTCTTAATGAGCTATGAAAAGTGCTGTCAAAGGGTACTTGATTTCCCATTTTCCCATTTTAAAAATGTGACAGCAGAGGCTTTAAAGATGCTGTTCCTCTCAACTAATTCTCAGTCATCGTTTAGTTTCTAGGCAGGTTTGGGTGGGTGGATGGGTGGGTGCGGTGTGGCAGGATAGTCACATTTATTATGCACCAAGTTGCAAGGTTACATTTTGATCCAAGTCAGGGCACCTCATTGGTGCTGCAATACGGAAGCTCATTTGTAGTTTCACAAGCTGAACAGCTCCCTCTGGGAAAGAGCAAGGTAGTAAACTCAAGGGCTGCTATCATGAATTTGGAAGGAATCGAGGAAGGAAGGAAGGGAGATTTAAAAGCCACTTCATTTCATTTCATTTCAGGGCCACTAAGCCTTCAACCATGCTTCTTGGAGAAGACTCTCTACTACCTGTGTGGGACATAAAGGAATCACACACCCAGTGCCTTATTCTTTCAGAAGCCAAGCAACGTCTTGTACTTGGGTTGAAGATGACCTTGGCTACCGTGTTTCCCTGAAAATAAGACACTGTCTTATATTTAGTTTTTCTCAAGAATACACACTAGGGCTTATTTTCAGGGGGATGTCTTTTTTTATTAAGTATAATATGCTTGAATGTCAGACCTGCACACAACCATAGCCACGCCCATCACTAGGTCTTATTATCAGGGTAGGGCTTATATTTAACAAATGCATAGAAATCCTGCTAGGGCTTATTTTGCGGGGAGGTCTTATTTTCAGGGAAACAAGATAGTCCTTGGATGGAAGATGACTGGTACTGCTAGTAGCAGCCTTCTAGCCAGGCTAGGAATGAGTACTGCATAAAACATCAACAGCCATGGCTGCCCAAGAGACCTCACGTTGCTCAAGCAGTGAACTGTTGGGCGAACACAATATACGGCAGTTTCCTGTGTTATTAGTATTTATTTATTTGACTTGTATAGCCATTTCGCTCAAGGGCTGAACAGTGACTTCAGCTTTTTCTTTGAAATTACTCATTTTGCAGCTCTGGGGGCTTGTTGCATGATGACACATCTTCCAGAAATCCTTGTCTACAAGAACTGCAGTTTGTTTTTGCATACATTTGAAGCAGGCAAATGGCTAAAATGTATGTATTTAAAAATAATCTGAGTGGACATATAGAGAACAGTTGTGTGAAATTTTATCTGGGAGGTATACATTAACAGACAGTAGTAATTGTTCATTAGATTATGTACAGATTAAGGCAGATAACTGGTACTATTATCAACTTCATTTCGTTATTTATGTTATTTATATGCTGTACAGTGAAAAGAAGTCCTCTGGGCTACTTATTAAAAGAATACTAATTACACATCTAGGTAAAGCCATAAAAACCTATTAAAGCATAAAATACAGGAGCAGAGGAAGGAGCTATGTAATGAAACTGATAGCAGCCGTGTAAAGTAGTACATACCTTCTAGCAAGATGGAAACATTAAAGAGCCTGAGAAAATGGAGGAAAGATAGCAAATATGGGAGAAACTCAATTTAGGTAGCATAGCCTTTAGTAGTTAGACTCAGCACCTTAAAACGGATTTAGAAATGGACTGGAAGACAATCGGGGCTGCAAATCTATATGTTTATACCTTCCAATCCATCAGCCTATATGGGGTTTTCAAGGGAAGTGAGATATTGAAGGAGTTGTTCTACCAATTCCACTCCCCTGGTGAGTTTCCATGGCTGAGTGGAGGGGTTCAAACTCTGTATTTCTAAATTAATTACAGTAAACCCCCACCATTTCGCGGCTTATGTACTGCAATCCTGCTATATCGCGGACTGCAGTACATGCCGGGGCTTCAGCTGATTATCCTGGGGTGGGGCAGAAAAACTTTTATTTTCCCACCCCAGCACCAATCAGCTGGAGCCCAGGCTCCACTCAGATTTTTTTTAAAAAATACATACATTTAAACAAAAGGTTTTTCTCCCCCACCCCAGCACCAATGAGTTGGAGCCCGGCGTGTGGGGAAAGGGAAGAAAAGGTTTAAAAAGCCCGGGATTTTTAAACCCTTTTCTCCCTTCCCCAAGCCCTGGGATCCAGCTCAGTAGTAGATCTGATCCGCCACCACCACTTGCCCAGGCTGCTCCAAGACTTCTTCGAGCAGCCCAGGCAAGTGGTTGTGGCGGCTCAGATCCGCCACCGCTGCTTGCCTGGGATGCTCCAAGAAGTCTTGGAGCAGCCCGAGCAAGAGGTAGTGGGGGATCTGATCGCCCCCCAGCTCCCCCCCCTCAACCATATCACGGATTTTCAGTCATCACAGGTCGGATGGGTCCCTAACCCCCGCAATAGGCAGGGGGTTACTGTATATGCTGCCAGCTCTCACTTACAGTGAATCCTTTCCAGGGTTTTGAAGATAGAGAATACTCAATAGTGTTTTCCCATTCCCTTCTTCTCAGGACAGGTTGTCCAAACTGTGCAGCTTGTCCAAGGCTACACGGGTGGGTTCTTCTTCCAGGATGTGTAGTGGGGAACTGAACTCTCTAAATCTTGCCCTGCAACCAGATACTTAACTCACAGAGCTATCCAGTCAGCTTATAGGATAGTATTAATCATAGAATAATAATATTAAAAGTCCAATAGGCTCAAGGAGAAGGAAGAAGGAAATAAGCAAGATGGAATTAAGCTACTAAATAGGCATTATAAGAAATCCAAGACTCTCCCTGACCTATGTTTGCTCCATGTGCTTCCTTGATGATGTTCAATAAAAGAAACATTTTGCTTCTGCAATTGTAGTTAATGGACTAAACAGGAAGCAAGGGTGAGGTCACATCACAAGCAGAAGAGGCAGCTGTGTACATCCATGCAAGCATATCATGCAAAATCCAAAGAGACAAAACACAAATTTATTTACTTGACAGTACTAGGAAGTTTATTTATCAAGTCCTGAATATTTGCCAGTCACTTTAGGCTTTGAAGATTTCTAACCAATGTCTGACAATTATAATTGTATAATATGCATTATATATAAAAAAGAAAAAGATTTGACTCAAACTTTCATCCTTCTGAGGTTAGTAAACTGAGTTCAAGGGGACTTTTAATGTGCAATCTGCATAATTAAATTGTAAACTGGCCAGAGATGGGGCAGTACATAAGCGGCACATGTTGCTGTTTTGTTTTGTTTTGTTTTTTAATTTACAGCATTGGCATCATCCATGAAGTAGGCGGTAGGTTGTAGATAACAAGGAAGGCTTGGGATAATGGATATATTTCCAGTGTGCATCTAAAAACAAACATGAAGTATGATGAATTTCAGAAGGGAAAGTATTCTTCATGGCGGCTGCCACATGAGGTACTACAAATAATTATGTAGTGGACTTTGAGCACACAGGGACACCCTTCGGAGAGCCTCTCTACATAACTGCACAGACCTAATGAGCCCTTGAGAATAGCAGCCCTTCTTTCACCCCAGTGCCTTGGTAGGTTCATAGGTTATTATCTGAATGCAAATGACACCTCACAGACAGACTGGAGAGCCAATAAATTAGCAATTTTGGTGCCTGCGAGATGGGCATACACTGTGAAAGTTATGGAATCATCTACCCCCTGAAATTTGGCTGGCACCCTCGCTTCAAACGTTTAAAAAACTATTGAAGACCTGGTTGTACAGAATGTCCTTCCCTGATTCTTCAAACAATTTACTTTTACCACTTTTTTCTCATCTCCCCCCCCCCCATTTTATCAATCTCTTGCTAATTTTATCTTCATTTTATCTTCATTTTAGTTTTTGTTGTTGATTTATGTATACTTTATTTTATTATGTACCTTGTATTTTGGTTTTTAATATGTATTCCTTTGTTTAATTGTTATGTTATCATATGTTGTAAACCGCCCAAAGTAGCCCTAGGTCTAGATGGGCAGTATAAAAGTCAAATAAATAAATAAATAAATAAAATAGGTATGGGAAGAAATGCTGCAGGCTGAGTGAATAATGACCAACTTGGCTGAAATTCTGTTGCACAGCTCCATGTGCACAATGGAGATGATGATATCGGTGACTACAGATGGGCACGAAACGAACAATTTTTCGTTTCTGTTTTTGTTTTTTGTTTCGTTACGCAACGAAACGACAAACGAATTTTATTTCTAAAATGAAACAAAATGAACAGAAACACCAGAAATTTTGTTGTCCGTTTCGTTTTTGTTACGGCAATACATTGAACTGCTTTAAAAGCTAAATAAATCACAAAAAATTGAAATAAATGGTAACAAAACGATAACAAAATGAACGAAAATGAAAACAATTTTTTTGCAAAAATTTGCAAAAAATGGAAACGAACCGAAACGGACCCCCTAAATGACAAACAACAAACGAAACACCATTTTTTTTATTCGCGCCCATCTCTATCAGTGACAAATCATAAGGGCAAGACACAGCTGATCAAACGCAATTATGGGGTGCATGCAACCTATAGCAAACACAGCAAAGTGGCCAGCATGCCCCAGTGTCCAGAGGAAGCCTTCAGTGACAGTTTGCCACTGCTGATGACATCATTCTTGCAGCACACGTGGAGTTGTACAAGAGGATTTCATCCATTGTTTCGGTACAGAGCATACATGCGGTCTACACACGTGGGGGAGACAGGTTTGTGCCCTTCCAGCAGCAATTTTGGTGTCTTCTCAATACTGGCATCCTGTCTGTGATTCTCATGCACATATTTGCTCTCTACAGAGAAGAGGTTTTGTAACTTGTACAAATACTGAGCACTTTATCCACTTGTAACTTCAGAGAATCTGCCAGTGCGTGGTCCTTGTTTCAAAAGTCAGGGTCAAGAATCCTAAACTTGCATGAGGAAAATATCTGGGAACTGTCCAAGGGGTGTAAAAAAAAGATAATGTGGCCACTTTGCAGACAGTCTATTTTTGTATAGTAATTATTTCACCTGTGACCATGGATGGAGAGAGTCTTTCATCCCATGGATCAATGGCTCTTTTGAACTGTTAGGCTCATAGTGACATGCAAGAAGCTCCTGGTGTATAATTATCTTTCAAAGGGGTCACTTGATTGTCTGTACATGATCAGAAACCATGAACAACCTACGGATCTCATTAATTCAGATTAGCCCTCCAGTCTGTCAGAGACAGCCATGTGCTCAACTGGTCTTATCTTACAGCATGTGTTGTGTCGTTACAGTCGTGACCAAACCTCCGTGACTCCATGTCCATGGAGTTTTTCTTGGCAGGAGTGGCTTGCCAGTTCCTACTCCAGGCACCTACAGCACCTGGTATTCCCTGGTGGTCTCCCATCCAAGTACTAGCCAGGCTTAGCTTCCAAAATCAGGCGAAATTGGATGTGCTTAGAGTAGCAGCAATTAATTATCTTCAAGATTCCTCAGTGTACATTCTGGGGGTAATTAAAAAGTGATGAATGACAAGTTCTAGTGATCCGATACATTTTCAGGGAGCTGATCAGTGGTGGTGACATGGGCCAATAAAGTGAGGCAAACACTGCACACAAACAAAGTACCACAAAATGTCACTTGGTATTGAGGAGAGAGTTTATTTTGACAGGCTGGCCATCTTTTTTTCTGCCACATGATGTTCTGCTAAGGATGTCTGCCGGAAATCTAAGGATACAACGATCCCCAGACCCCTCAAGATGGCTGAGACACAAGCAATTAAGACAGCCATGCAAGGAAGTGACTTTGACTTGGGCAACTGGGATCGCATGGTGGAACTGTGTTGTGAATGAAATGAGACAGATTTACATTCAAAACTCCTCGTCAAGTTTTGCAGTGGAAATCAAGTATTGCAGTCACATCAGGCAAAACAAACCTTGACTGAAGAAAGTGCCTCTGTGAAGCTCCACATGCAAAAAATGAACAAGCAACCCATTCCACTTCTATGACTTAACCCATACCCACCTCTTGGCATGTTAGAAAAGTTACTTTGTTGGACTACAGTTCCCAGAATTTCCTAGTGGCAATGCTAGCTGAGGAAACGTTAGTACAACGAAGTTGTATTTTGAAGGTTGGCCTTTTAGATATTCCAACTAATTAGCTGTACTGAATAAGGGATGCTGAGAGGTTGTCAACATCCTAATATTTACATGCTCTCACCATTTTCAGTAATATGACCAGATAGACCAGAAATGAAAATATGGGTTACAGCCATGTTTTGTCATGGAAATGGCAGGGTTAGCTTCCTGGGTAAGCACCCCAAATTTGGGAGTTTTGGGCTTCAGGGTCTGAGTCATGAAGCACCAAAGGAGATACCCCTAGGAAAAAAAATCTTTCAAATTGGAATTGGAAGCCAAGCTGTGGCGGCGCTGATCACTTGCCCGCAACTCGGCTTCTGAAGTTCCAATTTTTTCCTAGGGGCACCTCCTTTGGAGCTTACTATCTCAGCCCCCTGACCCCCCCCAAACCTTTCCGAATTTTAGTGGCTTACAGAGAAGAGCTTGAGGAAGCTCCCCTTCTATTTCCTCTAGGATGAATCATTTAGTTCTAGAGAGGGAAGAAATGGTGTTTTGTTACGAAATGAAACACATCCATCCTACCATTATTTTTCATTTTGTGCCCATCTCCAGTGGCCACTGTTACAGATGGCTACAAATTTTGTACTAGTTGCCTATCACTGAAGATGGTGACTGGTTTGTCATTTATGTGAGAATGATCTCCTGTTATAGAGCTTCTGCACAGTAACTGTGTGCCCTGAGGTTTATTCCAACTGATGGCAATCCTTCTAGGGGGTTCCAGTTACAGAATACACAGAAATGGTTACTCATTCCCTTCTTCTGGACGTTCCCTGGGACTGTACCCATGACTACACAGGCTGGCTCTACAGTGGTGAATTGAACTCTAGCTCTGCAGCCCTTGGATCCAGCAAGCTTCTAAGGAAGTAGCCCCCCCCCCTAAATGTGATATACTTATCATATTGTGAAGTTAAGCACAGGAATACACACAATTGTCTTGGGGAGTGGGGGCAGGTGAATTATGCTCAGTGCCTACAGTGCATCACTGCTTTTGTCCTGGTACACAATTCTCTGTTCCATCGCCTTTGCACTTTTCCTTTTTACTGTGTTCTTTCTCCCAAAAGCCCATCCTGGTTCCACAAAACCAAGCAGGAGCAGGGGCATTCAGAAATCATTGTAGCTACTCTTACAATATTCTAATCTATACATGCAGAAGCCTAAAAGAAAGAAAGAAATGCTGATAGAGTAACCCAAGGAGTTGATTAAACTCTTTTTATCATAGAGCAAAAAGAGTTACATTGTTATAGATAATCCTTGATTAGAAGAGGAAACTTCATCGCAAATGACAGTTTCTCAGCTGTGTGTTTCTGCAAGAGCCTCTTTCATCTCCAGGAAGATTAGCTTGCTTTGTTTTGTAATTTGGTTAGTATACTCATTTAGCAATTTAATAATTTATTTAGTAATTATTTAGTAGTAACAATTAATAATTTAGTAAAGTCCTAAGTATGAGTTTCCTTTGAGGTCTGGTTTTGCAAATACAGAAAACTACCTTGGGCCCTTCTTTCCAATGTTCCTGCACTTTCATGTCTTATTACAGACTATCTGTAATACTTGTTTCTGCCTTTAAATAACATTTGAATTTAAAAAGCGTAAGCCTAGTTAACGATCTGTTGGGGTCACTTTCAAAATTCTGATGGTTCTTATACTAAGTTGAGCCAGTCAGTCTGTCAGTTTTTCCTTTACTCCCTTCAGAGTGCCAGCTCTCAGTTTACAAAGTCACCCTGGACAGTTTAGATAAGTTAAAATAATACCTAAGTGATATGTCCTTTCATTGCTTCCTGGATCTTATTAAGAATAACAGTGCTGATACACCTGGAGAGCCTTTTGGTGCAGCGGTTAAACTGCAGTGCTGCAGCCAAAATTCTGCTCACGGCAGGGGCTCAATCCCAGGTGGCTGGCTCAAGGTTCACTCAGCTTTCCATTCTTCCAACGTTGGTAAATTGAGTACCCATCTTGCAGGGGGAGTTGAGGGGGGAGAGCAATATATACCCTACTTAATTAAATTAGAAACAGCCCAGAGAGTGTTTTAAGTGCTGTGGGGCAGTATATATGCAGGACGCTTTTCCCTTTGGATGAGATCAAGATGTGTACAAAGAAGTACACTTTGGCCCTTTGCTCCCTCCTTCCCCTCTTTTTCTGGAATATTTACAGTGGCCCTGTCACATATATTGGCAGGGAAACTGCCCAAACTTTGGTCTTTGCATGCCTGTTTTTATACCAGGAACGTGGAGGATCCAGCTGAGATCTTTCCTCTTTCAGTGGAGAAGCGATTCCACATTTTGGAACAGATATATTTTTTTGTCTTTTTCTCTTTAAAATTCTTGACTTCTGTTACTTTCCTCCCTTCTAGTACTTCTTAAGTAAAACTGAGCCTGCAGTTCCTGGAGAAAGATACCCTTAGAGAGGTGGGCAGGGTAGGATGAAGCATGAAGATTAATAAGGGAGCACTGAGGGATAACATTGGACCGAACTGAACTGATTGTCAGTCTGGATGCATTTTTTGAAACATTGTGCAAGGTGACCCAGGGGTTTTGTTATATTTCAGCTGAGTAGTCACCTCTGCTTTTTCAAACAAAGAAGTCAACCACTTCTTTCAGGCTGGTGAAGTTAGTTATGTAACTCTTGTGAATAGATTTTCTGAGTGCAGCCCTTGACTTAATTATCTCCCATGGAGCTAGTAATTGTGCCTATTATTCTGGTATATAATATGTATGTGAAGCTTCTTGAATAGCCTGTAGATATTCATTTGTGTTGACAGGGAGTCAGGCCTTCTCTGCGGTAGCATCTGCAGTGAGAAATGAACTTCCTGCTGCAGTACAAATCACATGTTTCAGGGCTCAGCTATGAGGGCCCAGCAAGTGTTTTGGGGACTTGGAAACACAAATTTCACATGTTTTGAGGGTGCTTTCCAGCTTATGCCTTTCTGACAGGTGCATCACAAAACATTGAGGGTACCCCAACACATTTGTGCTCTCTGGCCCTCAAAATTTTAATTAAAACTTTTTTTGCCACTAATGGGCACAAGGAGCTTTCTCAACAACAACAACAACAACAACAACAACAACAACAACAACAAATCCACACCATTTTGTAAGAAGCGTTTTCTGACAAATGGATGTTATTGCAGCGAGTCTATGTCAGGGCTGGGCCATGGGTGTTGAGCTGAAACAGGCAAGACACCAGGACCAGAGAGTAGGAGCTAGATCTACGAGGCAAGAGCAACTGGAGAACGCTGAAGCAGGACAGGGACAACCGGAGCAGGCAGGAACATCCAGAAGTGAAGTAGGAGCCACTAGAGCACACAGGGCTCTTCAGGAGCAACACAGGAACATACAGAAGCAAGGCATGCACCATGGGAAGCAAGGGTGTTAGGAGCAGAGGAGAGAAGGGGCAAAGCACAAGAGTCACCAAGTCAACTTGCACCGTTGAGGCCAACGGCAGCCGCGCAGGAAGTCTCTACATACTGGTCTGTAGGGGCCTCCAGCTGCACCACATAATTGCCCTTCAGCTGTTCCTTGCAAGCCTCAGCAAGAGGCATCTGTGATTCTGCAGGTACTTGTATGATTTTTTTGACCCGGACAGTCTAGTCCTGGATTGGGCATACCAGTACACGCAGGGGAAAAGTTCTATCGGTTAACAGAACAGCTAATACACGATTGCCATTGCAGCCGATTCTGGATGGGAATGTGCTTCCTCCGAAGGACCACACTGACAGATCAGAGGTACTCTTGTACTTAGTATTACCCCTGGAAAAGCAGGGGGCTCCAGTGCCCAGAATTGTCCCAGACCAGTTTAAGCTTGTACGCCAGCTAGTAGGGACCAGATTTTCTGGGCTACAAATGCCATAATTCTCCATTCTTGTAATTCTACCTACCGTACAGTTAACTTACAAACACCTGATGTGATGCTCCTAAACGTGAAGTCTTTAGGACTGAGCTAGGCCTAGCTCCACCCAAGCTTCCTGCTCAGAAAGAAAGCTCCTCCTAGCCACCACTGGGATGGAGCTAGGCTCAGCTCAGACTTAAAGTCTTCTGTTCTAGGCCTTTCTCCCAGATGCATCATATTTAGTGTTTGTAAGGTGACTGTAAGGTCGATAGAGCTCCCAGAATCAACAATTGTGGTATTTGTAGCTCAGAAAAAAACTGAAAATTCCATTCGTGCAAGCCAGGCCTTCTTCCAAAACAACACCAGAACGATGCCGAATCAACCCAGAATGGCTGAAGACAACACCGAGATGACTCCAGTGCTACAGTTTTGGCAAACATTCTGTTCCAAAGATCATCAAGCAGAAGGGGCACCCCTTGCTCCTATTTGGCTGTCATGTCCTTTGTGCAATCAGTTGTGTGATTGGTCTTGTAGTCAATTTTGCAACCAGCGTGTAGTGAAAGAGAACCTGCAAGGGAGAGGAAGGGTTACATGGCTGCCATTTTGCAATTGCATAAATGGACAGGAGTTGATCCTGCTCTGCCTTTTCCCTTCCTTTCCTCCCCCCCCACCCTCCCTGTTTTTGGGCTAGCCAAGTCATAATGTGATTTCAGTTTCTCAATGTGTTGTCTTGAAATTCATCTTTCATTTCCTGTCTGTCAAATAAAGATATTTTCAAAGTTCACTGCAATGCTGGAAGCTAGAGAGGCATAAGAAGACAACGCTCCTTTTCCCCAAGAGTCCCCAGTTGTAAACTAAAATGAGAAGCGGTGTGTATTTGTATATTTGTACAGGAGGTGCTTAGAACGTTGGAAGTTGTGGGACCTAAGAAAACAATTATTGGAAACTGGCTGACAGGTGGATTGTATTGCGGTACTTAAAATGGCTTTCTTGTCCTCTTCCACTTCGGCTGCCATCCCTGAGATGTTTTCAGAGCATCACTGTTCCAGACAGACAGACTTTATTTCTCCTGGGCTAAATAATGCAGAGATCCTAACTTTGTCAACAACCAAGTTCTGAATACAGTGAATAAGCTATTGTTCGAACAGGAATAAATGGTCCCCCCCCCTTCTAGTAAGAAATACATGTTTATATAAAGTCAGGTCATTTACATACCAGGTTGCAGATGGGTTGTTGTTGTTGTTGTTGTTGTTGTTGTTGTTGTTATACAAATCACTAGTCGAACGCTTCCCAAGCGTTTAGGACTATGTGATATATCGGCAAATTATGCGAGCAGATCCCAGTAAGGAGGCTTTCTGCAGCTCACTGATGGTGATTGTGAACTCCAATTTCTTCTTCTTCTTCTTCTTCTTCTTCTTCTTCTTCTTCTTCTTCTTCTTCTTCATCATCATCATCATCATCATCATCATCATCATCATCATCATCATCATCATCATCATTATTATTATTATTATTATTATTATTATTATTATTATTATTATTATTATTATTATTATTATTATTATTATTTTGCATTCAGAATTCAGATTACTCCCCAAAAATGTAACTCCTGTTTGAAGCCCAATAAGCTACGAAGGAAAGGGGCCAGGGGACAAGAGACTGGGGGTGTGCTCCTTAGACTCCTTCAGTTGGTTCTGTCTTTCATAATTAAAAAGTAAATTCAAGTGGGGTGGATTTTGTTGTTGCTGCTGTTGTTCAGATCCTCTGTTCCATGAGGACCTAAAGTCAGCTGCAATTAGCCTAGTGAAGCATTCTCCTGCATGAAGGTGCAGTGTGGGTGTAAGTTTCACCTACTGAACAAGGAAAAGAAAGTTAGATGTTATACAACTGAATATGAAATTCAACAATATCATGTTTAAACATTTTGTTTTCACCACCATAGAAAACATTCTTTGTAAGTTTAAATGACCCCTTACCTTCCTTCCCATTGAAAAATGTGGCTGTTTATGAGAATTCTCCCCTACTCCTCGCTATTCCTACTTCATATAAACAGAATGATTACACACACACAATGAAATAAGGAAATAAAATGTGTGTGTGTGGGGGGGGGAAGGTGCCTGAAGAAATTCAGATGCAGTTCCATCAATATTTGATTTTGTATTGCATATATTTGGGCATTTGCCCAGATCTCTTTATACCAGTCATAGAATCATAGAGTTGGAAAGGACACCAAGGGTTAAATTAGTCCAGAACAGAATGTATGTCAATGTAGAATTCACAGCTGAAGCATCTTTGATACTTTTGGGCACATCAACAAAGTCGGATTTACAACCTCTTGGGGTGCTCTGACTGGCAAACAGCTCTTACTGTCTGGTAGTCGTTTCAGATGGCCAAAACTTTATTGCTAACCTAATAATAACCTCCAGCCTGTTTCCTTCCCTTTATACAGTCCATCCCTACATTTCCTTTTTGGGGGGAGGGGATATGCTGGCTGCATGTGTGCCCCCCAAATCATGGGAGGGGGATGTTTTGATTACCAAGGTGGAATGGATCAAATTTATTGGCTTACACTAAGCAAAAGGATTTCAGCCAATGTTTAGTAGGATATTGGTTTCTTACAATTTCAGCCAATGTTTAGTAGGAAATTGGTTCTTCTTTGTCATGTTTTATGAATGATTCCTTCAGTCTGGGAAGGACAGCTTCTTTCCATGCGAACTCATTTATCATTTCCCATAACCAGGGCACCATTTTCACCTTGGCAGATTGAATCAGCAATGACTGAATAAACAAGTCATAGCCTCCGCTACTCCAAACACCATGTTTAAGTATTCAAGACCTGTAAACTGAAAAAAACTCCAGTTAACAGGACTGTCTTGAATTTCCGTAATGTGGGCTGCTTCAGTATCATATAATCTAAAGCAAGGCAAATCCAACTGACTTTGTTCACAAAACACAGCAAAGTGCTGAAAGCAGACAGCTTCTCCGTCATTTCTCCCCTGGTACCCTGATGAAGAAGTCCTTGTACAATGTATTCTCAAAGGCTTTCATGGCCGGGATCCAATGGTTGTTGTGAGTTTTTTGGGCTGTTTGGCCGTGTTCTGGAAGTTTTTCTTCCTGACGTGTCACCAGACTCTGTGGCTGACATCTTCAGAGGGCAAGGAGCTCAGGGAACTAGGAGCGCCGAAACCCCAGAGCACAGAGAGAACTCCTAGTTCCCTGAGCTCCTTGCCCTCTGAAGATGCCAGCCACAGAGTCTGGCAAAACGTCAGGAAGAAAAGCTTCCAGAACACAGCCAAACAGCCCGAAAAACTCACAACTACTATAAGTCCTTGTACAGTTTGGAAAAGTACCACTTGCCTTGTACCAGCATTGTTGTTCTAATTTAATGGTACTATAGCATTATATTTGCAGTAAGAAGCTACTGCCACATAAACTTCATGTCAGTAGAACAAACTGCAAAATACACCGACACACTGATTATTATAGCGAATAGTAGTTTAAGAGTGAATACTATACATAGGATGGTCTCTGGCTCCCTCTAGTCTTCATGTCTGGTAAATTCATCTTTAGGAATATATATTTCTAGGATTTTTCTTTTAATATATTCAGACTGCGGATAAGTGAATCAGTGGCTATTGATCCTGCAGATATGGGGATCCTACTGTACACCAAAGAAACAGGGGCAGATGGAAGAGCTGCCAATGTCCAATGAGTGTAGAAGTAGATTTATAAGGCAGCCGGTATTATGTTTCCTTTATTTCACTTAGTTTTCCTGAAAAGGAGCCAAGAACTACCGTATTGTTATGAGAGAAGTGCAAATAATGGTGAATCGTTTCACAAAACCTCGGAAGAGGACAAGGTCCCCTTGGTAAGAAGCAGGATCTCATGAGAGAAAACAAGGTAATGAGATTCTCTAGTTCAGGTGGGAGGGAGCAGGGCATGATCTTAGGGTGTGGTTTCAGAGACACCTGATTGAGAACGTTTGCCTTTTGATCATAAGAGGAGTCAGACCAAGCTTTGCTCACCTCATTCAGCAAGGTGTGAGAGAGGTTCTTTGTGGGAAGAAAACCTTCTGGCCAAGTTGGAACTTGTAAGCCAGCCTAGAGCTCAGCTTCTGAAATTCAGGGTTTTCAAATGGTCTTTGGTCCAAACCATGAAATGGTGCCTGCTCTTCTTGCTGTCCTGCTCCTGATGGGACTCTCTGTCTTGCACTGCTCATGGCAGGCTGCCTAGATGGCCGTATTTTGCCAAGAGGTAGAAAAATACTATGAGCAAAAGGATCACAAAGGCTCATCAGGCTGATCTGGGAGATGTTATGGCCATACCTAAGAAAAAGCAACGACTTCTTAGTGAACCCTGTCTCTTTGCTGGTATGACGACCACCCAGGTGTGGGAAGCCCAGCTGTGAGAAGCAGCGTTTCTCTCTGGAGTACTCATGTTCCCATCTATGAGCCTTTTCACACGACCCCTAAGATCCGCTGGCCACTTAAATTCGGACCAGAGATCTTGGGGGGTTTGTCACTGTTCCTGTGTTCCCACCCCCTCCGCACTCCTGGCTGCTGGCTGCGTGAGGGGAGGGAGAAAAAAGGAAGAAAAGAATGCAGGCTCACCTCCGTTCTGCCATCTCGCTCTGCTCCGGCAGCATTAATATCTCTTAAAGTGGCGGGCGGGGGGGGGCAAAAAACAACAAACAGAAGCGAGGAGAGCCCGGCACTCACTACATTACATCCGCATCAGGAATTTTTCACCCCCGGACTGCAGGTACTTGAAAAGTGCACTGGGACGCGCTTAGGTGGGCGTGGTCGCACTTAATTTTTTGTAAACTCCGGAGCTGGTGGGGAAACAATTTTAAGCTCCGGATCTGGGAGCCATTTGCCACGGATTTTAGGGGTCGTGTGAAAAGGCCCTATATTCAAAACAGTTTATATCTCACCACAGAAACTCGCTGAATTACCAGAGAGCATTCCTGATGCCAGTTTCACACCCCCTGCCCCCCCAGACAGCCTTCATCACCTATATATTTGTCTGTTTGTTTGGCAGCTTATATACACACACATAGGGATGTATGCAAGTCTTTGCAAGATTGTTGTGAAAAGATAGTGAACTTCGTAACTTTATTGCCTAGGCAACGGCTAGGCTTTATTGTTCTTAAAACGTTTCAGCAATTCTCAAGACAGCAATTCTCAATTAGGGCAGGTCCTAATTGCTCCATCTAAATTTTAAAGGCTTAATCCAAAGGGTGGCCCAAACAAACCCCATTGAAATCACTGGAGTTTGCACAAGTGATACGTCCCAATCATTTCTGATGTTCTATTCAACTTGAGATGGGCATCTCATGTAGGCTGACTTGATTTGCTTCTCAAATAAAAGCCAGTGGCAAAACAACTATTTGAGACAAGGCTGCAGCTCAGTGACCAGTTCCAGGTTGCAATCTGCAACATGCCCAGGTAGAGCTACAAAAGAATCATGCTGGACAGCTAAAGCTATTAGGCTAATTGGACCAATGGGCTGATATACAGTAAGCAATCTGTTCAGTTGCCAGGGTACACCCATTGATGGCATTCCACTGGGGAATTCTGGAAATCGTTGTTTGATTATTACTTCATCCAGCTATTAACATTTTAAGCCAAGAATAGGCTGCTTTAAAGTAATATCCGGTTTACTCCTCAATCCTCTGTGTTTGTGTGAAGTTGATTATGGCTTCTGGAGATACCAGGCCTTTAATAATAATTGTGCTGTCAAGTCAATTCTGACTCATGGTGACCCTGTTCAAGGTTTTCTAGGTAGACGGTACTCAGAGATGGTTTATCATTCTCTTTCTCTAAGGTCCCTTTGGGGAATTTGCTCAAGGCGACAGGTCAGCTCTTCTCCTGGGAGGCACCATGGGGAATGGAACTCCCAACCTCTGCCTCTACAGCCAGATGGTTAACTTGCAGAGCTACCCAGGCAGCTACCTGGCATTTACTTGAAAGACAAATATTATTGATATCTCATGGATTAATTTCCTAGTGATTTGGTCTGATATGGGAGTGTGCTGCCTAACCCTAATTCTGTCAACCATGGCTAGCCTGATAGAAATGTTTTTACTACAATGGTACCCTGACTTATGACGCGTCCAACAACCGAGAATCCCAACTTACGAGTGGGCTTCGGTTGTCTTCCCCCCCCAACCACCTTATGAGCAAGATGGGGTTTCTCCCAAGTAACGATGGTGACTTGGGGTGGTGGTGGAGGGGTCAGTCATTTAAAAGGTATTTGAGCCACTGATCCAAGCTCTTGGGTCGGTGGCTCAAAGACCTTTGAAACAGCACACACTTTTTCCTTCACTGGGGGAAAAGCGGGTGCTATTTCAAAGGTCTTTCAGGCACTGAGGGAAGATGTCTCCATTTAAAGAGGCAGCTTCCATCAATGCCTCAAAGACCTTTTATCCATTTTCTTTTCTCTTCCAGTGCAAACCTTCAACAGAGCTTGCATCAGAAGAAAGAAAAAGTGAAAGCAACACTGCTTCTCATCCTCCCACCATCGGGCGCATAGAGGAAGAAGCCACGGTGTTTTCATTTTCTCTCTCTCTTCCAGTGCAAGCGCTAATGGCAGCCATTAGCGATTGCATCAGAAGAGAGAGAAATTGAAAACACCACCACTTCTTGATTTTCAATGCATTCCTATGGGAAACTGCTCCCCGACTTATGAGCTAATCGAGTTACGAACCTGTGCTCGGAACAGATTAATGTCATAAGTCGGGGTACCACTGTACTTAAAAATGTAAAGTGCAGTGAATGCTCCTGCCGGCCTGTGATTTTAAATTGGTAATTAAAACCTGGAACCTAAATTGGCATAAATGTATCTCTGCAGGTCGTGCAGCCATGATAGTTTTTATTTTTTTTTAAAAAAAAAAAGCAGTGTGAGATGCAGGCACTGTGCTTATAATGGCTGCTGGTCAGCTAGATGAGCAGCCATCAAATTGCACAGGCTACTTCCTTGATTCTGTGGGGCTACTTTTTACTAATCAGTATTTCCAATCTTTGCAAAGATTTGTAATTTTAAGTCAGGTAACAACATCAACAGCAATAACGCCAACAGAGCCCCAACTGTGTACTTGAGAAATACAGTAGATGCCCCTTGGGGATGCAACATCAAGATGCCAGAACAGGAGCAGCTTGTAGGTGGTGGGGAATCCTATGCATCAGGAAATAATTTCCAGGACATCACCGTCTCTTAGAGTCTTCTTTCACACAGTGATCCAAGACACAAAGGGCAGAAGTTCCAATGGCAAAATCCCAAGGTCTTAAAACAAAAGGCAAAATGCGAAGATACAACATCACTACCAGGAATTTACCCCTCCAGAACACATGTGTTGACATTCTGATACACCAGCCCAGGTGATGAGGGTCTCACTTATGCTCCTGGAGAAAAACAGAACTCCTTCACTCTCATTCTAAACTGAAACTTTACAAGCACAACCCCTTCCTAAGGATGTCCCCATCCCCCGGGCTAAACCAAATTGTGTGAGGCACTTCTTGAGCCTGACATGGCACATAAATGGTACCTCATCAGATCATGACTGAAGCTCCACACATCTAAATGTCACACAGGATACTGGCTATATAGTGTGCATGCCCCCTAATGTGTGCGTGTGTGTGCATATCCATGTTTATATTGGGATTGGCTCCTGGCCTGAAAAATTAGCCAACTGCTATCACTCAGGCAGCCATCGATTGGTTCGGAAAGAGGAAAAAGAAAGCACATAACATTTTAAAAACCTGAAAGAGAACACTTGAGTGAAAGCCATCGAAAGTGGCTCTTTATGCCACTAAAAGCTGGCTCCCCCCTTTTATGTTAGTATGAGCCTAGCATTTCTCTGTTTTCCTTTCTGTTTCTTTTGTAACAGTTTATCCTTCTGACTATATAAATCAGCGGTAATTTAAAAGTGTGAGTGCTTTATGGGGGGAAAAACACTATCCACAAATCTTCTCTAAAAGCCTCTCGTTGTATGTCATGGCGGCGAGCCTCTTCAGCTAGGCAGGGTTTTTAGACTTGAAAGATTTTACCGTCAGGAAGAGCAACTAGAGAGAGATAACCAGCTGCCTGTCTACTAAAGAGCATGGGCCTAGACAAATGTTATACTGTACTGTAGAAACACGAAATGGGAGAACTAAATGAAAGTTCCAGGTATGAGTTATTAAAAGTGCTTATATTGCAAAAGAAGCGGAAAATTCAACGCGGTGGACTCGCATACAAAATACTGCATTTTGGAACTTGCTCTCAGAGGAGGCTTGTTTCACCTCTTCATTGCCAGCATTTCAAGGACGTGTTGTTTTAGAACGTGTGTTTGAAGCCTCTCTGGCTGCAGGGATTTCTTTCCCAGAGCTGTTGGGGGTGGTGGGGGTGGATGTGGCTTTTAGAAAATCACTGGTTTTATATTTTAGCGGAAGATCGTTCTCTGGTTTCCATCTGCTGAACACGTTTTTCAATTGGGCATGTAGATTTCTGAGTTTGTGATGCATTTTGCTCGGGGGGGGGGTTCCTCTCAAAGAATACATATGTGTGAAAATATACACAAACAATATGTTCACCAGCCCATCTCTGTAATGCCTAAAACAACAGGTTAAAATTGGGGATGGGCACAAAACAAAAATGAAATGCTGTTTGGCCATTTCGTTACGTAACGAAATGAAACGAAACAATGAAGCAGCATTTTGTTACAGACTAAACTAAACTTTTTTGTTAAAATGAACCATTTCGTTCAGTCTGTAAAACGGGGCCTTACCTGCTGGGCTCGCTGCTGCTGCTGCTGCTGAACACCCCGTCTGGAGAGGGCAAGCAGACTGCAGGAGGGCCTGTGCCCGCCACTGCTGCCACTGCCACTGAGGACGCAGGCTGGATAGGGCCACTGGGGATGCCAGGAGGCCCTGCTCCCGCTGCTGACACCGCTGCTGCCAAGAAGTTACCGCAGCTCCCCCCACCCCAATAGGGAGTGTAGCCAGAGAAGCGGTGCGTCTTTTAAACATTTGTTTGCTGCAGAAGCGAGTGCTGATGGCCACTATCAGCACTTGCTTCTGCAGCAATCAATCAATCAATCAATCAATCAATCAATCAATCAATCAATCAATCAATCAATCAATCAATCAATCAATCAATAAAAGACCCACTGCTTTTCCTCCCCCCAATGGGGAGCATACTAGCCAGAGAAGCAGTGCCTCGCGAGGCGGTGGAGACGCTTCTCGGCACCCGCTGCCCCTGGTGCTGCCAATGATCTGGTGTGGGGTAGTGACATCGTGGAGCCCCACCAGAGCCCAGAAGCCCCCGGAGCCTAGAAGGAGGAGGAGGAGGAGGAGGGGTAAGTACAAGCCCCCAGATAAACGAAACATGTTGTTATTGTTTCATTTTTTACGATTTTTTTTTAAAAAAAGTATGAAATGAAATGTGGTGGGGACGAAAGGGAATGAAACGAATCACCATTTTTCCGTTTCATACACATCTCTAGTAAAAAAGCCTGTCTATACAACCTCTCAGTCTAAAACATTTTTGAGGGCCTCAGAGTGAGGAAGGCTGCTCTTTAGTACGACAAAATGTTCACAGAGAGTGCTATTTTGTAGCATTCTTGAATGAATGTGGAAATTTGATACATTTAACTGGCTTCTAGTAGAGAAAGAAAAAAGGTGCAGAATTAATGAGTACAAAAATCACAATTGCGAACCTCATGTTTTAAAAATGTAACTTGTACCAATTTGCAAAAGTGTACTGCCTCCTGAAAATAGGTCCATGAGAGACAAGAGTATTTAGAAAGTGACAAATCTCTATTGCCTTGTGAGGAGAGAGAAAATGGTGCAGATTTACATGTGACACAACAGCATATTGAGATTATGGCTTTTTGGAAAGCCAACCTGACATCTCCTGGATAACATAAATACTTTAACAAGTACAGATGAAGCTTCTTTGATTTCTTCCTCTTGAATGCATAACGTTCTGTTACCTAATTGGCCAGAGTGGCTGTATTACTGTTAAAAGATAAATGACAGTTTCTGATAACTTGGTTTTGTGGTTGTTCTCCACATTTGCTCCTTTGACTTGCTAAAGTTTCTGAGGGAACAAATTGACTTGCTAAAGTTTCTGAGTGAACAAACAAACCAATGGTCAACCTTGGTTTTCCCTGCTACATGGCTAAATCAGGAGTTGGTTCTTCCTTTGCTTTATGCCTCTACAAATGATTCCATCTCATCCCAGCATCATCCCATGTCCTGATTTCCTGATAATATGTAGTTAAATGGTTTGAATTATACCCACCACTTGGGATGTTTCTGTTTTTTTGTATCTACTGTGATTTCTGGAATCAACCATCCAGTCCATGTTAGCGTGTAGCCTTACTGCCAAAGAGTAACTTTTCCTGTCTTTGTGCCTTTGCCCCTTTATAATAAAGGTAATACTTCTATTCATTGGCAACCTTAGCCACTCAATGATTTATTGTAATACTAATAATGATAGTACTTCCACTATGGTACTTTCAAATTTTATCTGAACGGGGGTTTTCCCTGTCAGTTTGACCCAAACCGAAGGTAATAAAAAAGCATTTGCTTTGGGGGAAACTGCAAACTTTATTTTTTAAAAATTCTCTTGAATGCTTTATGAAACATTTGGGCTTATGCTAATTAAAATAAATGTCACCCTCCCCTGGAAAGAAGCATCCCTCTCCAAAAGCTACAACTTGCTTTTTCTTTAGCTTTTTCTTGTTTCTGAAGGTGAGCGCTGACATTTCTGATTAAGCTTTCATATGTCAGTTGTGATTATGCAGCTATAAAAAAAAAACCATCTTGCAATTTCACTGTAAACAATTATTTATCTATTTGTTTTTGAGTATTTTTACCCTGCCTTTCTCCTTGGAAAAGGACCCAAGGAGGCTTACAGTAATGAGGGACAATATACAGTCCAGTACAATTAAGACATGTTCAAGTATTGAAAACAGGGAATTGAGGGAAATCTTAAAGACAACATTGCATTAAAGCTACAAGAGAACATGAGCAGTTAAAAAGAGAGTAAAATTCCATGTAAAAGTTATGAGTGATGGAGACTAACATTGAAAACATCGTGTCAGTGCAATCACACAAGGTTATAAGTGGTTATAAACACAAAGTCTATGTGAACATATAGATGCACATAAAAGACACATAATAGGTAGTCCATCATTCAGGGAAAGCTTGCCTGTTTTTGGAATGACATCAGAGATGGGGCAGTCCTTGCCTCACATAAAGGGTTAAGGACTTGGCAACAACCAGCTTCACACCATATAGCTGTAAGTCTGAGACGATGACACTAACTTTATCCCATCGTCTAAAAGCCGCTTTTTTCAGCAAAGGTGCCTCTTTTAAACTTGGGCTCACGGGCTCATGAGGGTGCTCATGAAATTGAGTTAATTAATCATTGTAATCAAAATGTGTATTTAGTCTGCAATAATGCTTCATTCAGCAGACAACTGTCTCCTTGGGGGTAGGAGAATCGGTGGCGAAGGAGGCTCTTCACAAGCATGAAGACTTGTTGTGTTGTTACAGCTGTGACTGACTCTTCGTGACCCCATGTCCATGGAGTTTTCTTGGCAGGAATACTAGAGTGGTTTGCCAGTTCCTACTCCAGCCACCTACAGCACCTGCTATTCCCTGGTGGTCTTCCAACCAAGTACTAGCCAGGCCTGACCCTGCTTAGTTTCCAAGATCAGGCGAGATTGGATGTTTGTGGTTTGGTCTAAATTTGTGCCCTTTGGCTGGGGCAGGTGAAATGGCTTTTTTTAAATCTGTCCCTGATTATTCTCAGGGCCGGCGCATCCAGCCCCCTGGAGCCTCTTCTGAAGGCCTGTTAACTAGATGTACATAAAAAGAAAATGCCTGGAAGAAAGCAATATTAAATGATTGAAATATGTGTTATTGAAGGATCAATTTGTATGCAAAACCTGTCACTTAGTGATGCCCTTTTTAATGAGAGGTTAACTTCACAATTCCTGAACTCTGATCACTTTGAACAATTATGATAGTTTATTTAATCATTGAATATAATCACCACTAATTGTATCATTGGGGGAAATGATCTCATGTGAATGTGCTGCTTTGCCAATAGCTAAGAGCGGAGTAGATGTTCTATAAAACATTAGATTTATCTGGCGGGCCATTAACATAAAAAAGAGCTGACACATTAAAGTGGAAGGTGAAATGGCAGCTGAACTTCAAATGACATTTTTGATCTGACATTTCTGGGAGGCAATTTGCAGTTAATCTGATTATGCTTTTAAACACGCCTTTCCCCAGCCTCTTTTCAGTGACTGTGGCCAACTTTGGGAAGAAGGCTTTTGCTACTGTTGAAAGAGTCTTCACAAAAAAAAACCAACCAGATGATTTCATCCTCATATTGAAACATCTGTACTAATTTCCCATTAGCATCTGAAAAGTTTTTTTTAAAAAAAACTAGCAATAGTTTTTTTTCAAAGTTGAATCTTCTTGTCTCCTGCTCTTGTCAGAGCATACATACTGTAAGCTCGTTGCTATGCCAACTGCTTGTAAGCAAAGATTTTCAGTCCAAGGCGGTTACTTTACATCCTACTTTGTTCCGTGACTAATTTTGTACTGTGACAGCGTTGGTCGCGATCACGTAGTTTTGTCCCTGTTTCAGTGTTCCCATGGTCGTGATAACTTGTCTCGTGACAAGTGTTGCCTCACGGTCTTGTACCGTGACAAACACTGAATTTGTCTAGCTTCCTTTTTCCTTTTGAGGGGGAAAAGTCTGTTTATTTTGTTTCGGCATGGGGCTGAAAAATTGGAAGATGACACGTTCTTTAAAGAAGCCTCTGAACTGGTGAGATGGCTCCTTCATAAATCCCAATTCTTCTTTAAATTCTGGGATTCCACCCATGATTTCTTTCATGGGGAAAGGGTTGGGCGTGCTGCCAAGGCCCAAGTATACGAACAATGGCTCAGGGCTTCCTGCAGCCCCCACGAAAGCAGAATCAGTGAATCAGGATTCATTATCTATTAACGACGGTTTATATTCCTGTATTTAATATATAAAGGGAGCATTGTTGAAAAAGCTTTGGTATAACGGCAACCCCTCCAACAAACTGCCTCTCAGTGAATGAATGACTCAGCATTGTTGGCTGGTGCCGCAGCGGCCTTTCTTTCAGAGGGGGACATTTTCCATTACAGATGGCACTGCTGTGTCGCTGTGAGCATGAAGAATAGCCGTTAGTTATGAGCAGCAAAGATAATGTATCACATCATGTCTTCCGGATCAGCAGGTCTCTGCTGGAACACAGCTAAGTATCTTAAACCCCATGTCAGATCTCTGTATGCTCTATGAGGGCCAATTTGGATAAGTAACTTCTTTTGCACTTTTAGAAGAGGGAGCTGTATTGGTCTATGCTAGCTTCTCAAGCGAAAACAAGCGAAAAACATAAAGAAGACAAAAGCACTGAGGCACTTCTGTATTTTAAGGAGAACTTTTGTGGATTTCCCCGCTTCTTCAGACTACTCACATTACATTATAGTACAGTATTAACAGTAGTCTTTAAAGGGCCACAACATTTTCATTGTCTTTATTTATTTATGCATTTGTCTTTTGTCTTGGCCTTAGATTTTCTTAACTACAATTCTCAGAAACTCTCAGCTAGTGTGGCCACGTTTCTGGCCATACATGCAGATTAGGCAGATTGAACCTGGAGGCTTTTGCCACCTGATTTTGTGTTTCTGCATACTGAGCTCCTTTAAGATCTTAAAAAAGGAGCCAGAGTCACCTGTTTAAGCTGCAAGAAACACCTGCACACTTTGAAAGAGGTGGCAAGCTTTGACATGCACGCTGTAGTCCATAAAAGTACGATTAGTTTGGAGCAGTGATTTGCAGCCTTTAGACTTTTATTTGGAACACGTTGGCACTCCGACAAACGACTGTCTTTGTGAACCATGCATCTATGCTTGTAGGCTCCTCTGCGTGACTGCATGAAGTGTGAGCCCCCAAGAGGTTTCTGCTTGGACCCCCTCAGGCAAAGGGAGCCACTTGTCAGCAGCAACATAACATCCCACTAACACCTTCTGATGTGATGAACAAGCTGGGAACGTGTCCTCAGCAGCTTGTTGGAAAGATACTGTATTACATGCTTTTTCTTTAACACTGGATGTCTATGGATAGTATGCTCTGAACCTGCTATTAATTTAAAGGGCCTCACCCTTACACCTCGGGGTAACTGAGACTGTCCGTTTGGTCATGACTCTTTTTTGTCCATTGCCTTTCCTCTCTTCTGCGTTTTCTGCTGCCTGAAGATACAGGCAATGAGATGTAGCTCCAAACTTAATACACCTGTTTGAGGAAATGTTCATTTTTAATGCCTTTGCCTTTAGGAAAGAGTTATTTCTCTGGCCAATGCTTCCATTCTCAATGACTGATATTTCTCTGTACCCCACTGTCATTCGGGGATAGCCTCTGTCCTACCAAGCATGGTCTAAGCTGGTTCAACCAGTCTAGCTTGCAACGGAGTCATGTTGACGGCCAAACTTACTCAGGATGCCCTTGCTCAAGGGGAGTGTCTTGCACTACTTATTGTGAAAACATTTCCTCTGTCACTTAATGTTTGAAACATTAAGTTTCCACATTTGTCTGATATTATTCAGAATTTTCAATATATCCCCTAACTGCTTGTACTACATCCCGCATTAGTATCAAGAGTCCCCTGCATTTCTTATGAGTTTGTCACTTCCAGAGAAAAACCCGTTGTATCTACTGTGACTGAAACCGTCCCATTCCAAATCCTCTTTAGTTCACTTTTAGTTCACTGACACCAAGAACTGTGATGTTTAAATATTTCCATTTCACTTCTTTTACAGCAGACTGATGCATGACCAGAGCATACAAGATTCTGCACGTGGATTAAACATCAAGCCTCTCCCTTTCTTTTCTCACTTTTTTGTAGTATAATAGTGCAAGAACAAACATGTTACCTCAATATCTTTCTTCCTTAATTGACCTAATTCTGTTGTTACACTATGGATTCATGAGTTTGTCTAATGCAGTGGTTCCCAACCTTCCTAATGCTGCGACCTTTTAATACAGTTCCTCATGTTGTGGTGACCCTTTGCCCTACTTGGAAGAGGCCACAAGCCCCTTTACAGGCACCCTCAGCCAATCGCAGCCTCCAGTGCCATTGACTGACATCCCCTCCAAACTATCAAGCTGTAACTCACCCCTTCCTCCCCCTCCTCCTCCAGACCCAACCTGATTGTGCCTTTTTCAGTCAGTCAGTCAGTCAGTCAGACACCTTTATTGGCATAAATAAATAAATAAATAAATAAGTAAAATAGACAATGAACAATAGAGAATAAAATACACAATTGAGAAAGTGTACATACCCGAACCAGTATCAATTAAAAACAGGGAAGGATGGAGGGAATATAGGAGTATTGAAATAGAACGAGAGCAAGAGGGTGTTCCCATGTATCCTTATATTTGTCCAGCCAAAATTGACTGCAGACCATCCAGAATGAACATACTATATTTGGGGGTGTTGAACAAAAGGCCCGTTAAGTAACTGTGGCCTGCATCGCTGGATTAACAGATTGATAAATGTGGCAATCTGCCTAGTGTGGGTTTTGTCTAAGCCTGAGAGAAGATTATGCAAAATGATCTCGTCCTGGTGACCAGGGAATCTAGCAAGATGTGGCTCTAGGTGGGAAGCGCGGATGTCCTTATATAGAGGACAATATAGGATCATATGCGCCAGAGACTCGATGGTCCCTGAATTACAGGGGCATAACCGAGTCTCTAGTGGTAGAGAGCCAAATCTCCGGTATAGGACATTAGAGGGGAGCACATTACATCTAGCTAGAGTGAAAGCACGTCGTTCCTGTGGATTCTCTAAAAGATGTAGGTAGCTGGCCGGCTTGCCAACAGGTAGTGGGAGTTGTAGACTGAGAGGAGAACATGCTTTAGAGGCTGCTGCAAAAAGGTCTTGCCTTTCAATGTCTAGCAGTCTAAGCTTTAACAGCCTATAAGCCTGCATGAAAGGTAGTGCCCCCAGTTGATCAGGTGAAATGCCCAGCACTGGCTAATGGCGACCCCGCTTGAAATGGTCATTCGACCCCCAGGTTGGGAACCACTGATCTAATGGCTGTCTTGGCTACCCCTGCATTTGTTGAGTGTGGAAATGTAGGGGAAAAGTACAGAGTTCAGGATTCAAGAGGCAGTGTCCTTGGGTTTTAAATGGGACACTGTGTATCATTACCCTCCCAGGTGTCTTCGTTTCCACCCAAGCTGAGTGGTGAAAATCAATTTAAAATGATACTGTTAGTGGAACGGACAGTACAAAAATAAAGTGGGTTATCATTTCATGAATCATTTGCCAGTGACCTTTTTTCAATTGCAGTTCACCCCAAGAGCTATTATGTATTTTAGCCTTATTACTTCCTGACTTTTCCTGGTACTCTGTCAATTATGGGAGGCAAAACTATGTGACTCAATTCACTGCTCTATTTGGTAAATTAAGATTCCAAGCATAATTTGCGACCTTCTTTCAGAAGAGTTGGTCACTTCATTGAAAGATTAAGCAACACACTCTGGAAACAAAGCAGGGGCAGTGCCACCCTCCTATCATGGAATGAGCAAAATCCCATTGCTTACACCAGAGTAGGCACACTGAATCAACAGTGATTATACACACAAGTAGTTGTGTATTAACTGTAAATATGTCGAAGTTTTTACTCAGGTCCAGCTCATCTATATTCAGTGGGAAAATACCACCTCCTGATTGGTTGTTCACTAGCTGGGCTAACTATAATCAGCTCAGCTTGGCTGTTTGGCTCTGTGTGTGTTTTCACCTGAATAAAGAGTTGCTAATCATTCTTTTGGGTTGTCTCCATCCTTCATTCCCCTATTCAATATAAGGGAAGTTTGCTGGCAGGAATAGCCAAGTACAGTACCTTGAAAACACTGAGCTCGGTGAAATTGACATTAGGATTCCTCAGACAGTCAGGAATACAGCAATCCTTATTTCAATGTGCAATAGTGGTTTATGGGGGCCAGAGGGAGGGGAGACCACAGTGCTACCACTCCACTATGGGGCCTGGCATTACAGAAAGCATGTTTCAATACCATAGCCATAAATACAACATTGTCTGCACATTTTGTAAGTCCATTGGCCACTGGGTTCCATCTAGTTTCAACTATCCAACTACCCACCAGGAACATTTTGTGTGACATATAGAATCATTCCTGGTGCACACTATAGTGGGGTTGTTGGTTTCAGCATAATTCAGCAAATGCAGATTCAGCACAAAACCCCAGGAATGAATCTCTCTGCATATAATCAGTGTCAGTGCTTGACTGTTTCTTTGTGACACCTCACCTCCCTTTAGCAGTACAGCCCTTACAGAGCAATATGTTCAATGGGGAGTAAGGGGGGATACAGTATTTCCATTAACCAAAAGCTCCATGTAAACAGTACTGAAATGACTAACACTGACTTTAACCAAATGCAGTGCCTCTTAAAGGTACAGAACTCCATACAAATGCAGTGCCTCTTAATGCAGTGCCTCTTAATGCAGTGCCTCTTAAAGGTACAACACTTCATACAAAAAGTATGAAATTTATTTTTTTAAAAACAGACATACATGGATGCATATGCAACATTCCAGACTTGTAATAATATTAATGGCTTCTTGTGCACCAACAGTCTTAAATTAAAACTAACAGTCTGTTATGATGAGCTTCCTCAATGACTTGCCCATTTTGGGAAACCAACCCAGGGGTGCAGCAGTATCTTCTAACGGTTCCCCTTTCCCTCCCTCCCTCCACCATAGTGACTCCATGCCCATGGAGTTTTCTTGGCAGGAATACTAGACTGGCTTGCCACTTCCTACTCCAGGCACCTACAGCACCTGGTGTTCCCTGGTGGTCACCCATCCAAGTTCTAGCCAGGCCTGACCCTGCTTAGCTTCCGAAATCAGACGAGACCAGATGTGCTTACTTATCTGCAGGTTCTGTGGCACCCTTGTATGGTGCAGTGAAGGAATCTTGGCCTAGTCTTGCCAAAGATTTAGATTCCTGTACTCCTCTTCTCAAGGGAGTCCTTTCTGCCTCCTCTCCACCAAATAATAATAATAATAATAATAATAATAATAATAATAATAATAATAATAATCCTTTTACCTGGAAGCTGCTGTGGCATTTACCTGTAGTAATGAATAATGCATGAGAGGTGTCTGTACTGCTTGGTGGATTTGTAGACCAATGAGAGAATCTGGGGAGCAGCTTGAGGGGATTTAAGGCTCTGCTCAGCACTGTTTTAGCGACAGAAAGGGACTGACAGAAGGACCCACAGTTGCAGATAGGGAATCTGACAGAGTCTGAGAGACTCAGATAGGGACTGGCACCCTCTGAGAAAAACAGATAGGGCGAAAGAAGAGATAGGATTTTTAGAGTGTCTGTGAAAAAAACCAAGTGTTTAGTTTGTAAACTTAGGAAATGGGGGTGCATGTAGTCAGCTTTATTAGTGATCAAACTTAGGTGGGTTTGAACTATATTCTTTTTGTTTATACTTCAACACATTACCATTAATGATTTTGATTCTACTTTGTAATCAATAAACTTCATTTTTTTTAATTCAGCTTAAAAACAGTCTGAAGGTTTTAATTTACTAGCTAAGCTAGTTTGTGGCAGCAATAGAGAAAAATCAGAAGCAGTGTTTGTCAGTAGCCTATGAAAGGGCTGGAGGCAAGCACATTAACGCTACAGCTGCTTCCCTTAGATAAGTCAGGACGGGGGGAATTCCCATTAAGCCACCGGTATAGCATAGTCTCTGGTTTCATCTAGTGCCCAGTCCTGTATCCATGTACTTTATGAAACAACAGGTATACATCCTATGGATATGGCAGTCCTACTATATTGGAAAGCTGAAGCCAGTGGCCTGTAAGTCAAGGAAGGCACGCATCTAAAAAGTTTGGGAACCACTGGCTGGAAACAACATAACATGCAGTTTCATTCTCAGTGCCACTTAGAATAAAGGTTGTTAGTCTCATATAAGGGTTTAAGATAGCAGCCTAGATGAAATATATAGTTCTTGATTAAAATGAAAATTTTATTCTAGTCAGGGTTTAGGCTGCACCACAGTACAGTTGCTCTGCACAATGACCACTTGAGGGAGGCCAACAAGGGCAAAATGTCCCTGCAGTCCTCCTCAGTTTTTCTGTAGCCTTTGATACCGTCAACCACAGTATCTTTTTGGGGAGGCTCTCCGAGCAGGGCATTGGAGGCCACACTTTGGTGTCGCTCTGCTCCTTCTTGGAGGACCATCCCCAGTGAGTTCAGCTAAGGAAGATGACTTCTGTCCCTTGGTCCAATTGTGGGGTGGCACAGCAGCTGAGCATCTCAATGCTCTTCAACATTTACATGAGATCACTGGGAAGGGTTATCAGGAGGTATATCATCAATACACAGATGACACCCGGGTCTATATCTAGTTTCCTTCATCCACACTGGTTGCCGTTGTGTCCTTGGAGCCTTGCCTGACTGATCTCCTGGACTGGATGGAAGTTGAGAGACTGAGATTGAATTCCAACAAGATGGAGGTCCTCTGGGTGGGTGCTGCCAGTGTCTGCAGTTTGGGGAACTCCCTCTCCTTTGGGGTGTGTGCAACTCTTTTCATGAAGGATGAAGTCCATAACCTAGGCATTCTACTGGACCCAATGCTCTCAATGGCTTCCCAAGTGGCATCTGTGGTTTGATCTTCACACTTCCGCCTGCAGCAGACTGCCAGGCTAAAGGACTCCCTTGATACTAGGGCACACCATATCAAGGTTAGACTACTGCCATTCTCTCTATGTGGGGCTGCCTAAGAGATTAATGCGGAGACTACAGCTAGTGCAGAATATGGCGATGAGGCTGCTAATGGGTACTAGGAGACATCAGCACATTATCCCTGTCCTGGCCATTCTGCACTGGTGTCTGATACGCCACTGCATTGACTTCAAGGTATTAATGTTAACATACAAAGCTTTAAACAGTTAGAGACCTTAGTATCCTTCAGAGCAGCTCCTCTTACGTAGAACTGCCAGAGTCTCCAGGGCATCCCAGATGAGACAGCTGAGGGAGCCAACCCTGAGAGAGGCCCATAACACATTGACTAGGAACCAGGCCTCTTTGGTGGCTGCCCCATATCTGAGGAACAATCTCCCTCTAGAGAGCCACCAGGAGTCCTTGCTCCAGGCATTTAAATTGAATGTGTCTATTTAGGCTGGCCTATCCTGATTTAACCAACACCTAGATGCTCAAAACTGCCATTTTTATCGCCTTTGTTGATTTGGTTTTAATGTTAATCTTCTCATAACTGTTATTTATTTCTTGAAATCTTGCACTTTTTCTGCTTATTTAATTTTACTTTAATATTGTATATTTGTAATGTTTATGTTTTTGAGATTAAGCCAATTATGGTTTCATTCAAGTACTCTTGGGTTAATTTTTGCTTCATTATGCCTATGTGTTTGAAATGTTCTTAATTATGGTTTTATTGTTTTACTTTTGTATTCGCTTTCAGTTGTACACCACCCAGAGTGGCCCTTGAGCCAGATGGGTTTGCAGTTTATAAATCAATTGATAGGCCACCTACTCCTAGCTGTGAAATTCTTAATAAATAAAGGGTGGTGGAGTCTCCTTCTTTGGAGGTTTTTAAGCAGAGGCTGGATGGCCATCTGTCGGAAATATTGTGATGGGGTTCCTGCATGGCAGGGGGTTGGACTAGATGGCTCTTGAGGTCTCTTCCAACTCTATGATTCTATGATTCTATGAAATGGAAGTGTTTTGAGCTTTCATCCAAATTGGCATGGTGTGAGAGAGCTGAGGCGAGATTGGTGTACCATCCTCTCTAAAGAAGGAAAAGCCTGCCCCTTCTGGACCTAAGTGACTAATGGATTTAAAATTGAAAAAAGCCTGGGAGATGAAAGAACTGGAGGAACTGGAGGAAACGGAAGGTATAAGGGAGGAGGCAGAAAGGAGGGGGGCAGCTGAGCAGGAGACGGAGATGGTGTGTTGGATGGAGGAGGAAAAGTTAGAGGAGAAGGAGTTACTGTTTGATTTGTGAAGAAGGTTCCATGAACCGGAGAGTGGGTGACCTTTTTAGTTACTGTGAGACGCAGCAGGTTGAGAGAGGAGAAGCAAGAAGGAGTGGGGACATATTTGAGAGAGTGCGGGGGACAGGGAGAACCAGAGATGTCACAGTTCTTTAGGGACCAGCACTGAGAGCAGTCCCTTTCCCCCCACCTATTCAATGGGACCCAGTCCAGAGAGTGTGGGAACAGGGCATTGGCTGGGTGTTCTACAATGAACAGTAATCCACGATGAGAGAACCCCAGGATATGGACCAGATTGTTTGGTGCCAGTTGCACATTTTTTTAAAAGAATCCGACCAATCTTTTGGGACCGTTTGCAACATTTTGTTGAAACCCAAGTTGCTTGTAAGAGTGCTGGATGAAGAGAGCAGAGAGACTTTAAACCTGTTGGAAGAAGTTAATAAAGCAGTTAAAGCTGAAAATGTGCTGGCTTTATTAAACTCAAGGAAGACAGAGACGAGGCAGGGAGCTTGCATGGATCGCACACATGGTTTTGACAAAGAATGGGGAGTTCTAATTTTTGAAATGATTCCCTGTCTGATCATTAAAAAAACACACACACACACCTTGAATCGTTGGTATCAGGGTGCATTTAAAAACTACTTGCTCCATATAGTTTATCATTTGTAGCTGTTTAGTAGCACAGACTTCATGACTCAAATGCATTTCTATTCACTTTATGATCTGTGATTTGTGAAGGAGGTTCCAGGAACTGGAGAGTGGGTATGTTTAAGTTACTGTTCCCTCTCCATGGGAATCCTGATTAGTTATGAATGGTTCATTGAACTCCTTCACATTCAGTGCTCTCATAAGGAAGTAACATACAGTATCACCTCTGTGTTTCCCTATTGTTTATATTGCACCCTGAGTGCCACATATGAGTTTCCAAATAATGGATGTTTATGGCTGCATCAGGAAAGCAGCAGAATGAGAGAAGGGAAGATTGCCTTCACTGGGATTATGGGCTGGTTAAGATGAGCTAGAATATGATATTGGAAAAATACATGATTTTCTAGATTGCAATTCACAGAGTTCCTCAGCCAGCAGAACAGTGATAATCTGCCTACTTGATGCCAATCATTACAATATATGTACTGGCAGTCATGTATACAGGATTGCCATGTTACCTGGATCTTAGACATGCTACCTAGTTCCCAATTAGTCTGGACTCCAGGCTTCCATTAATTTTGTTTATCTAGCCCTTAACAGAATTGAAGGTACAAGGCAGTCCTTGTTTTGGTCAAATAAAATTTTATGTCAGAAACTAGGAAAGAAAATGCTAGGAAAAACAAGAGAGCAGAAGGATAAATTATTAAAACCTTATTAGGCTTATGGTTGCTGTGAAACAACTTTTTGGAATGAGGTTTCAAATAATGATAAGGAAATGATAATACATTTTTGAATAACAACTTTTAGATGTATATGGCTCTTGAGAGTAAACTATGGCTCTTATTCTCTCTCTCTGTCTCCCTCACACGCGCGCGCACGCGCGCACACACACACACACACACACACACACACACACACACACACACACACACACACACACACACACACACACACAGAAGGAGATGACACCTTATTTTCCTCCCTGATTTTGTAGACCACCTTACTTTCCCCTGCAAGGGACTGAACCTGGATCTCCTTCATTGAAGTCCACCACTCTGAACAATTTACTCCATTAACAGATCTCAGATCAGCAGCTACTATATAAATGATACCAAGGCTAAGAGATATCCATAGGAAAAATACTGCAAGAATTAACATGCTGTTTGCATAATCTGCAAATACTAAGGAAAACAAAGGTATCCAATTGGAATAATATCTAAAGTATGCTACGTGGATTTGAAGAACCAAAATAGAGCACCTGGTCATATGTACGAATAGAAGGAGGCAAACTGATGTTTTCCACAGAACTCAATTACATCCAGCCTTCCATGTTTCAAAAATACAGAGAAACACACCCACCCCCTTGCTTTCAGTGCCACTTCCACAGAAATCTTCCTCATATAAAATCTCTGCCTGTCAGGCAGCATGGAGCCCCAAAGCAAGAGAGGGAAAGGCATGATGGCCCTCAAGACATTGATGGTTGTATCTCTTGTCAGTTTTAGGGATTATGTGAGCTGTGATCTAGCCACATCTAGAGGGTGAAATAGTCACTGTATTCCTGCCCTAAAGTTAACAGATATTCTGTTGATTCTTAATTTGAAAATCATCCTCCCATCCCTATCTTCACATGCAGCTTTGAGGTCTTTCACTGCAAATGTTCCAGTTCGAACCGACAATTATTGGCACCATTTGCCTACAGCGAGTTCTGGCCAATGTCATGTTTTCAAAAATATCCCACATCAATCCAGAACTCCATGTAACAGCCACAACCCCTATGATAGTTGTTCAGAAGCTTGGTTTGAGTCATTGTGTGGGAGCAGTGAAGAGAAGAAATGGCAGAGAAACAAGTACAGAGCATTTCTACTCTTGCCTTATTACTACAAGGATTATCTTCTTCACAACATGAAGTTCTGTAGGTTACTTAAGAGAATAAACTCATTTCCTGGGCCAAGAGAAAATGGCCTCAGGAAAATATGCTAGTTCTGTCCCTCCCTCCCCACACTACCTCACCCCACCCACCTTAAAATAATTTCAGAAAATACACCTTATTTCATATCAATTTTAAATGTAAGATATCGTAAATATGAAAAATACAGTGGTACCTTGTATAAAGGAATTAATTCGTTCCAAATGAAATTATGTTAAGCAAATTTTCCTTTATACAAATTCCCATAGGAATGCACTGAAAATGGAGTAATCCCATTTTATGTTGTACGGATTTTCCCCATAGGCGATTATGTTAAGCAAATTTCCCCTATCTCTGGAATTTTTTATGTTGTACAGATTTTATGTTATACAAGCTGTTTGTTATACAAGGGTCCACTGTACTGTACATTTTTATATTAATAATACTGCTACCTCTCTTAGTGGTGGCCCTATCTTAAGGCAAACTGAAGTCTCTTTATCAGAAAAGCATGGTACAATAATATATTTATTTTATTATTTCTATGTTTTTCACTGCCAGGGAGGATAGGAAAGTGTTACAGGATTTTCTACCTTCTGTGAGTAATATGAGGTAGAATAAGAGTTTTTCTTCACTGAGGGGAGGGAGAATACCATTTCCAGCTAGACCTCAGGCAGAAAAATGGCTTTGGTCAATCTTGTCTCCACCTCCCCCCTTATAAAAGTCGGATTCATATTAATCTGTTTCAGCGTGTACAGAAAAAAGATACAAATTATGGTTGCACAATAAGCCACCAGATGTACAGTACTTCAGTGTGAGCTTTGGTGGATTAGTCTGCTCCCTCAGAACTTGGAACATACTATACTGTAATGACTATTATTGTTACCTGGCCTCATACAAAGAATTCTACCAGAACATCAATACTTTTCACTCTACTATTAATCTAGTCCTGTTTATACAACAGGTACACTTTGTGCACACCACTGTGCAGTGACATGTAGCACTATATTATATAAAAAAGCCATTGTATTGAAAATTCAAGTCCACTACCAATATAACTGTCCTCTTATTTGCCTCATCTCACATGACACCTGGCCTTCTACCCTGTATTCTGTGCATATCAACCTGCCACCATACTCCATGTCCAGTATCTGAGAAAATAGAATAGAAAATCCATGAAAGTTCACACTTGAAATCCATTTGTCAGTTCTTAAGCAGCACCCGTTTTGTTACTATTTTGCCTAATAAAACTTTCTATTCTTCTGCAAGGGCAGGTTAGAATATATTTCTTCCTCATGTATTCTTCACAAAAAATCATGTGAGTTACAGCAGATTGAAAGATAAGCCATAATCCAGATACTTTTTAAAATCTCATTGATTTAAAGGGAGGGCTTAGGGTTGAGGCTTCCCTTATTGAAATGAATGGGACTTTACAAGGCTTTACATTGGCCTTGTAGTGATTTGCCTAATAAGCTTCAAAGCTGTGCAGCCGTACGAACTTGAGCCTCTCACGGTATAACCCTAGGCCAGCTTTCCGCAACCTGACACCCTCCAAATGGGCTGACGGGGGATGATGGGGCTTTTATTAAAATACATTTGGAGCCAATCTTGTGCGTGGTTGCCTCACTACCCTATAATGATTATGGTTTAATGTACATTATGGGAATGTCGCCAAAAAACAGTGGTCACCTCTTGGGCTTTGTGCCTTCCCTCTGTGGTAGGTAGCAAGCGTTGAGGCAGGGGTTGGAAGTACAGTTCCCCTCAGTGCTTCCTTGACAGCTACTGGACTCAGTAATCCACAGGGTCCTTCCCAGCCCTGCAGTTCTAAAATGACGATGAACATGACTTGGAACACTCTCGTAATAATACAGTGTAATTCTTAATACTACAGTGTAATTGATAATGGCAGACAATGGTATGGACAGGAACCTGGGAAATCCATAACCATATCATGGCATTTTCAGAAGATAAGTACACTAAGAATTCAGCTACATGCCGTAATACTCCTACCGTATATACTCGAGTATAAGTCGACCCGAGTATAAGTCGAGGACCCTAATTTAACCCCCCAAAACTGGGGAAACGTATTGACTCGAGTATAAGCCTAGGGTGGGAAATGCAACAGGGCCTGGCAGCTCCTCCTTTGTAAGCTGGGGGAGTGGTGTGTGATGTTTAAAATGACTTTTAGCCACTGACCCAAGCACTTACCAGGCCCTGCTGCATTTCCCATCCTAGACTCCCCTGTGATGCAGAGGGGAGTCATGTAAAGCGGCACGAAATGTTTAAAATGACTTTTAGCCACCGACCCAAGTACTTGCCTCAATGGCTAAAAGTATTGACCCGCATATCAGCTGAGGGCCCCTTTTTTCAGCCCAAAATTAGGGCTGAAAAACTAGGCTTATATTTGAGTATATACAGTAGTTTTATTTTATTTTTTGCATTGGGTTTACCATGCTGAAATCAATTTTAAAATATCCATTACGTACAACTAGTAATGCATTTTGGGGCAGAAAATATATTTTAAAAGACTCACAAAGAGGTTGCTTATTTTAAAATCAGTTATGGTCACACTTTTTAAAACTTGGTTTGGCTTGTGTGAATTCCTGTGTTGGACTAAATAGTGTCTGTGACAGTCTGCAAAGTATGTAGAAACAGGCTGCAAGTTCAGTGGGGTTTGGGCTGTGGATACCTTGCAGTTAGACTTCTTCCCGCTCCCTTCCTATCAATTTCTATTTTAGTGCTGCATTGATCTATCACTATGCCAGCTCCAAAAGCAAAACAAAAACCCACTAAAAAGCATGAAGAAACTGGAGACAGGCTGTTGCTTCTGCTGACACGGTCCCTTGCAGTTGCATTAAAACTTGTCATTCTTGTCCTGCCCCACTCCGACCTCCTCCAGCGAAGGGATCCTTGAATCTTCCTCCTCTGCCATGAAGCACTGTAGGCTTCATAGGCCTGGAACCTGCTCAGCTACTCTCTTCCATGTATTGATGCTCCAGCAGCCAGAACAGGAGACTCCTCCCTCCCAATCAGCTCCATGGAGTTCCCAGAGGTTGGAGAAAGCCAGCTTTCATGAAGATGCCCGCATCACTTCCAAACCACATGATACATCAATTTTTGAAAAACCTAAACCAGTTTAATTCACTAGTGTAAAAAGTGTTCTGCTTATATACCGCCCAATACCACTTCAAGTAGTCTCTGGGAGGTTTACAGTTTAATTGTGCAGGCTACACATTGCCCCCCCCCCCCAAGCAGGCTGGGTACTCATTTTACTAACCTCAGAAGCAGGGCCGGCGCTTCCATTAAGGTGAACTAGGCAGTTGCCTAGGGTGCCAAAATGGAGGACGCTGGACAGCCTGCCGTCCCCCAGCCGCTGGCCACTGCCGTCCGTCCCCCCACCACCCGCCAGCCGCCCATCGCTGTCCACCCATCACTGCCCACCTGCTGCCCCCACGCCCATCCTCCGTGCCCGTCGCCGTCCCCTGCCATCTGCCGCTCCCCGCCCCGCCGCCCTGCCACCCACCTGCCACCGCCCGTCACCCTGCCCGCCGCCCCGCCGCCTTGCCCCCCCACCCTGCCCCCCCTGCCCCCACCCTACCCCCTGCCCCACCCACCCCACCTTCGCCCCTCGCCTAGGGCGCAAAAAACCCTAGCACCAGCCCTGCTCAGAAGGATGGAAGGATGAGTCACCCATGAGCTGGCTACCGGGGATTGAACCCCAGGTCGTGAGCACAGTTTGTCCTGCAGTACAGGCATTTAGCCACTGTGCCACAGGGCTCTAACATGGGAATATTGTTTTTGGAAGCAGTGTGTGATATATGTAACATAAACATCTAGTAGCTCAATCTAAAATTATATGAAATTATGCTTGGAAACCTCTTATGCTAGAAAAAAGAAGCCCCAACACAAGTACCCTGACATACTAGAGCAGTGATGGTGAACTGATGGCACGGGTGCCAAAGGTGGCATTCGGAGTCCTTTCTGTGGGCACCCAACATCTCCCCTTCATAGCCACCTGTATACAGGTTAAATTACTGTATTGGCACTATGCAAAAAATATTAGTGGGTTTTGAATTGCAGTTTGGGCACTCGGTCTCTAAACGATTCGCCATCACTGTACTAGAGCATCCCTTTTACAAATTCTGCTCAGGTAACTCTTCGGGTACTAATGGAAAGCTGACATACAATTAGGTTTATTTAAAAAACCCAAGAAAATCTGGGTTCCTTGATCCCTTATCAGAGCAACATAGCACCTGAAAGCAATTTGTTTGGGTCTTACATCAAGTCACCAGGAATGCAGAACAGATGCTATTTCTTCCAGTTCTTCTGCTTACATACATACTTGTGACCAGGAAGGTGTATCTGTGTATAAAACTATTTCATGAAGCTTTTAACACAGGGGCCACAGAAAAGGAACTGGTTCCAATTCTCAGTGGCTTATTCTATTCAATGAATTCAAAGTATTCAGATATTAACAAAGCAAAAATAAAAATAACTATGCAGTCACCTACTTTGATTGGCATGTTAACTGGACTGATTTATGTACAATGTTTGGCTGATTCACAATTTGCAAAGTTCACTCTAGCTCGGATGTTAAATGAGAGTCCAAGCACAGATTCAAAACAGATCAATTTCAAAAAGAAATTCACCTTTAACTTCCATAAAATAATAATAATAATAATAATAATAATAATAATAATAATAATAATAATAATAATAATAATAATAATAATAATAATAATAATAATAATAAATTTTAAAAAGTGAAAACACATTAAAGGAGAAATACATGAATCATTTGGATTACCTTTGGAACATAAACATTGGCTTCCTTTGCATGTCTAATTCTGCAGTTAGGAGTAACAAAGCATATTATGTTGCTTGGTAGAAGCCATGTTAAAAACAGGAAGGGTGCATTTCCTTGATGGTGTAGCTTGGTCCTGAGATTCTACACAGCCGTAGTCCGTATTCAGCAAACCATGACCTCAAAACCAGGTGGAGGCACAGAGGTTCTTTAAGGTTAACTTTACCCCTAGCAACAGAACAATAGTTTCTCTTCAGATCATATCAGCAGTAGCCTTGGTGATATTTTGAGTGCTTTGTCCATTTATCAGATCATCTGACCAAGAAACAATTCTATTATTGGGTCAATCAGCTTCTCTCAACAATATTTTACAGAGCCTTGCAATGTCTTACATGGCAGAATTTTCTACCATTTCCCCAAGTTGCTCTTGTTCCAAGGCATACAAGAGTATCTGGGGGTAATGGGGGCTGAATATAACATTGTGAGGTTAGTAAAGATCTACGCCAGTGGTTCTCAACCTGTGGGTCCCCAGATGTTCCTGGACTGCAACTCCCAGAAATTCTGGCCAGCTCAGATAGTGATGAAGACTTCTGGGAGTTGTAGTCCAGGAACATCTGGGGACCCACAGGTTTATTTATTTTTATTTATTTATTTATTTAACTTATATGCCGCCCACTATCCAAAGGTCTCTAGGCGGCTTACAATCCAAAGAATAAAACAATTTAAAATAGTTAAGAGTAAAATATCAATAAATCATCAATAAAAACCTTACACTAAAATCATTATTCTAAAATTGTCATCAGCGGACCCACAATCTATATTATATCAATTAAAAACCTTCTGGAACAAGAAGGTTTTTACCTGGTGCCGGAATGTAATCAGTGTTGGCGCCAGGCGGATCTCGATCGGGAGGGCATTCCATAGCTTGGGAGCAGCTGCCGAGAAGGCCCTGTGTCTACAGGCCATCCCTCTCACCTCCTTGAGGGATGGCTCTTTCAAAAGGGCCCCCTGGCTAGATCTTAATTGCCGGGTAGGTTCGTATGGAAGGAGGCGATCCTTCAGGTATCTAGGTCCTAAGTCGTTTAGGGCTTTGTATGTCAGAACAAGCACTTTGAATTCAGCTCGGGCAGCAACTGGTAACCAATGAAGGTTACGCAGAATCGGCGTGATGTGATCCCTGGCGGCCCCACCACTTACCAGCCGTGCCGCACGATTCTGAACCAGTTGCAATCGCCGGACCGTCTTCAAAGGGAGCCCCACGTAGAGCGCATTGCAGTAATCAATACGGGATGTTACCAGTGCATGCGTAACTGTCATGAGGCTGTGCTCGTCTAGGTAGGGGCGAAGCTGGTATATTTTCCGCAGCTGAAGGAAGGCACCCCTGGCCACCGAATCCACCTGGGCCTCCAGAGTTAGACCGGGGTCCAGAAGCACCCCCAAGCTGCGGACCCTGTCCCTTAGGGGGAGTGCAACCCCGTTCAAGACAGGGAAGTGGCCCTCTAACCTGTCCGGCAAAGCACCCACTAACAGCACTTCCATCTTGTCTGGATTGAGTTTCAATTTATTAACCCTCATCCAGTCCATTATCTGGCTCAGACACGAGTTCAGGACAGAAACCGCCTCACCTGGATTGGTGGAAAACGAGAGGTAGAGCTGAGTATCGTCAGCATATTGCTGACTCCTCAGCCCAAACCTCCTGATGACCTCTCCCAGCGGTTCCATGTAGATGTTGAACAGCATGGGAGACAGTATGGAGCCCTGGGGAACCCCGTGATGTAAACGCCACGGGGTAGAGCAACTGTCCCCCAGCACCACCTTCTGGACACGGTCAGCCAGGAAGGATTGGAACCACTGCAGAGCAGTGCCTCCAACCCCCAACCTGGCCAGCCTATCCAGAAGGACACCATGGTCGATGGTGTCGAAAGCCGCTGAGAGGTCCAGGAGTATCAACAGGGTCGCACTCCCCCTGTCTCTCTCCCGGCAGAGGTCATCATACAGGGCGACCAGGTTGAGAACCACTGATCTAGGCAGATGAAGAGGTCCACTGGGGAAATTATTTCACTATGACTATGTATCTGGAATTTGAGTCTTGGCAACTGGACTTCTTTTTCCTGAGAGATAGAAACGTTTCACTGCTCATCCAAGCAGCTACATCTGAAGCTGTTTGGATGAGCACTGAAATGTTTCTGTCTCTCAAGAAAAAGAAGTCCAGTTGCCATGACTCAACTTCTAGATAAACCCACCTGCATGACTGAGAATCTTCAGAGACATATGACTGTGTACTTTCTACCAACAATGCGCACAGTATTATTAGAGAAGAATGCTTTGAAAACAGGATAAATCCTCTCCCTCCCACCAGGGACATTTGCCAAGTAAGTTCAGGGATACCAAACTGATTCTGAATCAAAAGCTGAGGAGCATTTCTCCATCACTCTAAAAATGCATCTGGGTAGAAGGCTAAAAGGTCACGTGTGTGTGTGTTGCGTCATTATAGTCGTGAGCAACTCTTCGTTACTCCATGTCCATGGAGTTTTCTTGGCAGGAATACTGGAGTGGTTTTGCCAGTTCCTACTCCAGGCGCCTACAGCACCTGGTATTCCCTGGTGGTCTCCCATCCAAGTACTAACCAGGGCCGATCCTGCTTAGCTTCCGAAATCAGGCGAGATTGGATGTGCTTAGGGCATCTAGGCAGCTTTAAAAGGTCACAGAGATCCATAAAATTCTCTAAACATTTGACATTTATCTGATACATCCAAAGCAGGCCACTATCCTCATTAACACTGATTGCTTCAATAGGTTGCAGAATATCAGTCGCTGGCCCATGAATGTGTTATTTTTTGTCATATGTCAGCCATATCAAATTTAAGAACCTTGTTCTTAAATTCAGCATCTGGAAATGAAATGCTAACAAGACATTCCAGGAGGAAATACTATGGTACAGTACTATAGGTCAAAACACAGCACTTAAAACAAGATTGGTGTGGGTGGGTGGAGTGAATGTTGCATTCTATTGAGATACAATGCCAAACTTGAAGAGAAACATGTACAGACAAGAATGATGCAGGCGGAGGAGGAGATGTGTTTTTCCAGAAGTTTGGTTCTGAAAAAGAACTAAATAGTACTAAATAACCAAGAAACTGTACTAAATAACCAAGAAAAGGGAAAAATGAGACAGTACACTGGTAACTTGGTTTAAGAGCATAATCTGTTCCAGAAGGATGCTTGTAAGCCAAAAAATACTTGTGTATCAAACCACATTTCCCTATAGGAAATCATGGAAACATACCCGATCCATTCTGGATTCCCAGTTTCCATGATTGCCTATGGGGAAATTTGCTTTGGCCCAAAGCCACAGCAGCCTCCAGAGTTTGCCTCGGGCCCAGCACTGCCAAGGGCGCGCTGAGGAGGCCACAGCCAGGCAGCACCGGGCTTGGGGCATGCTGTGAAAGCTGTGGCTGGGCGGCACCAGGGCCCGGGGCAAGCTCCGGAGGCCCAGTGCAAGCCCACTGTGCGGAGCCTGGCCAGATGCCCCGAATAAATAGGTACCACCATAAAAAGCGGGGAGGTAAAAGCAGTGTTTTCTTGCGGCTATGCTGGCCATTTGGCCATGGACTTGCACAACACTGGCTCTTTGGCTTGAATACGGAGATGAGCACTGCCCCTAGAGTCGCACACAATTAGCATGCATGTGAGTGGGAACCCTTTACCTTTACCTTTTACTTTTATTGAATCCATAAGCCATTTGCTTTAAACCCCACTGCAAAATCCGACAAAACTGAAATGTACCTTATTTGCCCCATTGGTTTCAATTGTTCATCTGCAACTTTTCCTAGAGTATGGTCTTAACCTACCCTTGTTGCACTGATGCTCAATTTCCAGCATTCCTCACACAATGAGTGCACCTTTTTAATGATGATAATAAAGATGGCTAAAAATCCTAAAAATAACTATGTACTATTTTGCACATTTTTACTGATGTACTACAAAGGCGGTGTTAAACTTATTTATTATCTGAAAGCTTGAAGCAAGTTTTTAAACTACTAAGAAAATGTGTCTGGATTCTCTTAAAATGCCTCTAAGCAAAATCAATCTGAAGTGGGTTCCAGTTCAGAAGAGTGTATGCCCAATGAAACTCCCCAGTCTTCATTATTTTTGGTAGAGCAGAACAACATGGCTATTTCCCTTCCAAATCATTAAAAAATCGATTCAAGTAAACAAGAGGGATTACAAATATTCATTATTTTTAAAGTAAACATTTTAAAGTTTGCTTGCTTATTTACCCATAAAACCCACAAATAAAATTTATGTGCAACAAAGCATTAAAACTTTGTCTTCTTTGCAGACGCTGTACTTGACTCAGCAGCTCTTAACAGTGGGCACTTTTAAATTTCATGACAGCAACAATTAACAACGCATGAACACATTCATTATCTTCAAAGCACTTGTTCGCATAAGTACAATGCAAAAGTAGAAGTAAAAACAACTCCTGGTCATAGACTCAAAGAAAACAAATAAGAACTGCAAATTGGAGAGGAACCTATTTTACAGTAGGTAGAAGTTGAGCTGGTCCTGGGCAAACACACTGAATGGGAGTGGTTTCTGGCACATAGAGTCTGAGGTACTTGTGTTCTCCTGTCCTCCCATAGGGATAACTCATTGCCTTCTGCTGTGTCTGCCCAGATACCAAAAACAAAACAAAACAAAACAAAACAAAAAGAAACCCCCACTCCCCTCCAACCTTCTACATTTCATGCCTGCCTCCACAGTCATTTGACTCAGAAGCAGTTCTCTCTAACTCTTGTCTGCCATGACATCACAAAGATCCATCCCTGCGACATCACAAGCACTCATCCCTAAGTCTCAGGGACCATTTTGTTTCCCTGAAATCTCACAGGATGAAGTACTACTAATTTGACAACCTAGTGCTTTGTTGTTGTTGTTGTTGCTGCTGCTGCTGCTGCTGCTGTTGCTGTTGCTTTTGTTGTTTTTGGGTAAATTATTTCCCCTACATTTCGGCACATACTGTCCCAAACTTGAGGGATTTACTGAAATGAATCAGAAGCCACACTATGGGCATCATTCTGCACAGCTGGTGTCCGTTCTACTGGGTCTGGGCTAGTTTTTAGAACCAAGATGATGGAGTGTAACAAAGCTCATGTAGGAGAGAAAGGATTAGATTGCCATTCCTGGTCCTGTTACCTTTTGGCTTTACCTTGTATATTTTCTCTGGCAAGAGGTCAGGAAGAGACGCAACTAGCTGAACCAAAGTCCAATTTTACTGATATAATTTAATATAGGAATCAGCTAGGGTCTTCTCTTAATGGCAGAGAAAGACCCCAAACATACAGTGTAAAATAGTTTATACCACAACAAACAAAGAGTCCTAAAGAATACAACCTCATTGAATAATATTTAGATATGGTTTGCATCCTACATCTAACTGGCTGAAACTGTGAGGAAGGCAAACTCATTGGCTCTCCTATAAAGATGGGGCATCCTTTTCCTCCCTTAAAAAATTCCCTTTCCAGAAGGTGCCATAGTGTCTGGAATAAATTCCTGCTGAGCCTTCCTCCCAGAGACTACAGCTCCCTGCTGGGCTTCCTAAGAGGGGCAGTGGAAGGGTGAATCTTGGATGCGGAAATAGTACCAGAAAAGTAATATCTGTAAAGAAAGAGTGATCAGGACTTTGTTCTGCTATCCGGCCTGAAAGAGGTTACTTTTGGGTTACATAGAGGTGTCAGTCCTATCAGACAAGCTTTAGTTGGTACTCAACATTATTTTATTTTATTTTATTTTAGTCTCCAACTTATTTAGCATGGGGTTGTCATGTGTCTGTCTCCTAGTTAAACATGAGTGGTATTTTGAAACATGAATATAGATAAGGCGTTGAAAGGGTGCTAGCCCTCTCAGTCTATATCAAGAGTGGACAGCATGTAACCCATAGCTGTATACAGCTCTTGAGCCAGTTTTTAAAATAAGGTACTGTACTAAGATACTGATGCAATCCACCAACACCAATGGTCAGCATGGCTCCCAGAAGCTTTTCCAGTTTCCAGCTTTAATTTTAACTTGTTTTCACACATTTAATGGTTTAGTATTGTTTTCAGCCTTTATTTTTGTTTAAAATTCTATTTCCGTCAATTCCCTTAATTGATTAAATCTCTCTATATCTATATCTATATCTATATCTATATCTATATCTATATCTATATCATCTATATCTATATCTACCTACTTACCACCCAGAAGGAAGTGAGGAAGAATTTAGTCCAAATGAGGAAACTAAATATTGTGCCACTAAGTATCATAACAAAGAACGTAAGCGGCACCTTGGGAATTTTACTGTGGATTTAAAAATCAGATTGCTCATATTGAGCTACACAGATAGGGAAAGAAAATAGATTCAACATCCCCTGCTATCAAATCTGATACCCCATATTAGTTCTCTGTGCCCACGACCTCTGTTTTTAGATTTCAGCTGATAGACCTGAAGTGTCATTATTTAGCTAGCTTGAATTTTGGACTTTTCTCTTCCTCTCTTGGCCTAGCTCTGCAACGTTCAGCTTGAAAAACAGTTGTGCAGGACTTGAAAGCCCATTGGGTTTTGCTATTTTAGTGTCAACACAGACATTATTACCCATCTTTGCATCCGTCCCAGCGTTTGATGTACATCAACTGGAATAAAAGACTCTAGTATTAGGGTGGTGGAGTCAAAACCTCATAAGGCCATTATATAATATATAAGAAGTACACAAACTTTTACAAAACAATAATCAGGATTTCTGGGGCTTACTTTTAGGAAGAATGTTTTGTCTAAAGATAGCCAAAGGAGACAGGGGGAGAGGGAGGTGGCAGGAAATGTGTAGTATGATTTTTTTTAAAAAAATCAGCTTTTCCAGAAATTTGAAACTTAAAATAGAAATTGATTTGCATGAATGAGACCAGCTTCTGACATGAACGTGAGAAGCAACTTGTATCATATGTTTTTGAATGGTCCCTGTGTAGGTGTCAGAACCAAGCTACACTAAAAGATGGGATCTCATTCAATTGGCGTCTCTTTGTGAGTGATAATGAGCCCAAGAGGGGATTCTGCAGAACATCCTGGCTGTTGATAAGGAGGCTGCCAACATGCAGATTGACCTTTGCTTTGTGAGTTTGGCATCCTTTTTCCTGATGACAAAAATGTCATCATATTGCAAGATGATATCAGATTATTTCTTGATATTTTGAATCATGGATGCAGGCTATCAGGCTATAGCACATTAATAAACCAGAGATCATCCCTGATCTTTGGCAATGGTGGTTGGAGCCAATCCACATCATGCTGTGGAAGGTTGAATTATATACTTCATAGATTACCACTGAATTTACTGCATGGCTAAAAATTGCCCCCCTAGTGATCAATTTTTGCTGCTGCTCTGTAGCATTTCCTGGCACAAAAGTTTCAGATAAGCAAAACTACTCATGGGGTGTGTGGGGGGGAATAGAAGGCAAAATGTAGGCAGATTTATCTTGACTTATTAAAGATATAAAACACAGTTAAGTCCCACTGGCAATTCATGTTAAAAGTGGGAACATTTTAATGTGATCCAATAGACAGAATCTGTCTGCCGACTTAAAAGACGGCTACTTTTTAATTATTATTTTTACAAATTTCTCACATTTTCTAGAAGAAGCATGTCATCTGGGATCTATTTTAATGCCTCACAGTTGACTTTCTGTGATTCTGAAAAGCACCTCTTCTTGCAAATCGAGCATTTGGCTTAGCGCATGGAAAATGGAAACCTCAGATTCTGCAGCAAATCCATCTACTAGCTGAAGAAAAATAATATGGTGGTAGCAAATGGGAGTTCCCAACACAACATGATCTTCTTTCTTGCTAAAGAGATGCTCTGAGTAACGTGCCATGGGTCCTAAGCAAAAGATTTTGCCTGTGGCATAGTGTAGTCGATCCTTGCATGTAGATACAAGGATCATGCCAAGTAACATATCCTGTCTCCTAGGAACCCTTATCAGCAAGAGCCAGATGGACCCAGGGCAAGATAACCGGGACATTTAATTGCCCCTGAAGCCAGTGCGATAATGGGTACCAGCTATATCAGCAATGAAAAGAGCTGACATGGCAGTGGTGGAGAACTTGTGCAAGGACAGCTACGTATTGAAGCTGCTTGACACTGTGGCTCCAAATTTGTGAAAATCTTGGTGGGAGGGGGGAGGGGGAGGGGACTGATGGGTCCCATATTAGTTGTGCTCCCTAATTGCCATAGTGATGCTTAGCTGTAGGTCAGAGATGCTGATCACATTCAGGGTTGAAGAAGGACTGAAAGCCCTCAGTGGTAATACTGCCCCGCGCCTGTTTTTCCCCTTTCCCCCTGATTGGTCGAGGCGCAAGAGCGCGAGTTGTTCAAAGTGGTGGAGTTGCTGAGCTTTTTTGGGCGCGCGCCGCGGCGGCCAGTGATTATTTACCGAGAAATCGCCCCAGCGCTCCCCCTGTCCGGGGCGTCGGGCCTTTGGCTGCTCCCCCCACACACCACTGCCTACCCTTGTGTGGGGCAGGCGAGGCTGAGGCGTCCAGCACCCCCCTACACACACACACACACACACACACACACACACACACACACACACACACACACACACACACACACCGAAGGGGGTGGGGAGAAGGACGTGCCCGCCCGCCCGCCCGCTGGCCGGTTTCCCTGCCTGCTTGCTTGCTTGCTTGCGGCGGCTGCATTGAGGAGGGGCAGCCGGTATCCTATCCGTCCCCATAGTTATCTTCCACCCCCCCCCCCCCAAATCCACCCGGTCTTGGCTCACGATGACTTCTGTGGGATCCAGCAAGAAAGAGGAGAAGGGCAAGAACATCCAGGTGGTCGTGCGTTGCAGGTAAATTCTCATCGCAGAGATTGTGCGTGTGTGTGTTGTGTGTGTTTTTGATGGGGGTGGTTGGGTTTGGGTCAGGCTTTCTTATTAGGAATTAAGCAAAAAATATAATATTTAAATGTGTTTGGCACAGAACAGTGCAGCAGTAGCGTGCAGATAAAATGTCAGTATTGATATAAAGTATTGCAGAGTTAGGTTAACGGAAGACAATGACAATGGGTAGAGTAAAAACTCATATATTCATATATACATCAATATATATATATACACAGCATAACATCCAAGCAATATATACAAGCAACAGAGTGTGGGGTTCTGTCTCTCACCATAGACAGACCCACCTAACATATGGCAAGCTAGTGCTTTTATACAGTTCAGCACCCATCAGATATGATTCATCACTAATTACAATCTGATGCAATCTGATGCAACCATGATGTTATAAATTCTTCCACCTGTGCTTCATCACGTAACATGCCTGTGATTACTTATCTCTTACACTTGTGGATTAACATCATGAGACTGCAGAATCTAACTGCCTCCATTTTACAACTCTCTTTCCACTATCTGTTAAATATATATAACATATATTTTATCAACTTTTACATATCTTGACACCCCTCCTATATTTAACAGATTTCAACACCTAGCCTTTTCTTAAAACATACATGTTTATCTTTACATAAAGGCTTTGTAAATATATCAGCATAATTGTCGACACTAGTACAGTATTCTAATTCAATCAAATGTTGTTCTATGCAGTCCTTGACATTCTGGTAACGGATCCCAATGTGCTTGCTTCTGGATCCGACCTTCTGATTCTGTGTTAATTGGCTACATGAAAAAGAATCATTATACACTTTGACTGGTAGTTTAACATTTACATTTACATCCTTTAACAACTGCACCACCCAGGTTAACTCACAACACAAGTCACTCACAGCCCCATACTCTGCCTCAGTAGTAGAGCATGAAATGTACCTTTGTCTTCGGGCTTTCCATACAATTAATGAGTTACCTAAGAAAATGGCATATTCAGACAATGACCTCCTTTCTGGACTTGAACCCCAGTCAGCATCTGCATAGCTAATTAAATCAAGATTATCACACATGGATATTTTCAACCTTTCATGCATTGTTCCTTTAAGGTATCTCAAAACACGCTTTATACCTTTCCAGTGCTTCATCAATGGCTTTGCAGCATATTGGCTTAATATATTGATAGTTGCTGCAATATCAGGCCTAGACCATGAACACAAATACATTAGTGAGCCCAATACAGATTGGTATAGTTCAACATTTCCAAAATCCCCATCATCTGGGTCTCTGTTGAACCCCACTTCCATAGGTGTAGAGACTATGTTGCAGTCTCCTATCTTACACTTCTGTATTAGCTGCTCTATCTTGTCACTTTGACACAGATAGAAATTACCTTCAGGATCGGTTGTGACATCAACCCCTAAATAATGTTGTATCTCACCAAGATGCTTCATTTTTACTTCTTTGCCTAATGAAGACATAAACCACTTCACATGTGAGATATCGGGCACCATTAAACATAAATCATCAACAAAAACAATCAATATCAAAGAACCCTTTGTGTATAAACAAGAATCTGCCGTACTTTGAGAAAAACCTATTTTAGTCAATTTCTCATGCAAATGTCTATTCCATGCCAGTCCTGATTGCCGGAGACCATACAAGGCTTTGTTCAACTTCAGAACAAGTTGTGGATTTTTAAGTTCATATCCAGGGATTTGTTTCATGTAGACCTCTTCCTTTAAACTTGCATTCAAATATGCTGTCTCCACATCAAAATGATGCACTTGGCATTTTCTTGATGCAGCTATTGCCAAAACCATTCTGAATGTTTCAGCCTTCACTGTAGGTGCATAAACATCTGTGAAATTCACATATTTCTCTTGTGAGAACCCTTGTGCCACAAGCCTTGCTTTGCAGGTTATATTATTGTCACTTGACTTCTTAATTTTATATATCCACCTGCATCCTACAGGTTTTTGTCCTTCTGGTAACATCACTGGAGTAAATACATTATGTTCCTTCAGAGATTCATACTCTTTTTCCATGGCCATCATCCACTGCTTCCTTTCTTCTCCAGGCATCTGCAGTACATCTTCATAACACTGTGGCTCATGGGATACAAAATTTACAACAAACCTTTCAGGTGGCACTCCAAAATTGGATCTTGTAGACTTTCTGAGCAACACTGGCTCCTCATCAACCTTTCCATCATGCAATGATGTTGACTCCCCTCCATCACTGGAATCTTCCTCAGCAGACTCAGTGTCGGGACAAATGCTTGGCAAAAACACTTCATTGTTTGCATGTACATCTTCCCAGTTTTTCTGCTCACAAAACGTTGCAGATCTGCTAATATAAACTTTCCCATGATTATCACAAAAACGCCAGGATTTTGCAGCAGGTTGAAAACCAATAAACATAAGTTTCCTTGATTTGGGGCTATTCTTGTGTCTGTATTTCTTTGGAACCAATACCCCGGCTTCAGAGCCAAATAAATGAAGATATTTGATTGTAGGTCTCTTACCATGTAGCAGAGTATAAGGAACTTCATTAACAGCTGAACTCCATACACTATTAGACACATAATTTGCATACCTCATTGCCTCAGCCCAATAACCTCTGGGAAGTTTCGCATCAGCCAACATTGCATTCATTATGTTTTGAAGAATCCCATTCTTCCTTTCAGCCAGACCATGTTTGGCAGAAGCAGCAGGGTTAGTCAATCTGTGTTTCACCCCTCTTTTCTCCAAATAGTCAACAAACTGTTTAGATAAGAATTCACTTCCTCTATCACTCTGTACAGCAACAATCTTTTGCTTGTACTGACGTTCTGCCATTTGAAACCATTCCTAAACACAGCACTCACTTCACTTTTGTGCTTCATTATGTAGACCCAAGAATATCGAGAAAAATCATCTATTACTAAGCAGAATCTGGCACCACCAAATGAATTTGCCATGGGTCCAATTACATCAATATGTACCAGCTGTAGAGGATGATGTGACTTTCTCAAACTCTTTCTTGCAATGGGAGCAGACTTAATTTTTGTATTTTTGCAAACATGGCAATGTAAATACTTGTCACAGCTTTGCACAGATCCATGTTCCACATGTTGCAGAGTTTTTCTAATGTTCTCAAAACCTAGATGCCCTAATCTTCTATGTAGCAGATGAATGCATTTGTCATGTAGAGGCTTATTTTCAACCATGTTCAAAGATTTCTCAGATGTGCTAATCACAAACAAATTGTTTTGCAGCCGTCCAGTTGCAATTGTTCTCCCATTTTTTACAATTTTGCAACTGCTCTCATTGAACTGTACATTAAATCCTTCCTTCACAAGCATAGGTACACTCAACAAATTATTTTTTAGAGACGGTATGTACAGGACCTTATCAAAAACACACTTGAGAGGTTTAAAAAATATTTTACCTTCTCCACAAATTTCCGTCTGAGTTCCGTCTGCCAAGGTTACAGTTCTAGAGTTAAACAAAGTTAGTTTTTCAATCAAACATTTCTTGTTTATACAATGAATGCTGGCCCCCGAATTTACAATAAATAATTCTTGCTTTGAGCACTCCTGTTCATTGTTATCATTAATTACAGACAGCTGGTGTCCTTCATTCTTCGAGCGTGTGCCGGCAACTCTTCTCTGCTTTTGCCGCTTGTTTACCGTGTCACTGAAACGCAAAATATGTTTGTCACTCCCACAATTGTAGCATTTTCTTACTACCTGGATTGTGTCTCCCGAAACTTGAACAGGCTTCTTATTTACTTTAGAACCAGCTCTCCTCTGTTCCTCCTGCTGCAGCCTTGACAGGATATACGAGACAGACAAATCATCACTTTTCAAAGCTTCCATCCCCATTACTAAATTGTCATACGATTCATCCAGACTTGACAATATCACAAGGCATTTATACTCCTCATCGTGATTTATGCCCACTTCAGACAACTGCTGAAAAATATTATTTACTTTCCTTACATGGTCAGAAATAGTTTCACCTGGGCTTTGCCTTGTCCGAAATAAAGCTAACCACGCTTCATGAACCATTTTTGCTTCTTTCACATAAACAAACTGTGACTCCTCCAAAGATAACATTAAAATCGCCAAGGCTCGTGCATCCTCCTTGATACATTGCTCATCTGAGTCTTCTTCCAGCTCTTTTTCTACATACTGATACAGCTCATGGAAAATCAAAAAATGCTTCATACACAGACACCAGTTCAGGTAATTACTGTCAGAAAGCTTAACTAGAGGCATTGAAGATAAGTTAATACTTGCCATCTTTGCTAATAGTGCCGGCTTCACTCCGCCGTTTTCTGCAACACTTGTTTCAGCTTCAGCAAATATTTCTTCAGCCTCCTCCGCTTTCATTCACAACACTCTGTTTTGCTTGGCTTATTTTATCAGCTGCTTTCTCCTGTTCGCTTCCAAGCCTCAGAGAGAGAAAAAAAAACTTTGCAGCTCCGCTTTGTCTTCGTTCCAACTCCAAACTGTTTTTCCTCTGCAAAAACACAACTTTATGCAACACACACTTTATCTATACAGGTACAACAAAACCTATCAGGCAGCTGACCCAGCTGGGCCCATAACCCTATCAGGAATTAAGCAAAAAATATAATATTTAAATGTGTATGGCACAGAGCAGTGCAGCAGTAGCGTGCAGATAAAATGTCAGTATTGATATAAAGTATTGTAGAGTTAGGTTAACGGAAGACAATGACAATGGGTAGAGTAAAAACTCATATATTCATATATACATCAAAAATATATATACACAGCATAACATCCAAGCAATATATACAAGCAACAGAGTGTGGGGTTCTGTCTCTCACCATAGACAGACCCACCTAACATATGGCAAGCTAGTGCTTTTATACAGTTCAGCACCCATCAGATATGATTCATCACTAATTACAATCTGATGTAATCTGATGCAACCATGATGTTATAAATTCTTCCACCTGTGCTTCATCACGTAACATGCCTGTGATTACTTATCTCTTACACTTGTGGATTAACATCATGAGACTGCAGAATCTAACTGCCTCCATTTTACAACTCTCTTTCCACTATCTGTTAAATATACATAACATATATTTTATCAACTTTTACATATCTTGACATTTCTCTCGCCCCAGAGGGAAAGTTGGGGAGCCACCCACCCCCAGCCGGCCGGCCGGCCCCGTCCGTGTGTGTGCGTGCGGGGTCTGTGGGTGGGGAGGGGAACGGTCTCGGAGGTGGAGGTGGGAGAGAAGACCCCCCCGCAGCGGCATCTGGCAGCCCCTGCCGTCGCCTTGTGTGAGGAGGCTGTGGAGCCAGGGAGCGCTCGGCTGCCCGAGGAAGGGGGGGTCGCGCGGCGTCCGATTTTTTTTTTGGTGGGGGGAGGATAGGAGGGTCGGTTGGAGAGGCGCGCCACGGTGACTCGGGGCCGAGGTGCAGGCGAGGAGGTTGGGGAGTGATGGCGGCCGTTTGGGAAAGGAACGGTGCCGAAGCCAAGATCAGAGAGAAATTGCTTTTGGACAGGGTGTCTTAGGAGTCCCCACGGTGTCAGAAATGAGGGGTGAATTAATGAAGGGAGTGGGGGCCGCAGAGAGCCAAAGGCACGGTCTTCCTTGTTTTCTTCTGAAAGAGAGGGCAGTGGGACTTTTCTTCCTCTGAGGCTCGTGAATGATCAGGGGCGTGTGATGGAGGTTGTGTATCAACATGACCAACGGAGCCTCAGAGGTGCTGAGGCTGGTGGATCCTGTGGTCCTCTGCAGATCAGACTTAGTGGCTCAAGATTTAAAGATCCTTTTTAAAATTAAACCGATGGAATAACATTACAGTCGCTACTAGGTGTGTGTACGTTTCTGTGTACTTGTAAAGCTCCACATTGATTTTAGTTCTGAAGAGGCCAAATTCCAACCCTTTAAACTAGATACTGTACTATATGTCCTCATAAAGCCTCCTTTCACCTCAAATAGCCTGGTTCTGACTGATGTTTTGTTCCCTCACAAAGCTTTGACAAGCCCTGTGACTCCAGATTCCCCCTTGCTGTCTCAGCAGAGACACAGTCAAATCAGGAATCAGTGAAAAACATGGGTTTCCTGCTTCTTTCGTCCCCCCCCCCAAGGAAAATTGGTGCAGCAAAATGCTTTTTAGCACCATTTCAGATTTAGTTATTTAGTTGGCTTAGAAAGCAAAATTATATTATGCAGTACACAACTTGATTTTCTTATAGAACCATCATGTTTTGAGCATATTATATTTAAAACAGTAGATTATCTGATCTTGGTTCCTAATCTTGGGTAACCTAGGTGTTCTTGGATTGCAATTCTCAGAAGTCTTGATTACCAGCTGTGTTGACCAGGATTTCTGGGATTTGCAGTCCAAGAACACCAGGGTTACCTAAGGTTGGGGACCACTGCTCTCAACAGTTAGATTTTTTTTTTCAGAGCACTTCAAAGTTTTAATATGACAAATGGAGCTACGTTACGTTGAGCTCTAGGTCTAGCATTTCTTATTTTTTGCCAGCTTTTAAGACTCGGGCAAAAGTTAAAACTGGAAATCATTGTAATTTATTGTTATTATTATATTAATATTGCATTCTTTTTCCTGTTTTTTTGTGCACTACTATCCGGCCCCCTGCTTAAAAAGGTTGAGGACCCCTGGTCTAGTACATGTCTTTTGCATGTCAGACATTTATGCAAAATCAATTTCCAGTGCAAACTTTAGGATATCTTCTCTAACATGAATATCTTCAAGTTGCAATTGAACTTGTCCCAAGTATTTACAGGATTGCAGCATCCTGAGAACAAAGTAAGAGGTGTTTTCATTAACATTATACGTCCAATTTCCATGTTGAAAGACACACATACAAGTCAATGGTGAATCATTTTTTGGCTCCAGATTCAAGTACTGTACTGCAGTGCTCCCCAACCTTTTTGTCCCCGCGGACCGGGAATTTTTTGAAAATTTTTCTGTGGCCCGAAGCTGGGGGTGGGGGTGGGGAGGGGGAGAATGCGAAAGGGGGGTCCGGCGGGGAGGCAAAAGGGGGGGTGAAAGCAAAGGATGGGAGGGAAGGAGGAGGGGGAGGCACGAGAGCGGCGGCGGCGGCACTCACCGGCTTGGGGCGTCGGGCGTGCCACTCCCCCCCACACACAGGGGCGGGGTGGGGGAACCCGGGGCTCCTGGGCAGGCGGGCCCCTGCCTCCTCCTCCGACGCCGGGGCCGGGAGCCGCGCGTGGGTCTCGCTGCTGGCGCCCCGCTCGCTTTCCCCGGCGGAGGAGGAGGCCCACGGCGGCGGCGGCAGCAGGAGCAGGAGGAGGCGGCGGCAGCTCGTCGGTGCCACGAGGGCGCTTCCCGGCACGGCCGGGCGGGTGCCGCGCATGGGTCTCGCTGCTGGCGCCGCGCTTGCTCCTGCTCCTGCTGCCGCCACCGCTGTGGGCCTCCTCCTCCGCCAGGGAAAGCGAGCGGGGCGCCAGCAGCGGGATGGGCGCCTCCGCCTCCTCTTCCCCAGAGGAGAGCAACGGACCGAGGAGAGCCCAGTCTTCTGGGCCGCCGCCAACGCCGCCGCGTCCCTCCTGGCGGAGCCCAAGCGGCCGCCGCCAACGCCGCCGGGGCGCCAGCGTTTGGGGGCGGAGTCGCCGGCTGGCCGGCCCGGGAGGAGGGGAGGGGAGGGGAGGAGGGAGGCAAAGGCAAAGGCGGTGGCGGTGGCGGCTCCTCCTGCGCTCCTCCAGCCTTCCTCCTCCACCGGCCGCCCGCGGGAGAGAAGAGGAGGAGGAGGAGGGCGGCGGAGGAAAAGGGGAGGAGCCTCCCCGGCCTCCCCAGGCGGCCCGGTGCCGACCGGTCCACGGACCGGCACCGGTCCGCGGACCGGGGGTTGGGGACCACCGCTGTACTGTACTGCCTATTGTTGTCTGGTATTGTAACAAGTATCCTCATAAGAGACACTAAGCAGCCTGTTTGTAGGTCTAGAAGATCAGGCAGGAAGCAGAATTTCTCCAAGTCCAAAAGGAGAGAGGAAAAGGAAATCTGGGGGAATGGCTGCTTTCTACAGCCTTTCTTAACTTGAGGGCTTCAAATGTTGTAGAACTTCAACTCCCATCATTACTTATTACTGATCATCCTGGCTGGCGACAAATGGAATTGCAGTCCATCAACATATTGGGATCAACAAGGTACGTTGGGCTGAAAGCCAATACAGTAGTAACTTGCAACCGGAGTAGAGCCATTGAATCAGTGGAGATTGGGTGAATTCCTCTGTAGGTTCCATCAACTCAGCAGGACTACTCTGCTTGTCACTTACTACTGGTTTTAAGCCAGTGAATCCTGAACTGATCTAGAGAGGTAAAGTTTCCAGACATTTTACATCTCTAAACTAATCTAAGCTTCATTCCTCCTTTACTTTTGAGGACATCTTGCCTGTTCCGTATATTTTGTATGTTTCTTGTTTTCTTTCACTGTGCCTCAAAGCTCTTTTGTTCTCAAGCTTTCCCACTAATGACATGGTCTGATGCTGTTTGTCCCTTTGGAGTAAGGTATCCATAGGGGATACTAGCTGCAGGAACTTTACAGGGAAATTGCAATTTTTTTTTTGGGGGGGGAGAGAGAATAATATTTGAGATTGCAATTGCCAGAACATCTCTACCGGTATGGCTAGTGGTGACGGAATTCTGCCCAGGAATTCAGTAATTCCCCCCACCCCAAAGGAATGTTTCGAAGCTCTGGAAATCCCTTTGAAATGATATTAGGCAACAGAAGAGAAGAGAAGAATTATGCTGTCAGTTTTATGATGATATGCAGAAATATCACTTAAAACCTCCATTGGCCTAATGAAATCTTTTTGCATTATCCCATAAGTCGTTTCATATCAAAATAGAACATTCATAATGGACTCTGAATGCCATGGGTGGGCTGCTGGGGAAATGCAGGAAAGCAATGAGCCAATGTTTTCCAAAGGGGAAAATTTTCTCAATTGAAATGCATTGGCAATGATTTTCAATGGAGACGGCCCCGGAGGAGAAGTCTTGAGCGGTGCAGGTGGGCGGTGGTGGGAGGTCAGATCCCCCTGCTGCCACTGGCGTGCACCGCCCAAAGACTTCTCCAACAGGCGCACGATCACCCCCCGCCCCACCCCCTGCCCCACCCCGCTTCTGCATATCACGGATTTTCATGGATCACGGGTGGGGTGGGTCCCTAACCCCCGCGATCCGCGGGGGTTACTGTATGTGTCTTTATATGAACTACCATACATGACTACACAGGCTTCGAAATTATAACCACTTATAACTTTGTGTTTATATATCTCCTTGTGTGATTGCACTGACATTATGTTTTCAATGCTAGTTTCCATCCCTCATAACTTTCAGATAGTCCATTGTACATGATTGCATTGACTGATTTCATAAATACACCGGTGTTTTCAGTATTACCGCCATCCTTCATAATGGAATTTTTACTCTTTTCTGTAACTGCTCGCATTCTCTTTTAGCTTTAATGTTGCCTTTTATTGCTGTAAGATGTGCCTTAGTTCCCTGTTCTCAAACTTGAATATGTTTTAAATGTACTGGACTGTATATTGTCCCTCACTACTGTTAAGTTACTGGAAGCACTTCTCATTATATTAATATACAGAAAATGTCAGTTTGTCTACTAGAATTTGTATTTCCTACCATTTACACTTTTCCTCTTATCTTGTCTTCTGAATCTCCTTGGCTCCCAGCTGGGAGAGGAGGGGGGAGGTCCTTATGTTGTTTTCAAGCAGGTTTGTGAGAAAGTGCTGAGACACTCATCTGATCGGAAAAAGAATGTTTTTAGAGAAATTTTCTATTGAATGGGTACTTTACACTGGACCACAGGGAGAGTAACATAAAGCGTTGAACATATATTGAAAGGAAAATATGAATCACAATTTTATATCATGGCAATGCGAAAACAAGAGAAGTGGGTGGGAAAAGTGGGTGCACAAAGGGAGACCAATTGTATCTACCTTTAAAAACTCATTTACGCTGTTAGTGAATGGACTACAGCAATCATCTTGAAATACTGTTAAGCCTCAGGAATGAATGTTGGAGAAGGGGCTGTAGTGCAATAGCAGAGCACTTGCCTTCCATGCAAAACATCCCAGGTTAAATTTCGAGCCTCCTCTGGCAAGGCTAGGAGAAACTCCTGTCAGAAGCTCTATTGAGCAGCTGCCAATCACTTTATAGACAAATCAGTTATTTTTAAAACCTTCTGGTTTATGAATCTGAGATATTGTGCTTTTGTATCCGTAGTCCAAAAATGCCCAGATATGACCCAACTTGCAACACATTATTCCTCCCAGGCTTCCAGCAGGAAAAAGAATGCCAACCTTTATAGAGCAAAGGGTAGCCTGAATGATGATGACACCCATGTCAGCAGTCAAGATGGTGTACAGAATACCCTCTTGTGCTACCTACCATTTCTTTTAGAAATTTTGATTACTTTGAGCAATAGATATCTAGAGAATGTATTGAAAACAGCCCCGGCAATTGCTTTGCATTTGGGTGAGAAATGGTTAACTGATTTTTAAAAAAAAAAAAAACAGTCAGCATCTGAGACTTTCTCTTGCTTTGTGTCTCTTTGTGAATGTTGGTTCTACAATCATGCTCCATGCATGTTTTCCAAAAGATGCCCCTTTGTCTTCTGAAATAATAAAAAAGGGGAGAGATGTTAGCAAAGATGGTTTCTTGTAACTTAGGTCAAAATCATCCATAAGATGTAAAAGAGGGACAGTGAAGAAAGATGGAGGCAGGTGTGTGAAATGTGGTGTTGGAATCTTACAGATACCACAGACCACTAGAGAGACAAATAAGTGTGTGCTCAATCATGTTAATTCTGAATTTTCACTACAGGAAAAATGAATAATTACAGGCTATCCTACCCTACAGAACTGACTGGTTCCCATGGCACCATGGGTGTGACTATGTTGACAAATAACACAGGGAATGTTCTAGTATTAAGAGGGTTTGATTCACATTATAGACAATTGACTCTTGGCATTAAAGTCAATGTAAATTAGCCCAGATTTTGACCCTGCCTCACTTTATATTTTTCCTTCCACCACTATGGCTTCTACTTTTTTCAAAGAACATAATGCATTTGCTGTTCAGGATTGTGATCATTTTAGTCAATGCAATGGATAACCAGATGCTGGTTCTAACCATGTTTTTGTTTGAGGTGGGGAGAGATGACCAAAGAGTTAGTTCTCCTCCACCAAACAGCCTTTTGTTGTCATCCATCCATCCATCCATCCATCCATCCATCCATCCATCCATCCATCCATCCATCCATCCATCCATCCCAAAAACCTGGCCCCAGTGCTGGTGGGCTAGATCAGCTAGAGACTAAAGGGGAAAAAAGTGAGAAGAGGAAATTGACAACCAGCCTTTGTTGCAGCTTGTTAGGTTATCTCTACAGTACCTGAGCCTCCTGAAAATCTAGAAGTCTGAAGTTCAGGTCATTAATTTCCTCTGTATCTTTGCTAATTCCTGTGTGATCTGCTAAAGTGAATTCATCTAGGGAAGCCTAACTTCCAAGGTGTGATTTCACAGCAAATCACTTTGCATTTGTATAGCTGCACATTAAGATCAAATCAGAAGAGACATTAGGGGGAAAGCATTGCTGAAAGGAGACTTCCTTTCATTCTCATTCCATGCCCTAACATTTTCACACTGCTGTCTTTTCCCTTTGCATGGGGTTTGCCTTTTTGATTGGATGAGGACACCCATTGATGCTGAGATATTATTCAACATTTCAAACCATAACCCAGCCTTTGCTACTCACCTGCCTGGCCACAGTCCTAGAATGACCCTACTAAGCTGCACAGAAAATATGAAGGTTTTTTACTGCATAATATTTTCATAGTCATCTTAAATGTAAAACTTGTGCTAAAAAACTGAAGATGTCTTACTATGCAATAGCTCCATCTTAGATATAAAACTTGCATGTTTTAAAAGGTAGACTTCATAAACTCATGGGACCATTCACAGTAATTGAGATGAATTTTATATCCCAGATCTTTGGACTCGTGCTTTCAGATTGAAATGGCTTCGAGTGCCACTAGTCAAAAGGCATCATGAATCTGTTTCTCTTTTTATCTCCTCAACAGATTCCACCCCCTGGTAAGAAAGAAAGCAGAAGAAGCAGTGGAAGATTAACTGAAAGATGATGTCACCTGGACTGCTTCTTCCTCATGGCTGGAGAAGAATATTCAGATGAGGTAGGATTGAGGCACAATAAATGCTTTGTACCGCCTGTTTCTTATTATCCCTGTGCAGCGTGGCAATGGTAAACAGACATGATATGAGGGTTTGGTGGAGAGGAGAAATCTGCTGGGAAAGCCCAAAGTTGAGGTGCACATCAAGTACCTTTTGGATTCCAATCTAGGGATGGGCACCAAACGAAAACAGGACACTGATTCGTCAGTTCGTTATGCAACAAAATGAAACGAAACGAAGCAGCAGCACTTGGTTACAAATGAAACAAAATGGCATTTTTCTTTAAAATGAACCATTTTGTTCCACTTGCAAGAGGCCCGCCGCCAAAGAGGCGGTCCTCTGACACTCAAAGGGGGTCCTCTGATACTCTGCCGCCTCCGCCTCCCAGTTGAGAGGTGGTGGAGAAGATGACCTCCCAGCAGTGGCAGAGTGCTCCAGGAAGACTTGTCGCCACTGCACCCGCCTGTGCTGCTGGGGAGCCTCATGGAGGCAGGCAAGCTGAGCTAGGAGGTGAGTCCTCCTCCGACACTCTTCTCCACTGCCGCTGCCATTTTAAACAGGCTTCCAGCTTCTGACAGCTAGGCTGGAGCCTGTTTACAATGGCAAAATGGCAGTGGCAGTGGAGAAGAGTGTCGGAGGAGGACTCACCTCCCAGCTCAGCTCCTTTGCCTGCCTCTGTGAGGGTCCGGAGGGAGGCACAGCAGTGGTGAGTCCTCCTTCCATACTCTTCTCTGCCTGCTGTTGCTTCCTAGCTGGGAAGCGGTGGGGAATCCCACAGCAGGGGGCTGAGAGGGGAGTGCTGACGTCGGTACTACCCTCTCATCCCTCTGCTAGGGGATTCCCTCACCTCATTTCATTTCACTATTCATAAGTAATGGAATTATTTTGACAAATTTTGTTACAATACTAAACAAAACGGAATGAAATGAAACTCAATTTTTCCATTTCATGCCCATCCCTATTCCATTCTGAGATGGCATTTGCTTTTAATGTATGCTATGTTACTCATTTTTATTTTTATGTTAAAAAGGAGGAGACTTGTGGTACTGTGGTTAAATGGCAGTACGGCAGCACAAATTCTGCTCACAAAACAGGTTCAATTGCAGATAGCTATCTTGAGGTTCATTTAAACTTCCATCCTTCTGTGGTGTGTAAAGTGAGTAGTACCCAGCTTTCCCGGGGGTGAAGACAATGTGTAGCAAGCATAATTACATTTCAAACAACCCAGAGAGTTCTTCACGCATTATAGGGCACTATACAAGCAGCACATTAATTTTTTTGCCACTCACCTGGGATTGAAATGGGGAAGGATAAACCTCTTGTTCCCATCCTTATGACCAGATGTTGATGGATGTGGGGAAACTCTTTGGAGGGTTATCTGCATTTTTAAGCTTGCATTTTAATTACATTCGTACAGTTACCCGCTCATTAATCTCATGTCCAGCTTGAATTCACTTTGATGACTTAAGTCCTCTTTTTCAGTATTTGTTAAAATGTTTTAGAACTTTCTGGGATGTACCCTTCTATACTAAACTACAGGTGGAATGGGGGTGATGGGGAGGGTTTGGAGAGCTGTACCTTATGTTTTATCAACCCTGCTGGGCCAGTAGTAAATTTCCAAGCAGACATAGGCCTTAAACCTAACATCCCTTCACAAATGGCAGTTCACATTAGAAAAGCCAAAGACATACAAGATACCCCTAAACATCACCCATGAGCTTGCCTTGTACTGAGACAGTAATAATCATTCTGTCCGAGAGCCTTTCATTGCAAAAAATAAAAAAATAAAATAAAAAAATAAATGAAATTAAAGTACTTTGGTACTTTCACAATCCACAACTACTGTGGGACTGAAAACACTGAATACTGCAGAAATTTCTACAGCAGCCTTACTAGCCCCTCTTCAGAGAATTCTCAATGTCAAATAAGACTGATAAAGTTTCAGACATTGGAGTCTTAGAGAAAACACAGGTGGCAAGCATTTTTTTTGCTGTTTCAAAAGCAGGACGACTTCAGCGGGCGGACCACATTGTCAAGATGCTGGTTGGCAGTATCCCGCAATGTATCTGCCATGGAGAGTTTGTGGCCAGTGCTTGACAAAAGAAACAAGTCAAGGTACATTGAAGGCAACATTGAAATAATTTGATATTAATTGTGTCAATTAGGGAGCTCTCACTCAAAACCAGAGTGCCTACTGAAATCCTGTCCACAAGGGGGCTGAAGAATTGGAAATAAAAAGAATCAAGAATGTGCAAAGGAAGAGAGAAGCAAGAAAGTGAGAAGTAACTCCTCAACAGCCCAATTGCCAGATCTCTTCCCTTGTCCCTATTGTTGCTGTTCTAGGCTCGAACTGGGTTAGTTAGTCACCTTGCATGTCCATCCATGTTCTGCTGCTCAACCTTAACTATTTACATATTTCCCGCCCCTAAATGATGAATCTGTTGGGGTGGATCCAATAGATTGAATAATAATTCACTCTTGCATCCCTCTACAGTGATACAATCTTACACAAACTTTGGTGGAAATAAGCTGCACTTACTTCTGAGGATATATATATATATATATATATATATATATATATATATATATATATATATATATATATATATATATATATATATATATATATATATATATATATATATATATATATATATATATATATATATATATATATATATATATATATATATGCATGTTAGGTGGATTCGGGTTTCTTCCCGTGTAGAAATCTGGTTGTTTTGGCGACGTTTCGACGAGGTCTCACTCGTCATCTTCAGGCTGGTGTTCTGGCTTCTTTCTTCTTGAAGCAAAGCGTGGTCTCAGTTGAAGTCCTTCTATAAATACTGCTGGGGGGGTGGTTTGCTTGCTTTGTTGCTGATTGCAGGTTCCTTTGTTCCTTTGTTCTTTTGTGATCTGCTGTGTGGCTGAGGCGATCGTTAAGGGATTAACTGCTGGTGGCTGTTTACATGGCTGTTTAGATGCTGGTGGGTTAGATGGCTGGTGGGTTCTGGCAGTATCCTGGGCTTTGGTGGAGTGGGGTCCTGTGTCTTGTGAATTCATTTTGGTCTGGCTACGTGTCTGTGGTCTCCCAATGTTTTTTTGGGGTGTGTGAGTGTGCTCCATGTGGTGACTGGAGTGGGGTGCCGCAGTAGATGGTGCAGTCGTGGTTTTGTTATTGGATGGTGGTTTCGTTTCATCTGTGGGAAGGGTCTGGGTTTGTGTTTGGTGTGGATGGAAGGTGGTGGCATCTTGTGTCCTTTTGGACCTGGTGTCAGTCTTTGTGACAGAGGCTCGTCTGTTGACCAGGGCTAGTTTCAGATGTCAGGCAAGCGGGAGGTGTCATCACGTTTATTCATGTTGTTTGGGTGTTTCTCTATTTCAATGGCTTCCATGATTATTCGACTGTTGAAGTGTTTAGTTTTGGAGATGAGTTTGGTTCTTTCAAAGTCAATTTCATGACCTGTTGTTTTTATGTGCTGGAAGAGAGAGGAAGATTTTTCTTCTTTTTGACTGCGTTCTTGTGTTCTGCGATGCGTGCGCTTATTCTCCTGTTTGTTTGTCCGATGTATGTGGCTGGACAGACTTTGCATGGTATTTCGTAGACTCCTTGGTTTTCTAGCTCAATCTTGTCTTTGGGGTTTCTTAAAATGTTGGCTATTTTTTGGTCGGTGCAAAAGGCTGTCTTGATATTGTGTTTGTGGAGAATTTTGCTGATTTTGTCTGTGGTGCCTTTGATGTAAGGGAGGAGGGCGGTGCCGTTGTTCTCTTCTGTTTCTTGGTTCTTGGGGGGGTGTTTCCTTTTGGATTAGTTTGGTGATGGTGTTTTTTTGGAATCCGTTCGCAATTAAAACATTTGAGAGAGTGTGTAATTCAGTTTTTAGGTGGTCTTTGTCAGCGAGGCGTTTGGTTCTGGAGATGAGGGTTTTTGCTACGGAGTTGATCTGTGCAGGGTGGTGGTGTGATTGTGCATTTAAGTAGCGGTTTGTATGTGTTTTTTTCTGGTAGATGGTATGTCCTAAGGAGCCGTCGGGTTTTTTTGTAGATTAGGACGTCCAGGAAGGGAAGTTGGTTGTTGGCTTCTATTTCCATAGTGAATTGTATTTTGGGGTGTAGGCTGTTGAGATGTGTGAGGAAGTTGTTCAGTTTATCTTTCCCGTGTGGCCAGATAACAAAGGTGTCGTCAACATATCTGAGCCAGAGTTTGGGTTTATGTTCGGACTTCTGTAACGCGTTGGTTTCAAAGTGTTCCATATATAGGTTTGCGATGACCGGTGAGAGGGGTGATCCCATGGGTGCTCCTTCTATCTGTTTGTATCTTTGTCCATTGTGGATGAAGTATGTGTTGGTTAGGCAGTGGTTGGTCAGATCTAGGATGTGTTTGGGGGGGTTGTATTTGTTGTGGATAGCTGTCAAGGCTTCTTGAATGGGCACTTGTGTGAAGAGCGAAACAACGTCGAAGCTCACGAGTAGGTCATTGGGTTGTAGGTCTTGTTTCTTTATAATTTCTATGAAGTGGAACGAGTTTTGTACGTATGAAGTGATGGATTCTGCATAGGGCTGGAGTTGTTTGGCAAGAAATTTGGCGAGGTTTTGTAGAGGTGAACCTATGGAGCTGACTATGGGTCTGAGAGGTGTTCCTTCTTTGTGAATCTTGGGGAGGCCGTAGAGCTTGGGGCATCTGGATGATTTCTCTCTGGGGATGATGCTTGGCTTGATTTCTTCACTTAAGGGAGAGGCTTTTATTTTGGCTTTGGTGATTTTATATATATATATATATATATATATATGCATGTTAGGGTGGATTCGGGTTTCTTCCCGTGTAGAAATCTGGTTGTTTTGGCGACGTTTCGACGAGGTCTCACTCGTCATCTTCAGGCTGGTGTTCTGGCTTCTTTCTTCTTGAAGCAAAGTGTGATCTCAGTTGAAGTCCTTCTATAAATACTGCTGGGGGGGTGTGGTTTGCTTGCTCTGTTGCTGACTGTAGGTTCCTTTGTTCTTTTGTGATCTGCTGTGTGGCTGAGGCGATCGTTAAGGGATTAACTGCTGGTGGGTTAGATGGCTGTTTAGAGACAACCTGTGTGGGTGAGGTGCTGGATGTGTGTCTATCAGCCTTTTGTTTCTTAACGACCTTGGTGATGGGCGTTCTGGCAGCATTCTGGGCTTTGGTGGAGTGGGGTCCTGTGTCTTGTGAGTTCATTTTGGTCTGGCTACGTGTCTGTGGTCTCCCAGTGTTTTTTTGGCGTGTGTGAGTGTGCTCCATGTGGTGACTGGAGTGGGGTGCAGCAGTAGGTGGTGCAGTCGTGGTTTTGTTATTGGATGGTGGTTTCGTTTCATCTGTGGGAAGGGTCTGGGTTTGTGTTTGGTGTGGATGGAAGGTGGTGGCATCTTGTGTCCTTTTGGACCTGGTGTCAGTCTTTGTGACAGAGGCTCGTCTGTTGACCAGGGCTAGTTTCCAGATGTCAGGCAAGCGGGAGGTGTCATCACGTTTATTCATGTTGTTTGGGTGTTTCTCTATTTCAATGGCTTCCATGATTATTCGACTGTTGAAGTGTTCAGTTTTGGAGATGAGTTTGGTTCTTTCAAAATCAATTTCATGACCTGTTGTTATGTGACATTGCATTCCTACGCAACTGCCGAGACAAAAATGTGATCCCCACAAGCTTCCAACTGAAATTCCACTCAAAAACCCCATCCAGCGAAAGGATCCTGAAAAGAACAGAACTAGCCCTAATCAGAAGCGAACTACACAGGAAAAGATACCTACTAGATCAAACCAACAGAGACCTACTCACTCTCCACCTCAAACTCAGCAACAAAATCCACCCAACACTCTGGAACAAATCCATATGCGGAGTGGAAGCCAGCCTAACCAAAATCAACCCAGATGAAGCCAACAAAATCAGACTCGAAGTCACCAATGTCCTCTGCTCCAGCAAACCACCCAGAAGCAATTTACACAAAGAAGAACAAAAAGCCCTCACCAACCTGAGGAAAGATAACAACATAATCATTCTCCCAGCAGACAAAGGCAATGCCACAGTGGTGATGAACACATCCGACTACCAAGCCAAACTATCCAACCTACTACAATACCCTGCTTACATACCTTTGAACACAGACCCCACCACCTACCTGGAAAAAACCACCAAAGCCAAAATAAAAGCCTCTCCCTTAAGTGAAGAAATCAAGCCAAGCATCATCCCCAGAGAGAAATCATCCAGATGCCCCAAGCTCTACGGCCTCCCCAAGATTCACAAAGAAGGAACACCTCTCAGACCCATAGTCAGCTCCATAGGCTCACCTCTACAAAACCTCGCCAAATTTCTTGCCAAACAACTCCAGCCCTATGCAGAATCCATCACTTCATACGTACAAAACTCGTTCCACTTCATAGAAATTATAAAGAAACAAGACCTACAACCCAATGACCTACTCGTGAGCTTCGATGTTGTTTCGCTCTTCACACAAGTGCCCATTCAAGAAGCCTTGACAGCTATCCACAACAAATACAACCCCCCCAAGCACATCCTAGATCTGACCAACCACTGCCTAACCAACACATACTTCATCCACAATGGACAAAGATACAAACAGATAGAAGGAGCACCCATGGGATCACCCCTCTCACCGGTCATCGCAAACCTATATATGGAACACTTTGAAACCAACGCGTTACAGAAGTCCGAACATAAACCCAAACTCTGGCTCAGATATGTTGACGACACCTTTGTTATCTGGCCACACGGGAAAGATAAACTGAACAACTTCCTCACACATCTCAACAGCCTACACCCCAAAATACAATTCACTATGGAAATAGAAGCCAACAACCAACTTCCCTTCCTAGACGTCCTAATCTACAAAAAACCCGACGGCTCCTTAGGACATACCATCTACCAGAAAAAAACACATACAAACCGCTACTTAAATGCACAATCACACCACCACCCTGCACAGATCAACTCCGTAGCAAAACCCTCATCTCCAGAACCAAACGCCTCGCTGACAAAGACCACCTAAAAACTGAATTACACTCTCTCTCGAATGTTTTAATTGCGAACGGATTCCAAAAAAACACCATCACCAAACTAATCCAAAAGGAAACACCCCCCAAGAACCAAGAAACAGAAGAGAACAACGGCACCGCCCTCCTCCCCCTTACATCAAAGGCACCACAGACAGAATCAGCAAAATTCTCCACAAACACAATATCAAGACAGCCTTTTGCACCGACCAAAAAATAGCCAACATTTTAAGAAACCCCAAAGACAAGATTGAGCTAGAAAACCAAGGAGTCTACGAAATACCATGCAAAATCTGCCCAGCCACATACATCGGACAGACAAACAGGAGAATAAGCGCACGCATCGCAGAACACAAGAACGCAGTCAAAAAAGAAGAAAAATCTTCCTCTCTCTTCCAGCATATAAAAACAACAGGTCATGAAATTGATTTTGAAAGAACCAAACTCATCTCCAAAACTGAACACTTCAACAGTCGAATAATCATGGAAGCCATTGAAATAGAGAAACACCCAAACAACATGAATAAACGTGATGACACCTCCCGCTTGCCTGACATCTGGAAACTAGCCCTGGTCAACAGACGAGCCTCTGTCACAAAGACTGACACCAGGTCCAAAAGGACACAAGATGCCACCACCTTCCATCCACACCAAACACAAACCCAGACCCTTCCCACAGATGAAACGAAACCACCATCCAATAACAAAACCACGACTGCACCACCTACTGCTGCACCCCACTCCAGTCACCACATGGAGCACACTCACACACGCCAAAAAAACACTGGGAGACCACAGACACGTAGCCAGACCAAAATGAACTCACAAGACACAGGACCCCACTCCACCAAAGCCCAGAATGCTGCCAGAATGCCCATCACCAAGGTCGTTAAGAAACAAAAGGCTGATAGACACACATCCAGCACCTCACCCACACAGGTTGTCTCTAAACAGCCATCTAACCCGGTGGTCCCCAACCCCCGGGCCGCGGACCGGTGCCGGTCCGTGGACCGGTCGGCACCGGGCCGCCTGGGGAGGCCGGGGAGGCTCCTCCCCTTTTCCTCCGCCGCCCTCCTCCTCCTCCTCTTCTCTCCCGCGGGCGGCCGGTGGAGGAGGAAGGCTGGAGGAGCGCAGGAGGAGCCACTGCCTTTGCCTTTGCCTTTGCCTCCCTCCTCTGCCCGCCGGTGGTGGCGGTGCATCCTCCTCCTCCTCCGCCCTCCTCCTCCTCGCCCTCCACCACCACCAGCAGCAGCAGCAGCCACGGCTGCGGCGGCGCGTCCTCCTCCTCCTCCGCCGCCCTCCTCCTCCTCCTCCTCTTCTCTCCCATGGGCAGCCAATGGAAGAAGAAGGCTGGAGGAGCGTAGGAGGAGCCGCCCGCCGCCCGAGGGACAGAGAGCGCGATCATGCGGCTGCTGCCCCGGGCACCTCCACCGCCTTCGCCTTCGTCCTGCCACCGCCGCTGCGCTTCGCCCTGGCCTCCTCCTCGTCCCCGTCGTCATGCTCCCTGGTGGCCTTTGCACGCCCGGTTCTTAGAGCAGGATGGTGGGGGGTTGGGTTGGGAGGAGGCGAAGAGGGGCGAGCGGGCCAAACGGGGTTCGGAGAAAGGAGAGCCCCCCTCCCCCTTCCCCCTTCTTGGCTGGGCTTTGGGTCCTCCGGCTCCTCCTTCCCTCTCGCGAGAGACCCGGGACAATACTTGGCGAAGTGGGTGTTGGGGGGGGAGGAAAGGAGCCGCGGGCCGGGAGGGGAGGGGGAGAGAGAGGGGGCAAAGGGAGGGGGCGCCTCATAAGAGGGGAGGGGGCTGCGGAGCGGCCGAAAGCAGCCGGGCAGACAGAGCATCTTCCACACACACGCGCGCGCGCGCGCGCCCCTCCCCTCCAGACCCCCGTTCCACCCCCCGGGGGCGCTTCCTCCTCCTCCTCATCAGTCCTCTTCAGCCCCGCTGAAGGAAGGGGGCACGCGCGCGCGCGGGCGGAGGTTTCGCCGGCTCTGCCTTCTCGCCTCGCCCGGCCCGGCGGCACTTGACAGGCGGCAGACGGAGGGAAAACGGAGGGGGGGGGCGGCGGCGACTGACGCTGGTGGTGCTGGTGGTGCGCGCCAGGGCATCCTCCTCCTCCTCCTCTTCCTCCTCCTCAGCGCCGGCCACCCTTTCTCCTGAGGGGGAGGCAGAAGTAAGCGGGCGTGTGTGTGCGTGTGTGTGTGTGTGTGTGTGTGTAGCTTCTGAGGCGCGCATGGGGGTTGCGGGGGTGGGACCGCACAGCGGTGGGCGAAGGCTCGGCCGCGTCCAGGCGGAGGAGGTGGAGGAGGAGGATGTGCTTGGCCGGCTAATGGTCCCCTTTGGCTCCCTCGCTCTCTCCCCCCCGCTCATGCCTCCCCCCCACCCGCCCCTCCCTCGACCCTCCTCCTCCTACTGCTCCCCCCCTCGGTCAGGCTCTTCTCCGCCCGCTGCCTCCTGCCCGCTGCCTTCTTCTCCTTCGCCTTCCCTCTCTCGCATCCTCCAGCGGCACCCAGCCCCGACGACCTGCGAGCCCGCGGCCGGAGAGGGCGGCCCGAGTCCCCCAGCAGCCCGTGGCCAGCCGGTTGGGCGCCTCCTCCTCCTCCTCCTCCTCCTCCTCCTCCTCCTCCTCCTTCTCGGCCGCCCGAGGGACAGAGAGCGCGGTCATGCGGCTGCTGCCCCGGGCGCCTCCGCCGCCTTCGCCTTCGCCCCCGCCCCCGCCGCCGCGCTTTGCCCTGGCCGACAGGAGGAGGCGGCGGGGGCCCGCCCGCCCAGGAGCCCCGGGCTCCCCCCACCCCGCCCGTGCATGCGGGGGGGAGCGGCACGCCTGACGCCCCCAGCCGGCGAGCGCCGCCGCTCCCGTGCCCCCGCAAGGCACACATGCCAAGCCCCGCCCCCTCCTCCCTCCCCCATCCCCCGCCCCCCACACACCCTCCCCTGCTCCCCGCCTGACCCCCTGCACCCCCATCTCCCCCCCTCCCCACCCCCAGCCCCGGGCCACGGAAAAATCATCAAATATTTTCCGGTCCTTGGGGACAAAAAGGTTGGGGAGCACTGATCTAACCCACCAGCAGTTAATCCCTTAACGATCGCCTCAGCCACACAGCAGATCACAAAAGAACAAAGGAACCTACAGTCAGCAACAGAGCAAGCAAACCACACACCCCCAGCAGTATTTATAGAAGGACTTCAACTGAGATCACACTTTGCTTCAAGAAGAAAGAAGCCAGAACACCAGCCTGAAGATGACGAGTGAGACCTCGTCGAAACGTCGCCAAAACAACCAGATTTCTTGGCTACTACGGTGGTGCAGAACTAACAATCTGATAATAAATATCAATAAATCCAAAAGGCTTATAGTGGACTACCGAAAAAGGAAACCAGACACTCAGCCCTTGATTATTGATGGAGTTTGTGTAGAGCGGGTGACGGACAGTAGGTTCTTAGGAGTCATTCTACAGGAGGATTTGAACTGGAGTGCCAACACTGAAGCACTGGTTAAGAAGGCCCAACAGAGATTATATCTTCTGGGACTTCTCAGGAGGGAACAACTGTCTAAGAAACTGTTGGTAACCTTCTACCAGGGCTTTATAGAAAGCACTATCACTTACTGCCTCTGTGTCTGGTTCGCCAGTTGCACAGTGGCAGATAGAAGGGCACTCCAGAGGGTCATAAACACTGCTGAGAAGATAGTGGGCTGTCCTCTTCCTCCTTTGGAAGAATTATACAACTCCAGATGCTCAAGGCAGACATCTAGAATTCTGAGAGACCCTTCACATCCTGGCCACCAATTTTTTGAACTGTTGCCGTCTGGCAGGAGATATAGGACTCTTAGGTCAAGGACAAATAGACTGAAGAATAGTTTTTATCCCAGAACGGTATCCAAGTTAAACGTGACAGTTTTAGCACAATCCTAAGCAGTTTTTAAGTAGTGCTTTAAATTTTGTAAGCGATTTTAAGAGTTTTTAATATCTTGTATGGTGTTTTATGTGTTTTGTATGGTTCCTTGTTTAGAGTGGGTTGTGGAACAGCACTCTAATTTCATTGTGCATATCTTGCATATGCATAATGACAATAAAAAAATCTATTCTCTATTCTATTGTCGATAAGGACATGTGAATCATCAACCTGAGCCCTGAAGAAGCAGTGGGGCTTCAGGATCTGAAGAACAGACTCCACACCTGGGGGGAAATGCTAGGAAGAAGGATACTAGTGAAGTCACAAAGTCACTCCAGTTGACTTGTCACTTTCTTTCTGGAAAGTGAAACTGGCAACATCTTACCTCAGAGTTGAAATATTTCCCATGGTTTCTCCTCACTTTTTAATAGTAATGTTTTACACACTCCAAACCAAAGCTCAGTGGTGTCTTGACTTTAGTCTCTCGAAGCTTCTTCATTTGTCGAAGGTTCCAGTTCAGGGGTCAACTTTGCGGCATGCAGTCAGAGCAAAACTGGGATGATAAGACCCTCAGGAGGAATTAGGGATAGGTCATAGGAAGCGTAACGAAACTAAGAAAATATTGTGGAACGTCTAAGACTGACATACTTACTTCAATGTGAACTTTTGCAGACTGCTATGGGACTGCAGTTGTCAAAAACGTACATGGATGCAGCTATGTTCATTGTAAAAGTACCGCTATACCTTTTGTTTCTGTGCTGGCTTTAATGCTGAAACAGTATAGCATAGCTACCTCATGGAAAATTGAGTCATGGGAGGGAGACTTAGCCCTTCACGGCAGAATTGACAGAAGGGGGAAATTTGATCTGATGGGCCAGGCTTGAATTGATCTGAAAAGCTAAGCAAGTGCAGGCAAGATATGATTTTGGGTGTGGAAAAGATGGTGTAAAATGTAACAGAGGAGGATGCTTTTGACAGTAGGGTATGGGTGATGATTATAGTTGCCAGGTTCAATACACAAACAGGACTCTTATGCCTTCAAAATATCACAACATAAGGGAGAGAGATAATTGGCAGTGTTGGGAAACTGCTGCTGCTAAAATTTGACTCAGACATCAGCGTTTTGTCCTGTCCTGTCTTGCATCTAACTAGCATCCCTACGATAAAGGCAACCAAGCTGAAAAGCCAAGAAAATAGGTATCATCCAATAGCCGTTAAATAAAATGCATGGGAAAGAAGCTATTTCTGGCAGATCAGAAATCTTGTGCCACTCTAAATGGCCGCACGTTTATTTGTGGAGTATGGTTTTGATGTGTCAAAGCCCACTTTGTTGTGTGAGCATTTATATCATGATAAACTATAACCAATAACTATTTTGCCAGTATATGTACATGCGGACGGCTAGACAGGCAGATGGCACACATATACAAGTATGCTGCCATACTGTATAGGAACACTTACCTTTAATTGGCTAGGCATTACTGCTGTTGGCTTGAGCTCCAGGTCTTCTCATGTCCTAAATCTAGATATTTAAGTCTGAAGTCATTGACAGCCTCATAAGTTTCATGTGTCACATTGAAAGTTTGGGTTTGGGGCCAGGGTGCCTGTCATCGCATTGGTGGGTGTGCCTCATGTTGAAGTGGCTCCACAATACTCATCTATTTCCCTAGTAAATGCACTTCTTGCCTGTTGGATCTGGCTAATGGTTTTTTTTTAACATTTAATACTGCCAAGAATTGGACTGTTGTAATGTGCTTTAAGGGGGGGGGGGCGTGGTGGCTCAGCGGACTAAGGCTCTGAAACTGTTGACTGCAATGTTGGCAGCTTGGCAGTTTGAATCCCGGGTGCCACGTAGCGGAGCAAGCTCCCGCTGATAACCCCAGCTCCTGCCAACCTAGCAGATTGAAAGCATGTCAATGCAAGTAGATAAATAGGTACCGCTGTAAAAAGCAGGAAGGTTAAAACAGTGTTTCCTTGCAGCCATGCCGGCCATGTGGCCATGGACTTGCACAACACTGGCTCTTTGGCTTGAATACGGAGATGAGCACCGCCCCTAGAGTCGGACATGGCTAGCACGCATGTGAGGGGGGAACCTTTACCTTTAATGTGCTTTACGTGGGGCTGCCTTTGAAGTCAGTCAGGCGATTGCAGCTGGTACATAACTGGGTTGCGTGGCGAGTGAGTGGTGTCACCGTGCAGACTCATATTATGCCAGTTCTAAAAAATTTAACCTGACTGCCAGTTGCTGCCCGGACCCAGTTCAAAGTGCTCATGCTTACATAAAAAGCCCAAAATGGCTTAGGACCTGGTTTTCTAAAGCAGTGCTCCCCAACCTTTTTGTCCCCACGGACCGGTAAATGTTTGATGATTTACCGTGGCCCGGGCTGGGGGTTGGGGTGGGGAGGGGGAGATGGGGGGTGCAGGGGGATTGGGCAGGGGGCAGGGGAGGGTGTGTGGGGGTGCAGGGGATGGGGGAAGGGAGGATGGGGAGCGGGGGCTTGGCATGTGTGCCTTGCGGGGGCCACGGGAGCGGCAGCGGCGCCACCGGCTGGGGGCGTCGGGCGTGCCGCTCCCCCCGCACACGGGCAGGGTGGGGAGCCCGGGGCTCCTGGGCGGGCGGCCCCCCGCCTCCTCCTCCTGTCGGCGGCCGCGGTGGCCACGGCAGCCGCCCGGGTTCAGCCGCTGCCGCCACCCGCCTTGGTGGGGCGCCTCTACGCCGCCGCCAGCTGCGGTGCCAGCAGCGGCTCGGCGGTCCCGGTGGCGCCCTTGGGCCGGAGCCGCCGCCGCATCGCCTTGCCTCTGGCTGCAGCCTTCGGGCAGGCGAGCGGGAGGGGGGAGGGGAGGGAGGCCGGTGGGGGGTGGCGTCTCTGCGCTGGCCGGCCGGCTGGCCAGCGCACGCACACTCCAGTTGGGGGGGGCTCAGGGGCCCCGGCCTCTCTCTCTTTCTCTCTCTCTCTGTGTGGGGGGGGCGGGGGATGGGAGCGGCCGCTCCTTCCTTCCTTTTCCCTCTCCCAGCGGAGCGGTGGTGGTGGCGGCGGTGTTCCGGCTCCTGGCCCCCCACCCCGGCCTCTCCTCTCCTCTCCTCTCCTCCAGCGGGGCCTGGTGGGGGCTTCCCTCGTCCCTCCCCCTCCTCCCCGCCGGCCCCCGCGCGCCCTCCAGCCTTCTTCTTTCATTGGCTGCTTGTGGGAAAGAAGAGGAGGAGGAGGAGGAGGGCAGAGGAGGAGGACGCGCCACCGCCACCATGGCTGCTGCTGCTGGTGGTGGTGGTGGAGGGCGAGGAGGAGGAGGAGGATGCGCCGCCGCCGCCGCTGCTGGCGGGCAGAGGAGGGAGGCAAAGGCAAAGGCAAAGGCAAAGGCAGCGGCTCCTCCTGCTCTCCTCCAGCCTTCCTCCTCCACCGGCCGCCCGCGGGAGAGAAGAGGAGGAGGAGGAGGGCGGCAGAGGAAAAGGGGAGGAGCCTCCCCGGCCTCCCCAGGCGGCCCGGTGCTGACCGGCCCACGGACCGGCACCGGTCCGCGGCCCGGGGGTTGGGGACATCCGTTCTAAAGGACCTCGTGGCACAGTGGTGAAATGCCTGTACAGCAGCTAAAACTGTGCTCACAACAAAGGGTTCAATCTCAGGTAGCAGGCTCATGGTTGACTCAGCCTTCTATCCTTATGAGGTCGCTAAAATGAGTACCCAGGTTGCTGGGAGGGGGGGCAATGTGTAGCCTGCATAATTAAATTGTAAACTGTCCAGAGAGTGCTTGAAGCGGTATGGGGTGATATATAGTGAGAACACTTTCTATATGAGCCTGCCCATACCCTAAGTTCAGTTCAGGAGGCCCTGCTGAAGGTGCCATCCCTCAAAGAGGTGAGGGGGTTGGCATGTCCAAACAGGGCTTTCTCAGCAGTTGTCCCCCAATTTTGGAATGCCTTCCCAATAGAGATCCACCTGGCGCCGAGACTTTTAGCTTTTCGGCACCAGGCAAAAACATTCCTTTTCAGCCAGCATTTTTATTAGATAGTGTTTTTGGCTGGGCTCGTGAGCAGCAGGGTTTTATAATTTGTATTGTGTATTGATTAAATTGTATTGTATTTTATAGTTTTAATAATTGTTGTTTTATAGTTTTAATACATTGTTGTATGCTGCCCAGAGACCACTTGGTAGTGGGGCGGGTAAATAAAAATTGTAAATAAATAAATAAATAAATATAAAACCTAAATTCCTGTTGTATTTGGGTATAATTTTTTGCTCTGTAATCTTTCAAAGTGGCATTTGGCATATAGGTGTTTGTCAGCTGCAGGTTACGCTTCACGTTAGAGCGAACTGTGTAACAGTAGCTCATTTTGCTTTTCAAAGTGCAAGATGTCATTTTCAGAGGCAACCAGAAGCATTGAAATGACAAGGACAAAGGAAGCACTTCTCCACCCCCACAGCACAACCTCCACATGCCATCCTGTGTGTTATGTGCTGTCAAGTCCAAACTGACTTAAAGGGATTTGAGGAATGTGAAATATTTAAGAAGTGCTTTTACCAGCTCCACTCTAGTAAGATTCCATGATGGAACAGGGATTTGATTCCAGCTGTCCTGAGTCTGTTACTCTATCCACTACACCACACAGCCTCTCATATGCCATTACCCAACTTCAAGTCAAGTCTCCTCAACAGCCTGTCCAATAAATCAAGCCATTTGCTTCTCCTCTTCCCTTCACAAGCTTTTAAAATACTACCTGGAATTCTGCAGGCATCAGAAAAAGGAGAGAATGAAATGCATGATTTAAATATGGAGATGATCCCTGACCATATTTTATGTACTATGTTGCAATTAAGGTTTTACTTGTTCAGTTGGCACAGAATGCTTCACAACTAAATTCATTTGTGCTGCTCCCAGCCCTGGTTATTTCACAGGAGCTGTGCCCCATTCGGGAAAGTATTGGGACATGTCGTTTTAAAGGTGTGAGCGGATGTACCTTTCAAATTGCACAGGCAAGTGTGTTCTCTCCTGCTCATCAAAGCAAACACAAACTTTTCAGGGCTCCATTTCATTTCTTGAAAGTGAAAGGCATGGGGGCATAGGAACTTGATGAACCATGAAAGCTGCAGATAAAACCAGGAAAATACTGTTTACCATTCTCGCCACACAGAATGAAACTAACTTCAGAATATTAAAGAGTTTGCCGGAGTTTTGGGTCTGCATAGTTGACTGCCCCAGCCAGAACTTCAGTTCATCCAGCTGAGCTTGGCTAAAGTGCTTTTAGGTGGCAGTCCATGAACGAATTACACTTGAGTTGATTTCAAAGCAGGCCCCAATGCATTAAATGTACAACCCTCCTGGATTAATTGGTTAGTCTTACATACTGTTAAAATGCACTCTGTGTCAATACTGTGGGGTGATTTTATGCCAGATGTTACAGATGTAGAGGTCAAAGCAGCAAGTGCCATAGGTGGATGGCGGAAGATATACGTTGCGTGCCCAACGGCTGAGGCTTCACTCCAACAACCATCAGCAGAACGAATGAGGAAGATGACCTTGCCGGATATCCCAGGCAGTTGGTGTCAGTGAGATCAAGGAGTACTGGGCTAGAGTGAATCAGAGTGTCAAAGTAATATAAGTAACCCCAGTACTTGTAATACATTATTTTAGGATAACAAGGGAGTGAGGATGTACCTTTCAAAAGCAACAGTCTTATTGGATCATCCCTTGTATGCAGGTGGTGGCGGTGGAGGCAGTCAGGGGCTGCTGGTTATGTCAGCTGATGGAAACATTTCTATTTCATCTTTTTTTTACAAGACAGTTGTTTATGTTTATGTAGCCATTGATGTCTTTTAACCCAATTACAGTATATTGCTTTTCCGTGACTGGCTGAAATCTTGTTGCACAGTTATTCAAAAGGCATAACATCTGGAAGTGAACGGCTATAAATTAAGAGATTTCTACAGACATTGGTTGAAATCAGTTGCAACTAGAGTAGGTCCATTGAATCAATGGAACTTATGATTCACTGATACAATAAGCCTACTCTACTTGAGATATTACTGGATATCAGCCTGTGTAAGCTGCATCCTGTTTGACAGCTTACATCTAAAAGTTACACCATTTCTGTAACGACGCAACAGGATTTCAGCCATTCTGTTGTTTGTATGATTTCAATGTTGCTTTTTATTGCTATCTTTACTGCTTTGTAACACACACACAGAACACCCTCCTTGTTATTTTTCATTGCTCTCCTCCCTTGTGCTCCCTCTCTTTTTTCATAGCTGTTGCTTCTCCTCTCACTCTTCCCACTCTTCCTTCTCTACAGACTTCTCTCCCCCCCCCATCTTTATACATATCTGAACAGGGAAAATAAGCGATTTCAGATCCTTCAGACAAGGGGGAAAAGCACAAGACTCAGATGTAGATCAATTTTCTTTTGAACTAACCCACCATAGTAAAAGAAAAGAAAAACATGGACAATGCTGTATGAACGGACCTTAATTTAACTGGGCCCAGTATCCCTTCTCAGTTCCTTGGCTCAGTGTAGGAGAAAGTAACCTAAGTGTGCATGAGCGAATGTCCTTGTGCACATGCAGAATACCCTTCATTCACATTTGAATTTTAGACTAGTGCTAAACTCTAATTACTTCTGGTTGAGAAAGCAGCAACAATAAAACCAACTCTGTCCTAGACCCAGCTTTGGGAGAAGTTATTGAAAGGCCTTACACAGCTGTAGCTCCCAGCTAGAATAGATCCATTTTACAAAATAATGTTGATTTCCCAAGTCCCTAATGAATTTGATCAGCTTAATTTACTTGGAAGGAATAATCAGAGCTAAGTGTTGGACTACAAATGGACAGAATTCTGCCAACAGAACGGTACTGGCTACATTGCCTTAAGACTCTGAGATCTGTGGGCCAATTCTTATGGCCTTGGAGGACAGCTCGAAGATTTCTGTCAAGATGTGGACTGGGATGAAATTAAGAAAATTTCTGACTGAAAAGTTTTGCTGCAATCGCTCAGCCACCAAACTTGTCCACAAGGTTCTCTGGGGCGTGTAGTACAACAGGTAGCTTCCCAGATTTGCAGGTTAGGTCTTGGATCTTCATTTACTGTAGCGACCTCCAGGACAAGGTTGTGAGCTAAAGCTAATTTATAGAAGGCCATCTACTTCAATTATGATGGAGGAGAGATGCTAGTTTGCTCATGCACAGATGTTAGCATCTCTGCTAGTAAATCTGAATAGCTGTTGTGCGAGCAATTAATTAATTACAAAAGAGACTAAATTACCTCTCACATCTATTAAAGCCTCCTCTTATTGCTTTAGAATATAATCAGCATGATTTATTTCTTTATTATGCTAAAGTTAAGTAGAGAATGGAGACAATAAATTGCATTTCCAGCAGGCAATGCTGACATGAGCAAACTCCCACCCATAGGTGCCTTCAACCACAGGGGATATATTCTAGAATAATGTAGAACAGGAGGCTGATGTTTTAGCAGAGAATAAAATTTAACTTCTTTTTCAAAAAAAAATCGCCCCTGAGGCAAAAATCAGGTAAAAGGCACGTAAAGTTATTTGCCATTTTATTTGCCATTTCCTGTGCCATACAAAAGAAAGAAAGAAAGAAAGAAAGAAAGAAAGAAAGAAAGAAAGAAAGAAAGAAAGAAAGAAAGAAAGAAAGAAAGAAAGAAATGCTTGGAGGTGCATATTTGAGGGAAAAGATTAAAAATATCAGGATCATTTTTTTAAAGTTAACTCTACTGTAGTTTTTTATACACTAAATGTTAATGCAAGACACCATCAGTTTGTGATATATTTATTGTTCTTGTTCAGTTGTGTCTGACTCTTCGTGACCCCATGGACCAGAGCTCGCCAGGCCTTCCTGCCTTCCACTGCCTCCCGGAGTTTGGTCAAATCCATATTGGTTGCATCGATGACATCGTCCAACCACCTCATTCTCTGTCGTCCTCTTTTCCTTTTGCCTTCAATCTTTCCCAACATCAGGGACTTTTCCAAGGACTCCACTCTCCTCATGAGGTGGCCAAAGTACTGGAGCCTCAGCCTCAAAATCTGTCCTTCCAGTGAACATTCGGGGTTGATTTCTTTCAGGATGGATAGGTTAGATCTCCTTGCAGTCCGTGGGACTCTCAAGACTCTCCTCCAGCACCACAGCTCAAAAGCATCAATTCTGCGGCAATCAGCCTTCTTTATAGTCCAGCTTTCACTTCCATACATCACTACTGGGAAAACCATAGCTTTGACTATCTGGACCTTAGTTGGCAAACTGATGTCTCTGCTCTTTAGGATGCTACCTAGGTTTGTCATTGGTTTTCTCCAAGAAGCAGGCGTCTTTTAATTTCGTTGCTGCAGTCGCCATCTGCAGTGATCAAGGAGCCCAAGAAAATAAACTCTGTCATTGCCTCCATTTCTTCCCCTTCTATTTACCAGGAAGTGATGGGACCGGTGGCCATGATCTTAGTTTTTTTGATGTTGAGCTTCAGCCCATTTTTCCCTCTCCTCTTTCACCCTCATTAGGAGATTCTTTAATTCCTCTTCACTTTCGGCTATCAGAGTAGTATCATCTGCTTATCTGAGGTTCTTGATATTTCTTCCGGCAATCTTAATTCCGGCTTGTGATTCATCCAGACCTGCCTTTCGCATGATGTACTCTGCATATAAGTTAAATAGGTAAGGTGACAGTATACAGCCTTGTCGTACTCCTTTCCCAATTTTAAACCAGTCAGTTGTTCCATATCCAGTTCTGACAGTTGCTGCTTGTCCCACATATAGATTTCTTAGGAGACAGATAAGGTGGTCAGGCACTCCCATTCCTTTAAGGACTTGCCATAGTTTGTTTTGGCCCACACAGTCAATGACTTTGGCATAGTCAATGAAGCAGAAGTAGATGTTTTTCTGGAACTCTCTGGCTTTCTCCATAATCCAGCGCATGTTGGCGATTTGATCTCTAGTTCCTCTGCCCCTTCGAAATCCAGCTTGCACTTCTGGAAGTTCTCTGTCCACATACTGCTGAAGCTTCTCTTGTAGAATTTTGAGCATAACCTTGCTAGCATGTGAAATGAGTGCAATTGTGCGATAGTTGGAGCATTCTTTGGCGTTGCTTTTCTTTGGGATTGAGATGTAGACTGATCTTTTCCAGTCCTCTGGCCACTGCTGAGTTTTCCAAATTTGCTGGCATATCGCATGCAGCCCCATTACAGCATCCTCTTTTAAGATTTTAAAGAGTTCAATTGGAATGCCGTCACCTCCACTGGCCTTGTTGTTTGCAATGCTTTCTAAGGCCCACTTGACTTCACTTTCCAGGATGTCTGGCTCCAGGTCAGCAACTACACTATCTTGGTTATCAGGGACATCCAGATCTTTCTGATATAATTCCTCTGTATATTCTTGCCATCTCTTCTTGATCTCTTCTGCTTCAGTTAAGTCCCTACCATTTTTGTCCTTTATCATATCCATCTTTGCACAAAATGCCCCTTTAATATCTCCAAATTTCTTGAATAGATCTCTGGTTTTTCCTTTTCTGTTGTTTTCCTCTATTTCTTTGCACTGTTTGTTCAAGAAGGCTGTCCTGTCTCTTCTCGCTATCCTTTAGAAGTCTGCATTCAGTTTTCTGTATCTTTCCCTTTCTCCCTTGCATTTTGCGTCCCTTCTCTCCTCCACTATTTGTAGGGCTTCGTTGGACAACCACTTTCCTTTCTTGCCTTTTCTTTTCTTTGGAATAGTTTTCATTGCAGCCTCCTGTTACAAGCCTCCATCCATAGTTCTTCAGGTGTTCTGTCCACCAAATCTAGTGCCTTAAATCTATTCTTCACTTCCACTGTGCATTCATAAAAGATTTGACTTAGATTATACCTGACTGGTCCAGTGGTCTTCCCTACTTTCTTCAGTTTAAGTTTGAATTTTGCTATAAGAAGCTAATGATCTGAGCCACAGTCAGCACCAGGTCTCGTTTTTGCTGACTGTATAGAGCTCCTCCATCTTTGGCTGCAGAGAACATAATCAATCTGATTCCAGTATTGTCCATCTGGTGATGTCCATGTGTAGAGTCACCTTTTGTGTTGTTGAAAAAGAGTGTTTGCAATGACCAGCTTGTTCTCTTGACAAAACTCAATTAGCCTTTGCCCTGCTTCATTCGGAACTTCAAGGCCAAACTTGCCAGTTATTCCTTTTATCACTTGACTCCCTACTTTAGCATTCCAATCCCCTATGGTGGTTCCCATCAGCTGACAGTGCTCCCCCACCCGGAAGGTACAGGGAATGGGGAAGGAGCACCTTACCCTTTGTGGCGGGTAGGCGGGAGGTGTTGGGGATTGGGCCAGCCCCACCATAACCCGTGCAACCTCACCACCACAGCCACACCTGCCCTCCCTTTCAGCTCCCGTACTGAACACAACACACACACACACACAGCCTCCTAAAAGCACACTTTATGCGGCAATGGGGCTACATAATATGCAGCTCATAAAACTTCTGTCACTTTGATGCACTTTTCGGCAATGGGGGCGCATATTCGGCATTTTCGGCAATGGGAACAGAAAGTGCGCATCGTATACCATGTAGCCTGTAGCAGAGAAGAAGCACACTTTAATATCAACAACTGCATTTTTCTGTTGCGTGGTAGTGGTCAGAAAGGTCTATAAAGTTCTATAGGGATCTTAGAAGGATGTTCAGGTATCAAGCTGTCTTACCCAACAGTAAGATTATGAATCTTTGTTTGTAGACATTCCCAAAATTCACCTGAGATCATCATCATAATTACCACCACCACCACCACCACCACCACCACCACCACCACCACCACCACCACCACCACTACGACAATAACAGGGTCACCAAGTCAATTCTGCTATATGGTCATCCATTCCTGGGCTTTCTAAGTACATATTAGTCATAGGTCATGGTTTATCATTCACTTCTGGGGGTGGGGTACTCTTCGGCTGTGCAGTTCTCCCATGAATTCAAAGGGTGGCTTTTCTCACAGGAGGCACACTGAGGAATCAAAGTATATCTAATTCACTGAGCTACTCACTTATAAACTGCACGATGTTCTCTATTTCCATTGAAATTATATCAGTGGTAGTGGAGATGCTAAGCCTTAGCAATAATGCCCCCCTGAATTTCTGACCTACCACAGGAAGAGGAATAATTGCACTTTCAATCTGGGTAATGTCTGTGATTTCATATGTAGAATGTATGCTTCCCTGGCAATTTCTTTTCAAAAACCTTACTTTGCTGTAAACCTTGCCAAGCCATCTATTGAAACACCTTGAACAATCTATTTCTATGCAACTTATTTTTCTCCCACTCAACATTAATTTTGGTTACCAGTTTACGACTCCACTTTCCTGGTTTGAGGGGCCACTGTGGGGAGGTTGTAAAGGACAAATGTACAGCCAGTGATCATACAGATGGGTTACCCATCTGTGAGCATTCAATGCTGGGTTGATGGCATTTTGTGCTCCCACCTCCGTAATTGGCCTGTTGGAAACCACGTGAGATGCAGCTGCTGTAAAGAGACTCTCTGGAAAAGCTGGCCACCCTATATTGTTGCTGGCCACAACCCAACACAGAGACAGGTACACAAAATACCATTTCCTGTCTCAATTAATTTCTGGTACATTAATAGCCTGAAGTTTTTCCTCCACATTTTTTTTTATTTTAGGTGGAGTACAAGAGGGCTAAAACTGGTGAATCTAAACACAAAGTTGTTCCCTTTAATTTGTTAAAATTTCAGACAGTGATTTTCACATTCATTGCATTGATTGTTAAATATCAGTAAGAAACCGATCTACATGTACAAGCCTTGGAAGAATAAGAAAGTGTTAAACTCATCCTCGAGAGCAACATAACATTACTTTAGTTATAATTTTAGCAGACATTTATAATTTGTGACATTAATTATCTGTAACCCCATATTTATATGTTCTGGGATTTCTGATTTGTAACTGGAGAAATGCATAATTTGCTACATGAATTGAGTATCCATGTGCAGACACGATCTTGGTCCTCTTCTATATGTTTTTTGCTTCTTCAAAAAACCTAATTGGTGAAGGGGGCTGGGGAGAAACACAAATACAGTGGTACCCCGACTTAAGGGCAGCTCGACGTAAGAGCAATTTGACTTAAGAGCAGAAAACTAATGGCATTTTAACTGCTGCCTTACAAATTTTAAATATGGTCTGCTCGACTTACAAATTTTTTTCATTTTTTTAATTTTTAACTTTTTTTTCAATTTTTAGATAGGTACCCCGACTTAAGAGTAGTTTGACTTAAGAGCATGCATTCAGAATGGGTTAATTTTGTAAGTCGAGGTACCGCTGTATGTGAATTTCAGCGAAGAATGGCCTTTGCAAATGCTAGCTTTTCTTTCCTCTGCAAGCCCACATAATGCAGTAGTGGTTTGACTTTTGATCCCTTCTAAGGTTGATCTTCATGTGCTGCTCTCTATGGGGTGATTGGGGGGGTGTATGTGACCTTGTAACAGACAATGGGGCTTCACCTCCCTGGAAGTAAGAAAAATAGGAATATTTCGCTATAAGTGCTCCTGCTTGTTACTCTTTGGGCTGTTTTTATTTCAGGCTTTTGTCCTACGTGGCCTTTCAAAAATAGCATAGCAGAGGACAATCAATCCCTTTGCCATTTGTTATGTGACTGGCATATAAATCATCTTCATATCAAAAGAAATGACATTCACAAGTCAAACCTGTATGCATTGCCTTTTTTATTCTACTGCCTGAATTTATGAAAATAGTCTTCCTTAGGTAATAACGTTCATCCAGTTCTACCAAAAAGGAGAACTTGAAATACAGCATGAATTGGGGTGGGTTCTGTTATTTGACATATATATATATGGAAACAGAACCATGACATTCAGAAGAGTATTATATAGCAAATGAAATGGGGCTTGAAAACGTTACTGTTTGAGACTACCACTTAATTTTTTGTAGTGTGATTCTCATAATTGTACTTTCCAAATTGTACTCTGACTGCAAAATGCCAGTAAGGGGTACAGGTGGTTCTATCAGGGTTCTAAACAAACAGTTGATTACTGAATGCACATTGACTTAGTTTTCTGAAGGAATGCACAAAGTGAAACATAGACTGAAATCCAATTGTAGACTGGACTCCAACTAAAGTACGTTCATTTGAATCAACAGAATTGATGGAGGAGTTGACTCACCAAATCACATTATTCTACTGTACAACCCCCCACTGACTCCTCTTGCTTGCCACATATTATTGGACTTCACTGACTGTTATATTTCAGCATTCACACTTTTGCAGATTTGGCAGTGGTGTTCTGCAATCAAAAACTGTGAACAGACAGATATGGGCTACCAGTGGCTTACAGACCTGTGGAATCTCCCAATTCTAATTATGAAACATTGTAAGAAGGAATACTTCCACTTTTCACTTTACCTTCAATCTCCCCTTGACTCAAAACACATGAAAGTGAGCCAAAGTAAACAGGGATCTCATCTGAGGTGTGTGGCCTGAAGGCTGCACAGTTCCGCTGACAATTTCCCATTTGATTCTCCCACCAGGCAAGTTAGTAATTCAGTATTTGTTTACAGTAGACAACCTTACCACTAGCTGAAGACCATCCAGTGAGTTCCAAAGCTCAGTGGGTATTAGACGCCATGCCCCAGGTCAACAGCCACACCCCCAAACATCGCACACTCTCTCAAAATACAAAGAGAAGCCAAGCAGGATCCAGATGCGCTACATAGCCTTAAAGAGCTGTATGGCTCTCTTTGCAAGTGGCTGGGCTGATTGAGTGGAGAGACAGGGAAAGGAGAAACTTTGTGACTCAGCCAGCAGCCAAGGAGTGGATTTGCATCTGAATCATTAGCTTCACCAGTCCACACCCTCATCACCAACAAAGCATCATCATGACTACAGAGAAAGCATCTCAGAGGATAATGTAGATTGTGGGGGGTGGCGGCAAAGCAGTTCCCTTACTCTAATTGAAAGTATTAGGGAAATTAGTAATTTTAAAAAGCACTACTATATATTGGGGGGAAAGCAGAAAGGCAGGCAGGCAGGCAGGCAGGCAGACAGACAGACAGACAGATAATATAAAATCCATATATCAGGATAAATGTTCACAAAGTTTTGTATTAATATTTGTTTCAATTTATTTTAAAAAAACTGATATAAAGAAAACCCAATGGAATGAATGAAAACGAGAAACTGAGCAGACTTTTGACATCAACACATTCATTCCTCCAACCCTCCACAACACAAACTGTATTGGAAAGTGGTAAGTCTGATTCTCAGCATTCTTCTCCCTGCTTCTTGGAAAAAAAGTCATTTGCAATCCTGTAGCCAGTGTCACTCTTGTAAGGTGTCCTTGCATTGACATATTCCATGAAAGCTTACATTACAGTTTCTTCTTGTGTGCTCTTTATAGCTCTGATGTTACCTTTTAATGTTCTAAGATGCATTTTTGAATTCCCTGTTCTTGACTTGAATATGTCTTAAATGTTCTGGACTGTATATTGTCCCTCATTACTGTAAGCCACCTTGGGTCCTTTTCCAAGAAGATAGGTGGGGTATAATTATTCTAAATAAATAAATAAATAAATAAATAAATAAATAAATAAGCGCAACAATATCTTTTGGGGGAGGGGTTTGTTCTGCTGTGTGTTTCTTATCAAACTGCTTGCAGACGAAGTCATCTATGGACCATTATAATAGCATGGCATGTGGAGGAAGCATTTTTTGGGCAGAATTTAGTTTGATCCATGTGAGCAATGGTCCACTGTGACAACCGACTGACACATCCCGCATTTCTACAAATTATTGTTTTTTATTTGATTAGGGTTTTAGATAATATCCCTTTTGTCACCCCCCACCCCCCAGTCCATCCCATCCCCGATATTAGTAGAATACAATATTGGCCATGTGAGACTCACCAAAATCTCATTGTGAAAATAAATAATAATTTATTTAAAATAATGTATGAAAATAGTTATGAAGATGGATAGCCAAGACAGAATACAGACACTTCTAAAGAAAAATAAGAAGCAAACATCCTCTACATAATTTACTGCTACTAATGAAATGGTTTGTAGAACTAATTGAGACACTTTCTCCACAATGATTCCATGTGAATTTATCTCTTGCCTTTGGCTTGAGCTGGAAGCACCTTGCTGTCACATTATTCAAATTGACCTCATTACTTGCTAATCAGTACCACATTTAACAGCTGCCAGAATAAATCCAATGGTTAATCATCATCTTGCCCAAAGAGGAGCTCCAGCCCCAGGATCAAGAATGAAGAATCCCCATAGGAGTTGTGTCCACTGCACCTTTTTCAGCCTCCTGAGCTCAATGAAAATTGCACAGGCATCTAATGTACGCACCACTGCAGGGGTGTACGCTTGGAGCGGGTCCACGCAACCTGCTTCTCTAGCTGCCAAGGTCTTACATAGGGCAAAAGGTCAGAGACCATGGTGTTGAAGGAAATAACACAGGAAAAAAACAGCACACCTGAAGTACTTTTTCAACCAAATATCTCAGCCTTCTAAGGTGACCTTGGGCAAACCACCATTTTCAAGCTGATGTGCCACACTAGGTTGCTAAGATGAAAAAGAATGGAGGGGAAGTTAATTGTTCGAACCACATGTTGTACACTGGCGAAGAAATGGTTGCAAATGTTCATTCCATCAGATTTGGCAGACACATATCCCCCAAATTTGAGCGCATCACAATTCATTGAATGTACAATGTCTTTCAGTTTTGACTTTTTTCTCTTCTCAAAGCCCTGCTCCACCATGGGATCATGGCCACTAACTATTTGTGGAGTTGTAGGACTTTTTAACTGCCTACTGCAGGCATGTCCAAAGTCCAGCCAGGGGGCCAAATGTGGCCTGATTTAAAATTTTGAGTGGCCCTCAGCCTCTTCTCCCTGCTGGCTCTGCCTGACACTCATCCCTACTGGGAGGCCCTTCCCTCTGCTGGCTAGAGACATCAGCTTGCAGTTTTATGGTTTGCCTGCCCTTCCTGCCTCCATCCATCAGCCACCCGCCCTGCCTACCCGCTCCTGGCTCTGTTGCTGCAATGTCTTCCCCACCTCCTTGCAAGGGAGGGCAGCATTTGTGAGCAGTGGTGCATCTTGGGAGTGTGTGGGCCAATTCCCGGGCTGTGCAACAGCCACCGGGCTCTTGGGCGCCTTGAAACCAGAGCATTTGTGGCTGTTGCAGATGCACACTGACAACACCCTGTCTCCCCCCTTCAGGCTGAATGGTTGGCCCCACACATTTTCACCCCACCAAATCTGGCCCTCCTTGCAGAAAGACTGGACACCCCTGGCCTATTGTATTCTTTGTGTTTCAATTGATTTAAGCAGGCACAGCTAATAATGATACAGCTCTGAAAATGACTGAAGGGTAGCATGTCAATTCATTACTTAACACCTAGCTAATATTTCATTCCAGGATTAAAATAGCGGGATTTGAATTCCATCATTCTGTGAAACTGAAAGGCCAAATCGTATTGTGTTTCAGAGCTGGAAAAAGCCCTATGATGAGTACAGGAGTATGCGGGCATTTAAGAGAAATTTAGACAACCATCTGGCAGATATCCTTTGATTTGCATTCCTGCATTGAGCAGGGGGTTGGCGGCTTCCAACCTCATGATTCTATGATTTTATGGTTGATTCACACAACATAAATTGTTGCAAGTTGAAGACATCAGGATAGGCATTTGTTGTTGTGTGCTAAGCCATGCAACCTTGTGTGCAACTGCAAATGCCTATGTTGTATCAATGCACTGCAAAAGGTTTACACCAAACATTTTAAGCAATCATATTATGGGCTTTCAATTGTATTTCCACAGCAGTCACACACCCAGTAACTGCATTTCCCCCCTAGCCTTTTAATCCTCTTCCTGATATTTACATAGCATGCCCTGAAATTCAGGACAAGCAGTAAACATTGGGAGTTGATGTAAGGATAAGATCACAAACTCTTCTCAAAGATTCAAGAGAAGTTCTGCGTGCATAACAGACATCTGTCTCCTTCTGATGAGACTCTTCCTAATTTTGATCTTTCTGCCCTTTGAGCCCCAAGACTGAATGCCACCAATTCAACTTCCATATAGTGTACTCAAAGAATTCCTATCTCTGTGAGACAGACAATGAGCTGCATGGGTGGAAAACTGCTGAGGGGACACCATCAGGAGTTAAAAATTAAGGGCAGCAGGGCACCAGAGAGATCCAGCTTAAACATGTGTGCCCTATGGGGTTTAAAAGTGTCTGAAATCTCACCCTTAACAGTCAGATGAACTCCTGCAGTCAGATGAACCTGCTCTCACATTAAAGTATCACACAAGGTAGTCAGTGGGATGCACGGTTTAGTCTACCTAAACTGCCATCCATGGCCAACTGGCCACATCTTCTGGCCTCATGTTTGTGAGAAGGGGCCTTATGTCAGTATGCCCAGACAGCTCATCCTTAAAAGGGAGGTTCCTGAGTGGTTCCCTTATATGAGTGAACTCAAGAATATGGTAAGTGGGTAGATCCAATCTCATGCCTGTTGAGTGTACAGCTGGTGGAGGAAATGTTTAGTAACTAACTAGCTGGGGGGATCCAAGGCATTTGAGGGGCTTGCTTGAATATCTCTGATGCTGTGTCGCTTGCATGAAAGCTTCCCTTTTACATACATGAGAATTTTTGTATGCCAGTGATAATACAGGTATAGGTTGGGTCCAGATATAACAGTGTTAAGGACAAACTTTGCCCTTCTTGTCAGGCAGGCAGTAGCAGAAAACATCATGTAGCAAGAATACGTTTACCATCCTTCCTTGGCACATCGGCACTAATTATGTTTAAGGAACAGTATCATAGCATTATTAAGGCATATAATGGCTCCCAATGATATAAATATTTGCTTAAATCATTTTTGCAGGAGAGAATGATTTCACTCCCCAAAAAGATTTCTCTCTGCTGGATATACTTACAACAGGCTTTGTGCATTTTTCTCATTCTGGCACTTAAAAAAAAATTAAGGGAAGGTTTTATTCCATTTAAAACTTGTATTTTGTAGAAACCATGAAGTTTCACATGCAAAACGCAACATTTTTGCAGCGGAAGCAAGTACTTGTTGTGGCCCAAACCAAACAAAAAACAAAAATGGCTAGCCTTTTTGCTTTCGCATAGGAGCAATATTTTTCGCTATGGATCATGTGCTGGGCTATCCCCCCTTTGTTTTGTGTAAGTATCACTCTTTCTTGTTCTTCACTGTTCTGTTTGTGAGCTGTTGTCTAAAAGCAGAAGTTTGTAGAATTAATTTTGTAGGTAGGCTGGGATATAGAAGCTTAAAGCCAAAATGCTACCATATTGCCTGAACTCCGAATACTCCGTTCCCAAAAGAACCAGTGAAGCAATGGTGTGAACAAGAGCTTTAGGAATTCATTAATAGTCAGCACACTGACATTATGGGTGATGATTCATGGCTGATGATTCACTTTTCAAGCATTTAAATGATTTCATTCAAAAAATCCGGCATGCTTCAGTAGATGCAGTTCTTAAAGAACAGTTCTTATTTGCTGCAGTAATAAATGTTGCAAGCCAATTTTGCATGTTGTAATGGGATAGAAAGTTGCATGCTAGCTAGAAGATTAAGGGGAGATTTGATGGCTGTCTTCAGAACACCCAATGAGCTGTCATGCAGAAGACTCAGCAGACTTGTTTTCTGTTATTCCAGAGAGCAGGTCCAGAATCCAAGGGTGGAAATTTCAGGGGAACAGATTCCAAATAAATGCAAGGAGAAACATAACAGTAAGAGCTTTTCATCTTTGAAAAAGAGTACATGAGGAGGTGGTAGATTTATATGTTAAGGATGCTATCATGGATCCATCTGGCACTATAGAATCTTCATTGAGTGGATGGTGTGTATGTCATCCATGAATTCCCTTCCATATGTAAACATATGGGGCAGAGGCTAGAGCAGTGGTGGTGAACCTTTGGCCCTCCAGATGTTTTGGACCACAAATCCCACAGTCCTTTGTCATTGGCAATCTAAGCTTGGAATTCTGGGAGTTGTGGTCCAAAACATCTGGAGTTCCAAAGGTTTGCCACCACTGGGCTAGAGCATCACTGGATTACAATCCAGGATAAAGGAGATTGAAATTTGCTAGAATCCATCTGAAAGTATAGGGCAGAAGCTAGCCCTCCTAAAAAAAGCCCTGTCTCAGCAGTTGCACCAAGCAGACTGCTTTTCCGAATGGTGCCAATCTGCTATGGGATTTGAATACAAGGCTGGAATTGCCTTGGTGTGGACTCTGGTGTTGGAGCAGGTCATGCTGATGAAACTTTAGCAATGGCTTATTCTAGCTGGGATTCTTTTTAGCTTGTGGATGTCAATGATGGGGACAGAGTGCTTGGAATGGCGAGGGCTACCCCCTGCTGACTCTGTATTCTTCCTGGCTGATACAATTTGCCAAGGTAGCGCTTTCCTCCTCCTCCTCCTCCTCCCCCTCCCCCTCCCCCTCATTTTAGAACTTCAGAGCAAAAAGGGATCCTATGGAACCAAAGAGTCCAGCCCTTGTCAAGAAAGCACAGTGTGGAATTGAACTCCAAACATCTGACTCCACTGAACTATCCAGCTGTTCCATCCTGTTGGATCAGCTGGCGAGGTTGGGTATTGGAGGCATTGTATTACAGTGGTTTTGACCTTTCCTGTCAGGTTGTATGCAAAAGGTGGTGTTGGAAGAACACTCTTCAACACCATGGCTGCTGGTCTATGGCATCTCTGAGGGCTCAACCATATCCCCTATATTATTTAACATCTATATAAAGCTGCTAGGGTAGGTCACTTAGAGTGAAGTGCCACCAATACGCTGATTACTCCTGGCTCTGGAATTTGAAGAATGTTACTTGAGCTTGATGAGGGAGACTGAAATTAAATTCTCACAAAATGGAGGTGCTTCTGGTCTGAGTACAAAGTCAGATTCTGGAATCAGGAACCAACCAGTCCTAGTAAGGCTGGCATGTCCAAACTTTGGCCCTCCTGATGTTTTGGACCACAACTCCCAGAATTCTAAGCTTAGATTGACAATGACAAAGGACTGTGGGAGTTGTGGTCCAAAACATCTGGAGGGCTGAAGTTTGGACATGCCTGTTAGGGTTGTGCTTCCCTTGACTATTCAAGTTCATCGTCTCCGAGTACTCCTTGGATTTCCAGGTGGCAGTGGTGTCTCTGGATTTCCAGGTGGCAATGGTGATGAAGAGTGTATTTGTAGATGTCTGCTTAGTATGCCAGCTACAACCTGTCCTCAGTTGAACTGACTTAAGTAATCCATGCATTGCATTATATATTGACAACAGCAATGTGCCCGATGCTTGGTTAACCGTAAAGAGAGTTTTGGAGTTTGGCATCACACTCATATGACCCTGATACTGAAAGGACTGCACTCTCTTCCTTGTCTGAGAAACTGGTTGCCAATTGGCCACTGGGCCCCATTCAAGGTGTTGGTTTTAATTTTCAAACCCCTAAACAACTTGGGTCTGGTCTATCTGAGGGACCATCTATCTCATTATGAGCCTGCCCAGACTCAAAACTCTTCAAGACAGGCCCTTTTAAAAATCCCAGCAGTTTCAGAGCTCTGTCTCAGAAGCATGAAAGAAATGGACTCACTTGTGTACCCAACAGACTGTGGAATAGACTATGTTCAGAGTGCATTATGAGTTTTAGAACAGAATAAAATGTATCTTTTTGGCCTGATACATGTCTAACTTGCCCTTCTGTGTTTGTTAATTTTTCAGGATTTAATGTGTTTACTTGATTTTTAATAGTTTTTATGATGGGGCTTGCTTACTTGATTTTATGATTATTATTATTTTTCTCAAAGGGCATTTTACCTGCTTTTTAACAAGTTTTCATTAAAATTGAGGGCTGCTTTTTTCCAGTGGAAATGAATTATTGAATGTAATAAGTAAATGCATAATGCCCTTCTTATGGAAAATCAGAATTCCTTTAAACACTTCTCATTAAGAAAGACATTTAAAAATAATTTGATAATCACAACATATCTAAATGTTTTAATGGCAAATAAATATACCATTAATAAATGTATATTTACTTGCTTGATATCATCAAATGCATATACAGTGGTAACTTGTATAAAGGAATTAATTATTTCCAAATGAAATTATGTTAAGCAAATTTTCCTTTGTACAAATTTCCCACAGGAATGCATTGAAAACCAGCGTTCCTGTGCCAGGAGACTCCAATACCACCTGCCACCTCCCCACACCTTCTGGGTGAGAGCTGGAAGGCTGTGGGTGTTGTTTTGCCTTGGAGTCCCTGTTTGCCTCTCAGGACCAGGACCCTGTGACTCGGCTGCCTGGGGTCCTCCTACCTCCCTGCTTAACACCAGCCACCTGGCCCAGGGAGGAAAGGGCTTGAAAAGGCCGGGCTGCCAGGGACTGTTGGACCAGCACTCCTGTGCCGGGAGACTCCAATACCATCTGCCACCTCCCCACACCTTCTGGGTGAGAGCTAGAAGGTTGTGGGTGTTGTTTGGCCTGGAGTCCCTGTTGCATGTTCATGAATATGATGGGGAGGGGGAGGTAGGATGGTGGGGGTGAATGGGTGGATAATTGTTGCCATCAAGTATAGGAGATAGGACCCACAATAGAACTGAGGGAACAGGAAGGGGGGAGGGCAATGGATGGGGCAGTCATTGGAATTGTGCTGGGTAGGGGAAGGTATGGTGGTAGGAGTGGAACATGTCCGCATAGCAGAAGAGAGGTTAGATACCTTGCATCTATCCCCTCTTCTGGTTCCACCCCTAGCCAGAAGGAATCAGGTGACCATGTCAGTGAGCCCACAAGCCACACGGTGCTGTTGTTGAATGCCAGGTTGGTACAAAATAAGACAGCCCTCATCCATGATGTCATTCTGGATGAGGGTGCCGACCTGGCATGTATTACCAAGACCTGGGTGGGAGAGGAGGGTGGTGTTCCCCTCTCCCAGCTATGCCCGCCTGGGTACTCGGTCCAGCACCAGTGTCGCTTGAAGGGTCAGGGAGAGGGAGTTGCTATAGTCTATAGGAGTTCTATCTCCTTGACCAGACTTCCTATCTCCTTGGGAGGAGGCCTGGAGGGCCTGTACTGTGCGTTGGTCTCACGAGACAGATTGGGGGTTCTGTTGGTGTACCGCCCACCCTGCTGTGTACCAACAGTCTCCCTGCCTGAGCTGAAGGAGGTGGTCTCGGACCTGGTGTTGCGGACCCCCAGACTGTTGGTACTGGGGGACCTCAACATCCATGCTGAGGCAGCCTTGAATGGGGCAGCTCAGGGCTTCATGGCTGCTGTCTCAATATGTCAATGGCCCAACGCATGAGAAGGGCCATACTCTAGACCTGGTCTTCTCAATGGGATTGGAGGATGGTGGTCTGGATGTGGAGGGGTTGGTTCTGACTCCATGGTCATGGTCAGACCACTTTCTGGTCAAATTTAGGCTATTAGCTTCTACGCTCTGCAAGGGTGGGGGATCTATTAAGATGATCCGCCCTTGGAGACTAATGGGTCCAGATGGTTTCCTGAAAGCTGTAGGGGATTATCCGTCTGATCTGGTCGGCGCTCCTGTCGAAGCTCAGGTCACCCTATGGAACAGGGAAATGTCCTGGGCGGTTCACACGATCGCACCTAAGCACCCTCTCCCCTTACACAGAGCCCAGACGGCTCCTTGGTATACATCTGAGCTGCGGGAAATGAAGCGGGAGGGGAGATGGCTGGAGCAGAAGTGGAGAAAATATCACTGTGAGTCCAATTGAACACGACTTAGAGCCCATTATCGGGCCTATTCTGTGGTGATACAGTTGGCAAAAAGACAATATTTCACAAACCGTATTGTAGAGCTGTTTCGGGTGGTCCAGGACCTTCTTCATCCAAGAAATACGGTGGAGGTTCTGGACCACTCAGCAGCCCGTTGTGACGAGTTTGCTGTCCACTTTGAGGAAACAATCGCTCAGATTCGCAGGGAATTGGACTCCACTATTGGTGCAGAATCCAGGGATGTGTCCAGTGTGCCATGCTTAGGTCCAGTATTATTGGATGAGTTTCAATTATTGAGACCCAAGGATGTGGACAGGGTGCTTGGATCTGTCTGTGCTACCACCACGCCACTCGACCCTTGCCCTTCTTGGCTAATTGAAAGATCTGCCAGGGGGGTTCGCACCTGGGTCCAGGAGGTTGTTAATGCCTCCTTAAGAGAGGGGGTGGTCCCCACCACCTTGAAAGAGGTGGTGATTAGACCACTCCTTAAAAAACCTAACCTGGACCCAGGGCTGGTGGTTAACTACTGACCAGTAGTGAACCTCCCTTATTTGGGCAAGGTGTTAGAATGGGTGGTGGTTGGGCAACTCCGCACTACTGGATGAAACAGATTTTCTGGATCCATTTCAATCTGGTTTCAGGATGGGTTTTGGTACAGAGACTGCCTTGGTCACCCTGTATGATGACCTCTGCCAGGAGAGAGACAGGGAGAGTGCTACCCTGTTGATACTCCTGGAGCTCTCAGCAGCTTTCGACACCATTGACCATGGTGTCTGTGAAGATTCTCAGTCATCCAGGTGAGTTTATCTGGAAGCTGAGTCATGGCTACTGGGCTTCTTTTTTGAGAGACAGAAACGTTTCGCTGTTCATCCAAACAGCTTCATCGGTCTGAAGCTGTTTGGATGAACAGCGAAACGTTTCTATCTCTCAAAAAAGAAGTCCAGTAGCCATGACTCAACTTCCAGACATCGACCATGGTGTCCTTCTGGATAGGCTGGCCAGGTTGGGGGTTGGAGGCACTGCTTTGCTGTGGTTCCGATCCTTCCTGGCTGACCGTGTCCAGAAGGTGGTGCTGGGGGACAGATGCTCTGCCCCGTGGCGTTTATGTCATGGGGTTCCTCAGGGCTCTATACTGTCTCCCATGCTGTTCAACATCTACATGGAACCACTGGGAGAGGTCATCAGGAGGTTTGGGCTGAGGACTCAGCAATATGCTGATGATACTCAGCTCTACCTCTCATTTTCCACCAATCCAGGTGAGGTGGTTTTTGTGCTGAACTCGTGTCTGGGCCAGATAATGGACTGGATGAGGGTTAATAAATTGAAACTCAATCCAGACAAGATGGAAGTGCTGCTAATGGGTGTTTCACCTGACAGGTTAGAGGGCCATATTCCTGTCCTGGACAGGGTTGCACTCCCCCTAAGGGACAGGGTCCGTAGCCTGGGGGTGCTCCTGGACCCTGGTCTAACTCTGGAAGCCCAGGTGGACTCGTTGGCCAGGGGTGCCTTTCTTCAGCTGCGGAAAATATACCAGCTCCGCCCCTACCTAGACGAACAGAGCCTCATGACAGTTACGCATGCACTGGTAACATCCCGTATTGATTACTGCAATGCGCTTTACTGTCTTTATGAAGACGCTTTGGCGATTGCAACTGGTTCAGAATCGTGTGGCGCGGTTGGTAAGCGATGGGGCCGCTAGGGATCACATCACGCCGATTCTACGTAACCTACATTGGTTACCAGTTGCTGCCCGAGCCCAATTCAAAGTGCTTGTTTTGACATATAAAGCCCTAAATGGCTTAGGAACTAGATAACTGAAGGGCCGCCTCCTTCCATACGAACCTACCCGGCAATTAAGATCGAGCCAGGGGACCCTCTTGAAAGAGGGATGGCTTGCAGACATAGAGCCTTCTCGGCCGCTGCCCCCAAGCTATGGAATGCCCTCCCAAAGTGAGATCCGCCTGGCACCAACATTGATGACATTTCGGCGCCAGGTAAAAACCTTACTGTTCCATAAATTTTTTAATTGATGCAATATAGACTGTGGGTCCTCTGATGGCAATTTTAGTGTAATGATTTTAGTGTAAGGTTTTTATTATTGTTTGAATTATTTATTGATATTTGTTTTAACTGTTTTAATTCTTTGTTTGTAAGCCACCCAGAGACCTTTGGGTAGTGGGTGGCATATAAGTTGTAAAAATAAAATAAATAATAAATAAAACGGATTAATCCCCACTCGCAACTGTTTTTCTGTTGTATGGATTTGCCCCATAGGTGATTATGTTGAGTGATTTCCCCCTATCTCTGCAAATTTTTTCCTTTAAGCAGATTTTCTGTTAAACAACCACTCGTTATACAAGGGTCCACTGCATTAGATAATGACTACATTTTAGTGGTGTGTGAGGTGTCAATGGAATGACAAGTAGCACTAACTTTCTTTCTTGTTTAAACAACTTATCAAAAAATAACTAATGGTAAGGAAACACATTAACTTTGCAGGAGACACACTGACAAGTCAGAATATTTGTAGTTTTCTCAATCTTTCCCCTCTTATTGAAAATTTGTAAGGGAGTAAATAAGAAGTGTCAAAAACACTTACTGAGATGTACTTGACTGACATGTACTTCTTTTTTGGTGCTGGCTGCAATGTTTGCCTTAAGTGATGCTTGCGCTCTGAGGCAAATTTGTTTAAGTAGATTTCCCTCACAATTTTGAAGAAAGGATTAGGAGTGTCAAAACAAAATCATCAGGATTTGACTTCAGTCATTTCACATCTGGCTCAGAATGTCAGCTGTGACAGAATCCTTTGGCTGAGAAACCAAGAACTTTTCAGTAGCAGAAAGTGGGATCATCCACTCAACCAGAATAGACACAAAGAAATGCAAAAGGCTTCTGGCTCCTTTGTGTGTAAAATGCAAAAGGTTATTTATGTATTTTCTTCAGTAGCACTTAGATGGTCCCCTATGTTTTTATATGTAGAATTTCATATAGACAATAACATCTTTCAGCAACCTCAGCTTCTGTGACATTCCTTGGTATTTGCCAAAGCCCTTTCTCCCCTCCCCTCCCTTGTCCTTCCGTAGGAGATTTTCCTGAATATCAAAGTGCTGATCTGCCTCAGAATACTTGTGGACCTCCATGAGTCCAGGAGAAGTCAGAAAAGGGGGAGGGGTGCCTCAGAAGACTCTTGCTCAATGATGTAAATTTGTTTAAGGAGATTTTCCTTCTGATCCTGGAAGAATTAGGAGTGTCAAAACAAAGTATGGTAATCAGGAGTAGACTTTAGTCACTTCATTTTCGAAGAAGGTGGAGCAGCTGGAGCTCAGTGACTTGCTGCTTTGCGTCTCCAGTTGTTTGCCAGAATTGTCTTTAAAAGGCAGAAATGGAGGAGATTTATTTTTAATTTATTTTTTGCTGGAGCAAGTGCTTTTTGGAACTGGGTGGCAGTGGAGTGTTTGTTTTGTGTTAATTTGCATTTCAGCTTATCATAGGGCGCCCGTTTTGCCTCCAGGTTTTGTGAATTTGTTGTGGGAATTGCATTGTGCTTTCTGTTACAGTCATCCCCCACCTATCGCGGGGGTTAGGTACCCGACCCAACCCGACCCGTGATAATGGAAAATACACAGTATGTGGATGATAGGTTGGGTAGAAACTAGGGGGGCCTCCTACATTTACCTGAGGCCTGATGCTGCCCCGAATGGGCCTGTCGGAGGCTCCAGAAGCGGTTTCCGGTTTTCTGGAAGTCACTTCCAGTTCGCCGGAAACTACTTCTGGACCTCCAACAGGAGGCCCGTTCGGGGCAGTGCCAGGCCTGGGGTTATTGCAGGAGGCCTCAAATGTGAGGCCTGCCCTAAGGAGCACTTTGTTTCATATACTGCGGTCCCACAATATACCGTATATGAAACACAATATGGCGGGAACGACTGTACCCATGTTAACTCAGAATTTGGTTCAAGGGTTACTTTTGCGTTCTCAGTAAAGTGTTACTTCATTCATTGCCAATTCCATACAATTATTATCTTGGTCCTTGGTTCCTTTGTTGATATCTCAGCACCCTTAAAGCTAGGTTTAAATTTCTCTTTCATTTTGGGGTTTTATGGAAGAAACCTCTCATTTTCCCTCTTTTGTTGTTCTTTCTCTTCTGTTTCTCTGCATTGATTATTCAGGATTCTGACCTTATATCAGATGATCAGTCTACGCGTGTGACTGCAGGTATGAAAAGAAATTAGTGTGACCTTGGAAAACCATGTTTTCCTATAGGCAAATGTTTCAGATAAGGGTATATTTTATCTCATCTGTTCAGTCTCTATGCAAAACTTATATTATGGAAAACTGGATTAGATTCTGATGAAGTCAGGATAAAATTGGTAAAAGAAACATCAGTAGTTTAAGGCGTGCACATGGCACCATATTACTGGCAGAAAGCAGCGATGACTTGAAACCACTCCTGGTTGAAAAAAGGAAAAGCAAATGCAGGACTGCAACTGAACATTAAGAAGACAAAGAGAAATAAGGACAGAAGAACGAAATAAATTTAATGTTTACCATGAAAATGAAATTGTTCAAGATTTTGTATACTTTGCTTGAATAAATGTTGACAATGAAGAAATTCAAGTATTTTCTTTAATCTTTGTCTTCTTTTAAGAGAACCCACAAGCATCAGGGCAATGTATTTTCACTCCATAGAACCACATGGTAGAATGCATACAAAACTATCTATAATGTAGAGATTTTACAACCTTTCCACTTCACGATTTGGACCCATCCCATTTCAATGATGGAGCACGGACAGGCTTCGCCCCTCCAGCAGAAACCAGAAATAACTAGGTCAAATGCTTACCTAATTAATATTCTGTATTACGTCACTGGGTGCTTTTGTTTAAAGCGGATGCAATATGTGGTTGTGTGAGATAAGAAAGAAGGAATGGACACTGATTTTTAAGGAAATTCAAGAAATAATGGGGAAAGGGGTTCAAATGTCCCCAGAAATTGTATTGTTAAATATAGGGCCTTTTTACACGACCCCTAAGATCCGCTGGCCACTTAAATTCGGACCAGAGATCTTAGGGGTTCGTCGCTCTTCCTGTGTCCCCACCCCCTCCGCACTTCCTGGCTGCGTGAGGGGAGGGAGAAAAAGAGAAAGAAAAGCATGCCGCTCACCTCCGTTCTGCCTCTCGTCTCTGTAAAAGTAGCTCTTAAAGGGGCGGGAGCCAAAAAACAACAAACAGAAGCAAGGAGAGCCCCGCACTCATTATCGTTACACCGGATCAAATAATTTTCACCTCCAAAGAGCAGGTACCTGAAAGCTGCGCTGGGACGCGCTAAAGTGGGCGGGGTCGCACTTAATTTCCTGTTAACTCCGGAGCTGGTGGGTAAACATTTTTAAGCTCCGGAGCTGGGAGCCATTTGCCCTGGAGTTTAGGGGTCGTGTATAAACACCCATAGTCGTAAACACACAATTGAAGAAAGAGGAAATAGAGTTGATAATAATAATGGTAATGGTCGTAAGGTTAATTTTTGCTAAAAACTGGAAATCAAATAATCAAACATTGGATGAAAGATATAGAGAGTTATGGAATATGGCTATTAATGACAAACTGATATGTGATTTTAAAATTAGGAAGGTATTGAAAAAAAATCTAATGATTTTAATGTAATATGGGATAAATTGTTGGCATGTGTATTTCAAAAAGGAGAAGAGTCAATGTATTTCTGGAGAGAAATCGGAAGGTCGATATTTTGTATATTGTAAACATGGACTAAGACCCGAGTGGAAGGTGGTTTGCATGGGGCTTGTTAGGTAGATTGTTTCGTTTTGTTACGGTTAATTTCTTTTCTTTTTTAAAATAAATGTCTCCTGGTTTCGTTTTTATATTTTGTATTGTAGTTTAAAAAAAAATTAAAAAAGATGATGGAATGTGTTCCATTCAGGTGAACCTTGGCTGGAATACTCAACGACTCTATCAAGATCATCCATCAGATTTGGACTGCTCCCCCTGCCCTCATTTGATGGAGGGTAACTTCTTAGCTATTAGGAGAACTAGTTTCAGGTCATGACAGTGTGAAATATTCAGTGACTGTCAAAATGTTTAATTTGATGATCTGATCTTACTTGAAATGATCAGCAGTAATTCATCCTAGCTCCATTAAATGAATTTAGCTAATTATCCCCTTTAGCTATAAATACTCAAGGGCTATTTGAATAAGTTACCACTTTGACTGGGTAATTAATCCCTTCTGTGTTAATGATGCTATCATTATCTAACTAAGTTTAATTTCCAGAAATAATTAATTAACAGAAAGAATAAAATAAAAAAGAGTCAAGCAGTTCTGGGAGGAGAAAATTCAGCACTCTGGGAATAAAAGGAGATTCTGCATCCATCATATGAGATTGTGAACTAACAATCAATGACCCGTGAAATAATCAAGATTAATTTTTCTCATTGGAGCTCACTAAAATTAGCTTATTTTGCTAAGTCATCCAAAAGAAACTGCTGCCATGACAAGTTAAGTTGCAACTTAATTAGCAACTTAAGTTGCTAGGTTATCCAAAAGAAACCATGACATTATTTGGACAGGATATAACAGGGACATCCACTGGCAGAATCTAGTGGAACACCCTTCCAATTGTAGCCCTCTCATGTCACTAAATTTGTCTTAGGTCAGCCAAGAAACCTTCTGGAATGAATGCTTGGGCAATAGCGAAATATGAACACAACAATGTGCCCCCCAAAAAGGCACAGAAGACGTTCTGCCTCCATTTTGTTTCTTCTGGTGCTCCTGCTCAATCATTTATGGATCCAGATATGCATGCCTTACAGGAAAGGGATTAGAGAGTTATGATTATAAAAACATATTAAAAATTTTATTTTCTGCTCTTTAGTAATGCAAAGCTCAATAGGAAAGGAATGAATGATAAAATAGCAGAGGCTTGAGGAGTTGAAGAACAAGTGTATTCCAAACTGCTGAATTAGATATACTGTACCTTCCTCAGCTTTTAACATTCCTCTTTTAACATTCCTGTCCTAAAAGAAAGAGAACCATCAAAGAGTACTCAATGAGTCAACATAAAACGGATCTGTGGTGCATTATTTCAACATCCTGCTGCCAAGGCACTGAGACAACTGAGTCTTGGGAAAGCCATCCACTATCCAGAAGCTGGAGTTGGTAGACAACAAAAGTACACTCCCTGGCTGCCCCAGCATCTCTGTAGGTTAGGAAGATACTCTTATCATTTTTTAGGAGAAAGATGTCTTCTCTCTCTCTCCCTCTCTCTCCCTCTACATGCATCTGATTCCAGATTGCTAATAAACAAGTGTGATTGGATTCAAATTTGGACCTTTTCAGAGGTGACTTGTTTTGCACATGGCATCTCCCAAAGCAATCTGAATCAGTCTTGGGTTTCGGATTCAGTCAAATGCAAGCACACCCACACTCTGAATAATTGCAACAAAGTTTGTGGCCAAACTAAATGGTAGGCTGCTTACCATAGCCTTCATACTGAAGTTGTCTCAAGTCCTGAAAAACATATTTGTCGGAGGAATTGATTTACTTTAGCTATATAGCTTGCATTTAGTGTGCAATTATAACAGGTCATTGGAAGGTGAACATGAACTAAATGTAGAGGTTTGCTTGTTGGAGGAAGTTTAATCTGAGGAAATTCCATTATGGGATGGAAAAATAAATTGATCAGAGAAAATAAACACTCTCACCAATGTCCAGTTTGGATCTTAGGTATTTGTGACCTATGTTTCCACATTTATGTTACTCTACACAGAGCATATTGAAGCGATGTTGTTCTGCACACACAATGAATATATCCACTATGTGTGGGATTATAGCCTAAGGGAGTGGTTCCCAATCATGGGTAACTCAAGTGTCCTTGGACTGGAACTTTCAGAAACCAGAGCCAGCACAGCTGATGGTGAAGGCTTCTGGGAATAGAAATCCAAGAATACCTGGGAAACTCAAGGTTGAGAGCTACTTGGGTAAGACACAAAGTATTTTCAGAATGCAAGAAAGGAAGGAAGGAAAGAAAGGAAGGAAGGAAAGGAAAAAGAGAAGGAAAAAGGTAAGCCAGCATGTTGCTTGAAGCTATACGCATTAAGTCTATTTAATCAATCTAGTATAAAGCTACAATGGTTTTAATAGTTCTTTTATTTTACCAGAAACTGTATTAGGATCTTTGCAAACAACAATTAAAAATGCTTAAGTAAAGGGTTTATGCGGCCAACCATTAGTGCTAATTAGGAGGGTTTTCAAAAAGTCCTAACTTCAGATGATTTGTTTGACATATTGTTTGAAAGAATGCTCACGCCGTTCTTATCAACACTGGATTTTTTGAAAACAGAAATCTGTATCTAGCTGGTTTATATAAAGACTGTCATCTTTTATGAACAAGGGGATGGATTAGGAAGATAAGCAGAAGGCTTCTGCAGGACTCCTCTGTTGAGTTAAGGGCCCTCTTAGTTTTTTTTTCATTCACCAAACTGTGGCTATGGCTCATTGAAAATAAATTGTAGGTGCAGGGCCCTAATCCGATTTGGAGTTAAATAAATAAATAAAAGCACACATAGTCCCAGTTGACCTGGATCAAGATCACAGTGGGGGCAAAAGGTTAATCCAGATTGGGACCCCTTGTCTGTAATTTTATTTTAAAAGCCATCCATCTAATCTCTTATTATAGGAAAGGTACTGCAATTAGGTTAGCTCTTTGCCCTGAAGTGGGACATGCTCATAGCATCCAAGTTTCCAGTTGCCATTGGCAATGTTTTATTCCAACCCCTATTTCATTAATATCAAATCAACTGAGGAAATGGCTAATGGGTAGCCTACATGGTAAGATCTCCCTGTGGAAACTGCATGGGTAACCACCCATTTGGTGACTTAACTGCCAAACACAGAGACGGTTATTCTGTAGACATTATCAGTTTTGTAATCAGCTGGAGGCAGCATAGAATCCTTTTGCATAATAGTGGTTAATACATGTGACACACTTATTTGAAAAGATGTATAGGGTAGCAAAGCATTTCTGTACAACAGTGGCAAGTGTGTAGGCTAGAATTTCCCAACCTAGGAATTGCCTTGTACATGTTGTGTGTGTGTGTTGTGTCGTTACAGTCGTGACCGACTACATGTGACTCCATGCCCATGGAGTTTTCTTGGCAGGAGTACTGGAGTGGCTTGCCCCCTACAGCACCAGGTATTCCCTGGTGGTCTCCCATCCATGTACTAATCAGGGCCGACCCTGCTTAGCTTCCGAAATCAAGCGAGATCGGATGTGCTTAGGGCATCTAGGCAGCTCTTGTACATGTTGTAGCCCTAGTTAAATAATTTCTTCCCCTACCTTTTGGAGAGAGATCTTAAAGTTAGTGTGTATGTGTATATATGAGAAACAGGCCTTTAGGGTAAGAAAGAAGCCTCTACTGGGCTGACTTTACTCCATTAAAATGGCTTTTTATGCAAAGTACATGGGATGTGTGTCACAGGTTATTTGGTTGGGAACTACTGGTGTAGACTGTGCACCAACAAACTTATTTCTAAGACAACAAGGCACAAAGAAGACCAAAATATGTGTTGGTTGGTGGACTAACAAGGTCCTTGAATTACAGACCACAGGGGAGCTCCCACCTCGCAGAGCCTTCTAACAACCTTCTCCAGAGATAGGGAAACTCTTTAAGAAATAAATATGAAATGCTCCTGGTGACAAAAGCTGTGAGATGTAAAGATCACTGGATTCGGGGCAATGTACACATATTTATTCAGGTTTCCCTGCCACATGCTCATTTTCATGTGTCATTGTCACTTGGAAGGATTCAGTATTTAGCATAATAGTAATTCACATTCCTCCAATTTAATCATATGCATGATTTAAAAAATAACAAATGTTTTTATTCAGTACTGTTCATAACATTTAACAAAAGCAAAAGCAAGTTATGTTAACATAAAGATATTAAACAATTTTCCAGGTCTATCAATGTTTTGGGCATCAGTCATATACCTGGATATCTATAACTAAACATTCTATTCAATTAGTTTTTTGTAGTCCTCATTTAAGATGGCATTATGAGGTATGTTATGTAGTACTCTGGTTAGTAAGACTTGTAAGTATTTAACTGCAGTAAAAAAGGTAGTATGGAATAGGTTATTTTTCACCTTCCAGCAGCAAATGGTAAGAATCTTTGTTTGAGAAATGTGATATGGGAGAGAAACAGTTATCCAAAGAAGAAAATTGTCCTAATGAAAATTACAAATCAAAGGCTTAAAACTTAGTAGATGTTTAATTTGCTCTCAGTCAGATTACTATTAAAATGTGCATTATTAAATTCTTAATTTTGTGCCCATATTGTGCGCTACTTTTTAATGAACATATTAATTTTTAAAAATCAGAGCTACTTTGGCTGATTCCAACTATCATATTAATAACAAAGTCGCCCAAATACCATCCATAGGAGCAAACCTTCATCTACTGTGACAGTGAAACTGCCAACCACTTACCCAAGCCAAATGGAAATGGCATCAGTGTGGGCAATGGACTTAAGGCCTGTTGTGATAACATGTGCCCTTTCAGTTGCAAACACTAATTGCTGTTTGCCTCCTTTTCAGCTTGATAATTTATTGCTATAAAGCAGAATAATTTTTTTCAACAGCTTCTATTTGTGCAGCATTCAAGAGGGTGCCCAGTCGCCATAAATAAATACAAAACAGAGGGAATTCCTCTGAAAGGTGAAGCACAGCCTGATTGAGGCTCTGTAGAATCTTCTTTTTCTCCTCCTCCTTATAATCTGAACTGGCTGCCATTGCCTGGCTCATCCCTGTTTCAAGAAGCTGTTCCAAAACTCGACACAGAAAGAAAATGTTTTCGTACTGGATATTGTACTTGGTTTGCATCTAGGGACAAAACAGACAAGACAGTATCATGAGCATGAAACACCAGTTGTACCCAGTTACATATAAAAAGAAGAAACTTGTCATCATTCATACATGCATCTATATTACTTTATTTGCTAATTCTGCAGCATTGGTAACTCTCTCCAGCATGTATGAACAGACTGCTCTGAAATATACTGTGTCTGAAGTGATAATAAGTTCTGCCATAGTGTTTGATCCATGATGGTTCACCCAGAAGTGAAACTTGCCACTCAATACTGGTGCAGCCATCAAGCAGCAAGCAAGCACTGATAGACTGGCTCACAGAAAACCCGTCCTTCACTATATTACATTCCTTTTTTCTCTCAAAAGAACACAAATTAAAAGAACGGAAAGGTCGCTCTCTATTGTTCGAAATCATCTGCCAAAGAGGAATAACAAATGCTTTGCTCACCATAGATAAAACACAATGTTTGGCCACAAATAGTACTTAAAATTGCATTAATTTCATGAAAAAGTAAAAAGTGTGCCCACCAGGTCATCTTAATCCAAAAATTTATTTTTATTAATAATTTTAAAATGAAAAGTTGTCATGTCTACTGTACTGCAGTGACACAATTACATTCCCAATAAGTGGTGCTAAAATCTACGACAGAAGAATCTTCCTGGTGCATCTGTCAGGCTCTCTTTTGCTGCACAGTTGCTGAAACAGAAATCAAAGTGCATCTCCTAGAACAGCAATGGCGAACCTTTTAGAGACCGAGTGCCCAAACTGCGAATCAAAGCCTACTAAATTTTCACAAAGTGCCCATACAGCAATTTAACCTGAATACAGGTGGCTGTGAAGGGGCAATGTTGGGTGCCCACAGAAAGGGCTCCTTTGGCACCTGTGCCACAGGTTCGCCAACACTGTCCTGCCGCCTTACAAACTTTAGATATGGTCTGCTCGACTTACATTTTTTTCTTTTTTTTTAACCCATGTTTTCAATTTTTTCGATAGGTACCCCAAATTAAGAGTCATTTGATTTAAGAGCATGCATTTGGAACGGATTAAATTCGTAAATTGAGATACCACTGTATTTGTGTCATACATAAAACCCGTCCTTTTACGGCTGAGTCACGGACCACATGGATAAAGTGTTGAAAAAACACAACCTACAAACAGTACTTAGACCCACCACAAAAATACAACATATGCTACAGTCAGCAAATGACAAAAGGAACCCAGTCCCCACTGCAGGAGTATACCGAATACCTTGTAGTTGTGGCCAGGTATATATTGGGGCCACAAAGCGCAGCATCCAGACTAGAATCAATGAACATGAAAGACACTGCAGACTGAAACAACATGAGAAATCAGCAATAGCTGAACACACCCTGGAACAAACTGGAAATGAAATCATCTTCCAGGACACAGAGGTACTAGACAACACTACCAATCACTATGTCCGACTACACAGGGAATCCATTGAAATCCAGTTCCAAGAAAAAAGAAGAAAGTCTAAAAATCAACAAAGCCTGGCTTCTAGTACTGAAAACTACAGCCTGCAAAAGATCAAAGTTCAATTATTCCCACCCAGCCACAAGAACCAGAGATCAGTTCACACAACAGAACAGCTAACGACACCCATCAATTACAGAGAAATATCACTGGCACCCCTGATTGCAGTGAAACTTCTTAATCCCTCCATCACAATACAATGACTAACACCTGTTCTCCTCCATAGGACAAGTTTCCTCTTTCCCACAGCTTTAAAACCCCATAGTCTCACTCACTTTATACTCCAGAGCACAGAGAAAGCTTCTTGTTCCCTGAGCTCCTTGCTTTCTGAAGATGCTGACCACAGAGTCTAGTGAAACGTCAGGAAGAAAAACTTCTAGAACACGGCCAAACAGCCCGAAAAACTCACGACAGTTATCAGATCCCAGCCGTAAAAGCCTTTGAGAATACATCAAAAATATGTTTGTTTGTTTTTTAAAAAATAAGGGAATAAAATAATTTACTGAAAAAAGTGAAATAGTGACTCTGTTTCTTCAAATCCTGGTGAGTTTTTGCAGTGCCTTGTACACTTCTATATTGGTAGAAACTGGTATCAACAATAGGTTTGCTCTGTAGCTGTCACTGCAATGGACTACCATTGCTTCATTTCATCATTCCATTTTTGTTGTTCCCTTATGCCAGACTGCCCGGGAGGAAGGGCAGGATTTAGCTGAGATGCTGTTTACAGAATGCCTGCTACTTAAAAAAAAAAAAAACCCAATTTCACGTACTTGTCAACTAAAGAATTCAGCTCCTCCCTGACTCCTACCCAGGAAGTGGCCACTCTTGGCATGTCCACAATTATCCTTTCTCTTATGAACTGTCTTTTATTGTAGCACTGCTCCACACCAATTGAATAGTTACACTGTTCAGAACCAGTAAAAGCTTCTGCGGCTTCCTTTTGCTTTTGGAGCTTCCTATTAAATATTGCGCTTTCAAAGATGGGCACTTTGTCTTCCCACAAAATAATTATGAAAAGCCTCTTTCCCTTCCTTGTAATCCTTTCCGCTTTTTTCCCCTTGAGAGGTAGGCCACGAAGAATATTCTCTGAAGTGTCCCTTATCATAGAAATGAAAGCATTGGCTTGGCGTGCTCATGGTTGCTCCATAAATCCTGAAGCTGTGCCATGACTCTTAAATCTCCTACTCCAGGTGGGCCGGCTGCTTCCATGATGAAAATCAGTTCTCTCAAGTGAAGCCATCTGTGTTATTTGAAACCATACGTTTGCAAATGAATGTTTTTTTTAAAAAAAAATCCCCACTTGGCTCTCTGACTGTTCTGGGGCTCCTGTTTCCCCTCCCTACATGTTCTTTTTAACCTGACCTTTCACTCGGCAGCCTTATTCCCTCTTCTGGTTTGCCTGATTTTAAAAATCTTGTTTCTGGCACTTCTTGTTTGTTTGTTTCTTTGTTTGTTTTTTATACCACCCATCTTCCGGAGGAACTCCAGGTGGTTTACAACATCAAACAAACAATAATCAAACAAGCAACAAGATAAATGAATAATAATAAGAGAAATAAAAGCATTCATTGATGCTGAGAAAGCTTTTGACAACGTATCCTGGTCTTTACTCAAATCTCAGTTAGATTATCTACAGTGTGGCCATAGAATGCTGCGAGCAATTGAACAAATTTATTCCACCCAAAATACTAGGTTTGTAGTCAATGGCCACCTTACAGATAAAGTCAACATACATAAAGTCACCAGGCAAGGATGCCCTCTTTCTCCCCTCCTGTTTATATTAACCTTGGAGGTGCTTCTTCATGTCATAAGAAATACTCCAGGTACTCAAGGCCTACAAAGCAAAGGAGAAGTTTATAAGGTACAAGCCTTTGCAGACGATTTGTTGGTTATTATGGAGAATCCTCAGACCTCCTCTCTAGAACTCCTAAAGACTTTGGAGGCCTACTCTAAAATCTCTGGATTAAAGGTAAACAGAGAAAAAACACTGTTGCTTACCAAAAATATGACTTCATTCATGATCGAAAAACTGGTAAACCAATCGGGTTTTCAACATGCTAGCAAGGTAAAATACCTGGGTATCATTGTTTCCAACTGTTGTAACTCTTTATATAAAGATAACTATGTTAATGCTATAAAAAACAATCAAAGCTGACTTGGAAATTTGGTCAAGACTCCAGTTATCCTTAATGGGCAGAATTGCAGCCGTTAAAATGAATGTTCTACCTAAACTGCATTTTTTATTTCAATCTTTACCTATATTACCTAATTTTAAGATTATTACAGACCTGGAAAAAAGTATACGTATATTTATATGGCAAAAGAAAAAAGCAAGGATTAAAAATATTTATTTACAGGATAGAACCAAAACTGGTGGCTTTGCCCTGCCCAATCTAGTGTTATACTACAAGGCTGCTGCCATGACTTGGATTAAAGACTGGATTTTGATGACAAATAAAAGAATATTGCAGCTTGAGAGTTATGGCCTAGATAAGGGTTGGCATCATTATATGTGGTATAAGGGTAATATACCTACCCTCTTTAAAAAGCACTGGATAAGGAATGCCTTAGTTAAAATATGGTTATCGATTAAAAAACAATTCTATTCCAAAGCACCACTGTGGTTATCTCCGCTGGGAGCGGTCATTAGCCCCTATACAAGTGAAACCCCAAAAGCTTTAACTTATAGACACCTTCTGAACGCTGACCTTTCATTGAAACCACTAGGGAAATTAGTATCAGAAGGTTATAATTTAGACTGGTGGAAGTACCAACAAATATACTCACACTTCAAAGATCTTACCAAAGAGGGGGGATTTACGACTATTGATACTCCACTTGACAAAATACTATCCTCTGGCTACTCCAAGCTCCTTAGTAAATTTTATAGTATTTTGTTAAATGAGAAAATGATTGATACACTGGTTAAAGATACTATGATAAGATGGGCAGAAAATTTCGGTTACTCTATTCATCTAAATAAATGGGACTCTCTGTGGAATACAGTCAAAATCTTCAAATCTATTTCTTTTAAGGAAAATTGCTATAAGATGTTCTATAGATGGCATCTCTCACCACACCGATTATCTAAGATGTATAATTGCTCACCTAAATGTTGGAAATGTAAATATGATTGTGGTACCTTTTATCATATGTGGTGGACATGTAAAGAGGCAAAGGCATATTGGAAAATGGTAAAACTATTTTTAGAAAGATATTTGAAAATTAAGATAGAGCTTAGACCAGAACTTTTTTTATTAAACATAGTAGACATAAATATTTCATATGATCAGAGATATGTACTTCACCATGTAATTGTTGCTGCAAGGATACTGTATGCGAAATTCTGGAAACAACCAAACGTGCCAACAGAGAAGAATCTCCACGAAAAGATAAGAGAATGTATCGAAATCGACAGACTTTCCGGCTATTTAAAGGGAGACTATGATGAGATCTCTCGGAAAAGATGGCAAGAAGTAACAAACCTATTAGTACTGTGATAATATTTGGCAATCTACCAATATGTTAAATCACTTTTTTACTTTGCTTGACATATTCAATGTAAATTTTAAAAACTGTACCCCCTTTTCCCCATACCCTTTCCCTTTGTTCCCTCCTTAAAAACCCAATAAAATTATTCAATGCAAAAAAAAAGATATATAAATAAGATTAAACAATACTAAAAAAGAAAGAAAGATACAAAATATACAAAGATACAAGATGGCAGGGGCGTAGCTTAAAAAAAAAAGACTAATTAAAGTTGCCAAATGCCTCACGAAAAAGCCAGGTCTTCAAGGCTTTTTTGAAGGCAAGCAGGGACTGTACTCGGCGCCACTCACTCGGGAGATGGTTGCAATGCGAGGGGCCAGCCACAGAGAAGGCTCGGTTGCGGGTTACTGCTTTCCTAGCCTCCATGGGCATGGCCACCCAGAGTGAGAGCGCCTGCGACATTCTAGCAGGTCGGGCCTCAGTAGATTGCTGGTAGATCCGCTCTGCCAGGTATTCTGGTCCCAAGCTTTGGAGGGCTTTTGTAGATCAAGACCATGACCTTGAATCTTAATGGGTACGCAACGGGCAACCAATGCAAGTGATCCAGAGCTGGGGTGATGTGGTCATATCGTCCCGCACTAACCACCAGTCTGGCTGCAGCATTATGTACCTGCTGAAGTTGCCGAATAAGAGTCAAGGGCAACCCCACGAAGAGAGCGTTGAAATAGTCTATCCTCGAGATTACAAGTGCCTGCACAACTGTTCTCAGGAACTCCTCATCCAGATACGGGTGAATCTGGGCAATCTGTCAAAGGTAGAAAAAGGCAGTCCTGGAAACGGCAGCCACCTGGGATTTCACGGATAGCACCAGATCTAGGATCACACCCAGATTCCTAACTCTGTCTGCCAGCAGGAGGGTAGCACCCCCCAAACTGGGGAGAGGGCCACCATATCCAGGCGAGGACACCCCGAAGAACATAACCTTGGTCTTCTCCGGGTTGAGCTTAAGTCTGTTAGTCCTGGTCCATTCCATGACCACATCCAGGCACAAGTCGAGGGTCTGTTGTGATTTCTTGCACACTGTTCTTGTTGCCTTGGAGGCAATGCTCCCTTCTCCCTTGGCACCAGTTCTCCGTTGCCATTCTCAAATGACCTGCAACGTAGGTACCATCTAAAGCAGAATCTCTCATAGGATTGTGCCTGCCCTATATGGACGTCTCCCTCTCCTTCCTATTCTCTTTTTAAGTGACGAGGAATGTTAACAGTGTCCATGGTCCATCAGAATGTGTAGCAAGAAACCTGTTAGTACAAACAGGGCCCGTCTTTCTTGCTAACAGGGAAGCACAACTTATCTCAGGATTCCTTCCATGGTTTATTCTCTTCTCTCTCATGCACTGTACGAAGCTCTCAATAAGTGCTATTTTCAGTGGAGACCTTTAAAGTGTCCTGCTTAAGCCCTTCTCATTTTATTGAGACTTGCACAGGGATTTGCTGCCCACTCATGTTTGAAGTACTGCTTAATAACAGCTTGAATTCTTCTTTTCTTTGTCAAAGATATTCAGCCATCGCCACACCATTTCATCCACTGTAATGGGCAGCCTCTACAACAAAAGATGCATAGGCACGCACAGACACAATACTCAGTCAATTATATACACTCCACTCTATTTTTTTTATAAACAATATTTTTAAAATCAAATGAATCTTTAGGAAGCAACAAGTCCAAATGGGGGAAAGCTACTTAGAGCAGTGTCCCCAACATTCTTCTGTTGAAAGGTTTCTCCCCCCGCCATTAGTAAAACAGTGAATTGTTTGCATAATCTGGTTTCTTTATGGGACACCACTGCCTTTATTTAAAGGCAAGAAGCACTGTTGTGGGAAGTAACTGAACAATTCTGTTGCTTGCATTGCCAATGTAAATGCTTGAACTTGGTGAAGACATCTCTATGGGCCATCTAGACCTGGCCCAGGGCCCCAAGTGGATGCTATACAGTGGTACCTTGTATAAAGGAATTAATTCATTCCACATGAAATTATGTTAAGCAAATTTTCCTTTATACAAATTTCCCATAGGAATGCATTGAAAACGGAGTAATCCCTAATGACAGCCATTTTTATGTTGTACGGATTCGCCCCATAGGCGATTCTGTTAAGCAAATTTCTCCTATCTCTGGAATTTTTTATTATCTACAGATTTTATGTTATACAAACCATTTGTTATACAAGGGTCCACTGTATCATATATTTTTCTTAATTTATTTATTTGATTACTGGACCCTGGCCAAAGGTCACTATACAGGGAAGCTGTAGAGGCTGCAAGACATTGCAATGCAGACAGAAGATAACCCACAAGATACACTATAGGAGTCTTCTGAGTTAGTGCACATCCTGAAGGTAAACCCTTGGGATCAAAGCTGGCTTGGTTCAAACAGAACGTTCTCTCCTGGAGGAAGAAGGGGACAGAGGGGTTTGGGAACTGGGGATTTAAGAGGAGCATTGGGGGAAGAGGGGGGAGAAGTCAAAAGGAGAGGGGAGGGAGACTCCTGATCTGATAGTGAAAGATAGTGGGACTTGGAGAGACACTTAAAAGAAGTGGGGGAACACTCTCCAGGCCGGGAAAGCTGAGGGTGATTTATCAAGAGGAAGAAATTTGTTTGCCAAAGTTTTAAAAAGAGAAGTATAAGCCTACGAGTATGTTTTAAGATAAAATAATGGTGGAAAAAGTGAGACAAAGTGAACAAATGGAACAAGATATATAGCACGGTATTCTGAACTCAGTGAGACAGTTCTTATTGAAATCAGCAGATTTTCATAAAATGATGCAGCAATCACTGCACTGTTGGGCCAGCAGTCTCTGTTGATTATATGTAATTTTGAACAAGCAAAGCCATCTAGCTCCCTAGAAGTCACAGTTCCAGAAAATGGTTTTCCTTGCCTAAAAATGCATTAGAAAAGTGGAACAATGTAAATACATTTCAAGAAATTTACCAGCCAAAAGTGGCCTTTGCAGATCTACCTAAGCTAGGATCTGCAACTGGCTACTGTAAAGACTTCACTCAGCAGAACAGCTTCTGTGAGCCCACATTTTTTGTTCTAACTCTGTTATTAGCTACACCTCAATTTGGCCTGCTCTTTTGCGCAGCATCCTTCACTAGCAACTTTGAGTTATTTCCCATCAAATGTAGAGCACATACTACTACAGTGAGTATTTCTAGTCCTTTTCCTAGGGCCATTGGTTACATTTTGTTCCTTTGACAGGCGTTACTTCTTCTTTTTTTGGGGGGGGGGTGACTCCACATGCAATACTCTACTATATTGCCTAAATTAGACCAATCATGCCAGTGACACTAAATGACACTGGCAGTGATAGTTAGCGGTCTGGGGTGTGTCAGTACAGCAGGAACACTTTCTTCCAATGAGCCCTTCTTGTCTCTCTGCAGAAGATGGTTTTATTTTGATTTAAATTAGTGGTTCTGACTGTAGGGATTTCATACCCCAATAGCTCTGTACCCCAAGAAATGGGCAGAGCACAAAAGCGCACCTAGAGGAAGCTGAGGACCTGGATTTCCCAGAAATCCCCAGGGCTGAGCAGGCACCCAGGTGCAGCTAAGCTGATGCTGATCTAAGCATAGGTCAGGAGGCCAGGAAACCAGGATATCAGGATACATCTGCTCAGGCCCAAGGAAGCCTCTTATCAGTAATGTCTCACTAGCTAGGGAGCATTCTCCCCCCACCTATGGATTCCATTTCCCCTGTTTTGTGTATCTGTTTACTGAACAGATAAGGCTTGCATTCTTTCCCCCCACCGAGGAATGTTTCTCTGTATCTATTGTGTTGCTCTCTTATAATAAACACTGGGGCTCAGGCAGCAGCGGGAGAAGGCTCAGGGAAGAGAAGGCTCAGGGAGCAGGAGGCTCAGAGGCAGAATCATCACCAGACAGAAAGGGAGAATCATCATCAATCTCACATGCACACAGCCGATGCAGACACAGAGAGACACACAAACATCCATGGAACCCTGACAGACAGACGAACAGGAATGCTGCCCTGAGCACCAGATATTGCACCCTGAAACTCTGTGTCCCGTGTGATTCGTAACGCAACATCTGACAAATGTAGCAACGCTTCAGATGACTACGGTAGTATTGTCCTGCTACAGTGCTTTTTGGAGAGAAGGTATTGCTTACAACCATAAGTAAAGGTGGTGAGATGTTTAGAGATTCTGTTGGGTATACAGTATATATATATTTATTTCACACTTGGGCACAATTTATACATCCAAGGTTTTCCTTCTCTTCCAGATCCCCTTGCTTTCCATATGTGGAAGTTAAAAGCATTCTGACATGATTAGACAAACCTCCCCTTGCCTACAATGACAAATTCTTATTTTTCTTGTAAAGTGTAATAGCGCAAAGGGTGTGCACCCACTTCTAGAGCTGATCCTGACTGTCATTTATGTAACATTTCCAGGAAACACTGCTATCTTCATCACAAGCCACCCTGTTCCCCTCACAGAGACTAGATTTTTAATTAGTTCTGTTCTGTACCAGGCTGACAAAATGTCATTTCAAGTCAGTGCTATGTTGTCTGTTATAAATGTTTTTAAAAGTGAAGAAATCAAAGTAATAAATAGAGGACAGATGACGGAGAGGAACAAACAGGATCAAAAGAGGATCAAAAGAGAATGAGAAACAAGGTTATGGCCTGGACACAGAAGATCTCACATGCCATTCAGCGGCACTACCCAGACTCTCTCTCTGTCTCTGTCTCCCTCTCGCTCTCTCTGTGTGTGTCAGTGTCTGATGGGAACTGGCACCTGCCTGGTGCCCTTTACCAGCACTCTGAGTCACTCTGTCTCAGTTCAAGAATGTGGGATATTGCTTGCCTGTATCCCAGATTCAAAACCACAGGACGTGGCCCAGTATTGCTGCACAGTATCATGCCAGCACTGCAAGCAGGATAAAATTCAAAACAACTTTATATAGTATGACCCCCCCAATCCATAGGATTATTATCCTTTGATTCACTTATCCAAGGTCTAAAAATATTAAAAACATTATAAGAAGCCCCCATAGAAAAAAAGTCATGTGTACTACCAGAACTGGCCCCAAATATAGTGTTATGAATATTTGTTAGTGAAGAATACAAAGCATTGTCTGTGGCACCTTCTAAATGCCAGTTTATTTAGTTTTTCCTTTTACCATGCCATCTACACATGGTTATCCACAGTTTTCAGTATCCACGCCGGGGTGAGGTGGGGGATAGGAACCAATCCCCAGTGGATATGGGGAGGGGGATCTGACTACTTAGCAAAGAGCAGGCTGAATGTTGACAGCACCAATGGCAATAATCAAGACGATCAACATTCCAGGATATCCACTTGAGCTCACTAAAATTCACCAAGTGACACCAAGCAAGGGGAAATCCCAGAAGACTCCTTTTTCATTAGTTCTCACCCAAAACATAAAACAACTGTCAGGGCTATCTTTTGACAAGTTTTAATCAACATTCAGCCTGCCCTTTGCATAAGGCAGGCATCCTTTTTTTCTTGCTAGCAATGTGGGACGTTATTTGCAGGAATGAATATCAGGCCCATTTCCTGATGTTTGGCATTGTGGATACAGAAACACAATTAGCGACATTTATAACATAGAGGGTTTTAAAAAAACTGAATTCTCCATTGCTGCTTTCCAAGGGTGGGAGATGCTCCTGAAAAGTCTTCCAATATCCAGTTCACTACGCCCATCATTTAGTCAGTCATCATAATTAAACAATCTTTTTTGCCTAAATTCTTCCTGGAGATAACACCTTTTATATATGTCATAAAACACTGGCTGAATGTAACTGAACAAAGCTGGCTTCAGGGTGCCGGGGGTAGAATGTCCTCTATTATTTGAGACTGCAGGTTGTGGAGCCTCGTTTTGGAAATTGCAATTTACATAAATAACAGCTATTCTTGAAGCTTTACTCCTGATATTCTAGGCAATTATTTTTGTAAGACTCTCCCAACCCCCACCCCAGGCTATGGAAAATTTTAGAAATTGGTCAAGAAAGCCAATGTGATTCTTGGTTGCATCAACAGAAGCATAGTGTCTACTCTTGATCAAGGGAAGTGATAGTACCACTCTATTCTGCTCTGGTCAGACCCAACCTGGAGTACTGTGTTTAGTTTTGCGCACCTGCTTGCTGTCCTCACAGTCAGTTCTACCAGGATCTGAAGGCATCTCCACTACCCTGACTTCTACAAAATATTATCTGGAGGACTTCACTGGGAAAGGCATGACACAGAGATGCAGAACTGCCACTGTGATGGGAGGTTGAGTAGGAGTCTGTCTGTCCCAGAAGGCTGATGGATGTGAATGGTTTCCTGCCAGCATTTGGGCATTTCATGCTGCATCAGCAGGTGATTCTTTAGAAACTTCCGTTGGCCTCAGGAGTGAAAGAATTGTTAGGGCAATGATCACAACTGCTTATCTGAATTCCTGCCCATAGGCTTGACCTAAGCTAAGCCCTCCAGTTTACCAGGGATTTGGCACTGATGAAATGAGACAATAAGAAGGCCCATTACTTGGCTGAGCAGCAGCTCAGGTAACCCTTTTGTCTGACAATATTGCATCTGCTAGTCACTCAGGGGAGCTCTTCTCAAGCAGTCAAGACCCTATTACAGAGAGCACCCTGACAGCTGTCAGTGAACAAAGTGCAAGACACCTTGCAGATAATATCGCACAGATCAGTCTGGCACGGATGTGGCAGCCGATACAGTTCTTGCATTACCCCTGCCTGGTGTCAGTATTGGCCTAGATGAAGGCAAACAAATTGAAATACAATTCAGACCAAGAGAGAGGTACTCCTGCTCAGTCAAAAGGCAGATCAGGATTCAGCATCTACGGGATGAGGTTGCAGAATCCCTAAAAATACAAGTTTGGAGCCTGGGTATATGACTGGATTCAGCCCTGAGCCAAGATTGCTACGTTGCAGCAGTGGCTAGGGGTGCTTTCAAAGAATTCAACGAAGTGTGTCCTCTGAGCCTGTACAAGATTTGTCTAACTAAAGCTACAGTGACACTTCCTTTTGATCTGCCTTGTTTGTTTCACCCTCATGTGCCTCTCTTGGCCCTGCCATCTTACGAGGCTCATTTTCTGAAGACAAAGGAGAAAGCCTTTTCAGTTACGATTTTTAAATCATAAAACTTACTACTGAGGGAGGCTGGGTTTGCTACCTCCCTGATGTCTCCTTTACCTAAATCTTCCGATATCGCCAGGCCTTCAACAATTAATGGATTGGTAAAACCATGGGCTTAGATTTATTTATTTTATTTATTTACAAGATTTTTAGCCACCACACTACCAGATGGTCTCTGAGTGATTAAAGGATGTACTGTACTTTTCTATTATTGATTGCAATTAATATTTTAATAGAGATCTTTAAAACTTCTTTACAACATGCTTTTTGATATAATAATTGATTTGATTATATCTTAATATTCATGGTGGTTTTTAAAATTGTGTTTAGATTTAACTGTATATTGTAAGCTGCCTTGGGTCCCATTTTTTTTTTTGCAAGAAAGGCAGAATAAAAGTAAACAATCACCTGATACCGCTAGTAAAAAATAACCTATTTAAATAAAATTTAGTATGTTTTGACTCATTTTAAATTTGGGTGATTACACAATGTATTCACAAGCACATTAATTTGACGGGGAATCTTTCTTTTTTCTGTGCAACAGCAGGTTTTTGTGGCCCTCTGCCAGCGGCCTGTTTATTTTGTAACAGATGTGGACTTGATCCATTGAAATCGGTTTGACTTGGGTGCACGACCCTTAAGTAAGTAAGCAAAACACTGTAAATAAACACACATACTAAATAAACACACACATCCAAGCAAACTCGAATAGCTGAGAACTTCAGATATTTCTCTGTGTGTTGCAAGAAAAAAAGCACCTTCGACATATCTTGCAGACAGTATCAGAGTAGGATGCAAGTTCAGTGCATTTCAGACATGTCAGCTCAGGTCTATGGCTGTGTAATGAAGAAAGAAGAACGAAATGTCTAACAGGCATGTGAGGGGAATTTTTCCAAGCACATGACCACACAACTCCTCTGAATAAACCAAAAAAGCAAACCAGAAGTGACCAGAAGCTTATTTGTAGTTTAAAAGAGACTAACAGGTTAAGGACCACTGCTCTAGAACAGTGATGGCGAACCTACGGCACGGGTGCCAAAGGTGGCACTCGGAGCCCTTTGAGGGCACTTGACATCACCCCTTCATAGCTACCTGTATACAGGTTCAATTACTGTATTGGCACTTTGCAAAAAAAAAGGGGGGGTTGAATTGCAGTTTGGGCACTCGGTCTCTAAAAGGTTCACCATCACTGCTTTAGAGGAATGAACCTTAAATGAATGAGTTTGTATCCACAGGGACTCTAGAGCCTACAAAAAAGTCTTGGGAGGGTATGACAGAATCCTCTCGTCCAAAAGGTATGGGAGTATGTACCTCTTCTAACATATTGGGTCAGGTCAAAGGAAACAATCCCATTGTGAGTATACAGGTGAAACTTGAAAAAATAGAATATCGTGCAAATGTTCATTTATTTCAGTAAGTCAACTCAAAAGGTGAAACTAATATATGAGATAGACTCATTACATGCTAAGCAAGATATGTCAATCGCAGAAAATTAGAATATTACATGACATCAATAACACAAGGATTGGAAATAGAACAATAGCAGACCTCTGAAAAGTCTAAGCATGCATATGTACTCGACATCCCCATATAGCTCATCTGTGGAAGGAAGCATGAAGTGCTCCAAAATTTCCTGGTAGACGGTTGTGTTGGCCCTGGACTTAATGAAGCCCAGCGGACCAACACCAGCAGATGACATGGCCCCCCAAATCAACATAGACTATGGAAACGTCACACTGGACTTCAAGCATTGTACATTGTGTAGCCCAGGTAAGATGCTTCTGATGTTGTTTTTCTGTTCAGGAGTGGCTTGAAAAGAGGCATGCAGCATTTGAACCCCATGTCCAGGATCTCTCTGTGTGTAATGGCTCTCAATGCACTACTGTGAATAGGGAAACTTTTCATATTATTCTAAATTTGGGGTTTTCATAAGCTGTACACCACAATCAGCACAATTATACCAAAGTAAGGTTTGACATATCTCGATTTGCATGTAATGAGTCTATATCATATATTAGTTTCACCTTTTGATTTGACTTACTGAAATAAATGAACATTTACACAATATTGTAATTTTCTGAGTTTCACCAGTATATGCTGAATCTCCAGCATATATGGGGTTAAAAACAATGGGATTTTATGCTTTACACTTTTGCCAAATATTGGAAAGACTGACCCATCCCTATTTATGGAAGATCAGGAGCTTTCCACATGTGCTTTCCAGATCACCAAGTAAGACCGGCTCTGTGTGTGTCCCCCCAACAGACATGAAGTTCATATTGTAAAATATAAAATATTCTACTTTATTATTATTATTATTATTATTATTATTATTATTATTATTATTATTATTATTATTATTATTATTATTATTAGATCAGGAGCTTTCCACATGTGCTTTCCAGATCACCAAGTAAGACCGGCTCTGTGTGTGTCCCCCCAACAGACATGAAGTTCATATTGTAAAATATAAAATATTCTACTTTATTATTATTATTATTATTATTATTATTATTATTATTATTATTATTATTATTATTATTATTATTATTATTATTATTATTATTATTATTATTAGATCAGGAGCTTTCCACATGTGCTTTCCAGATCACCAAGTAAGACCGGCTCTGTGTGTGTCCCCCCAACAGACATGAAGTTCATATTGTAAAATATAAAATATTCTACTTTATTATTATTATTATTATTATTATTATTATTATTATTATTATTATTATTATTATTATTATTATTATTATTATTCCCATAAGATGCACTTCTCCCCCCCTCAACAGTAAGGAGAAATTTCTGTGCGTCTTATGGGGCAAATGCACCCCCATCAGGAACCTCCAGAGTGGCTGCGACGGAGGCCTCTGGATCCTGTGAAGTAACCACCCACCATGATGACCACAGAGCTGTATCTCTATGATCATCTTGGTGGGTGGTTACATTCTAGCTGCAGCTCTATGGTCATCGTGATGGGTGGTTACTCTCTAGCCTGTTATCTCTATCGTATTCAATTTAGCGGAATGATCTCAGTCACCTATTCTACACAATAAATCCATCATGCAAGGTAATTTTTTAAAAACAGCCAGGTGGGGAAGCCTCCGTTGCAGCTGTAGCTGGGTCTTGGGGCATGCACCAGGTTTGGAGACCCGGGTGGTGGTGGGGTTGGAGCTGTATGTATGTGTGAATATATTTTTTCACACATACATAACTCAAAAAACTAGGTACCTCCTATGGCCCAGTGCATCTTATGGGGCAAAAAATATGGTACGTTGCTTCTTATTCTACTAACACCATTCTCTTTTTTCATTCTTGCAACAGAATCTACCATACAAAGAACTGGCAACTGACACCAATGTTTCGTACAAGAACACATTTCTCTCTCAAAACAGTACGTCCCCGTCCCCCCGTTCCCCCCAACTACCTGTAACCAGTCCAGTAGGATATGGTATCTGGCAAAGGATGTATCTTGACTGGCATAACAAGTTATGTATGGATCAGTATGCAGTCAAACATTCATTTTATGATGACATTAGTATGTTACTATAGCACATTTTAATTTCCATGTTACACACATGGAAATAATATACTTATGAATATATTAACAAGTAGGTTTTTCATTGGCCATAAAGAGCAGTAGTTTTTAAAAATACATTAAACATGAAATCTCAGGATGATTCCTGCCTGTAGCACATCTGGAAAATGTTTTGCTAAGTTTTGTTGCGCCTAGCAGCTAATTCAAATGGCCAAAAACTCATTTACAGAAGAATATGTAAGTAGGATAAAGAACAAACGTTATACTAAACTAAGAATTTACAGATTAATATTATTGTGCATACTCAAGGGTGGTACAGTAGGATCCATGTACCCGCAGGGGATTGGTTCCCACCCCCACAGATAATGAAATCTGCGGATAACAGCAAATGCTCTTATCCCAGGGTGCCAGGGGTGAAAGCACCGGGAGAGCCCGCCAGCACCCAGGGCAACCCCGCCATCTGCTGACCTTACGGGTGGGCAAGCTCTCCCAGGCCCTGGGGCTGCCACCTCCTCCACTGCTACCGCTGAGCTTGCAGGTAGTCAAGTGGGCGCTTGTCCTCCACTGCCACCACTGCCGCCGAGTTTGCAGGCAGGCTGCCTGGCAGGCGCTCGTTCTCCGCCACTGTCGAACTTGCAGGCGGGCGAGCAGGCAGACTTTTGTTCACCACCACCGCTGCTGCCGGCGCCAAACTTGCAAACGGGCAGGGGGCAGGCTCTTGTTCTGCACTGCCACTGCTGCCACTGAACTTGTGTGCATGCGGGTGGGCCACTTCTCCTCCTCCTCCTCCTCCTCCACCACCACCACTGAGCTTGAAGGCGGGCGAGTAGATGGGAGCCACCACCGAGGATTCTCTGAGCCAGCCAGTGGGTGAGCGAGTGGGCAGGCAAGCGGGCGGGCGAGCGGGAGCTCCTGAGCCGTGCAGCCTCCTCACTGCCAGCACTGCCGATCTTTCAGACGGCCAGGTGGGTGGGAGCTCTGGAGCTACATGGTCTCCTCCTCCTATGCTCCTAATTTTGCGGGTCCTTGCATCGCGGATCACCATCCACGGATAACTGAATCAGCGGATGGTGAATCAGCAGATACAGGGGTCCTACTGTACATGAAATATGTATTCCTTAACTTACATTTCAAGAAAAGTATCAGAATGTTCTAAAAATAATGTAATGGGCTATCACAACTGGAGGTTTATTATTTTCAAGGGGGTTTAGTATATATCTGTTCAACAGTGAGTACAGAATACACTTTTGATATGAAATTTGATTTTTTTTTTGCATAAAATGCCCCCAAAGTTAAAGAGAATTATGAAGGAAACATAATTTTTTAAAGCTGAAATCCTATGCCAACTTCTTTGGGGTTATGCCCATTGAACTCAATGGGAATTATGTCTGAGAATATGTGCATAGGATTATACTACTGATAACATTTTTTTATAAATCTCGTCCATATAACAGGCCACTGAAAGCAGGTGTAAAATGGGATTTACTTGTATGTATGTATGTATGTATGTATGTATGTATGTATGTATGTATGTATGTATGTATGTATGTATGTATGTATAGAATTACAGTGCAAACCTTTTTAAAAAGCAGGAATTTGTTCACAGGTTAACCACAGTATTTGTTTGTTTGTTTATTATTTATTTATTTTGAATATTTTTACCCCACCTTTCTCCTTAGAAAAGGACCCAAGGTGGTTTAAAATAACGAGGGACAATACAGAGTCCAGAACATTTAGGACATAATTTAAGATATGAACAGGGAATTAGAAGAGGCATCTTAGTATACTAAAAAGGTAACATTAAAGTTACAAAGAGTATGCAAAAAAGATTCATTATGAGGGATGGGGGATGGAGACTAACATGGAAAACACTGGTGTTCTTATGAAATCAGTCAATGCAATCATGCATGGTAATCCATATAAAAGTTACATCGCAGGAAGCCCATCATTCAGGGAAAGCTTGCCTGAAAATGAAGGTCTTTGCCTGCTTTCAGAAAGGCAGCAGAGATGGGGTAATCCTGGCCTCCAGCGGAAGGGAGTTCCAAAGTTTGGGAGCAGCAACAGAGAAGGCCCTTTCATGTGTTCTTTTGAGGCGCACCTGTGAAGGTGGCAGGATGGAGAGAAAGGCCTCTCCTGATAACCTTAGCACCCAAGCAGGTTCATACTGTGAGAGTCGATCTTTGAGGTATCTTGGACCCAGGCCATTGTGTCCTTTGTAGGTTAAGGTCAGCACCTTGAATTGTGCCTGGTAGGTTGTTGGCAGCCAGTGGAGCTAGTTTAGTAAGGGTGTAATGTGATCTATGTAACCCACCCCAGTCAGCAATCTGGCCGCTGCATTTTGGCCCTGTTGAAGTTTCCTGAGACTTTCCATTGGTAGCTCCATTTTGAGCGCATTACAGTAGTGCAGCTGGGACATCACTAGAGCATGTGTCACAGTGGCCAGAGCAGGTTTCTCAAGAAACGGGCGTAACTTTATGGAACATGATTATATGCAGGGGGATCTGTCTGAGCATTTAAAATGTAGAAGTAAAGACTCACTTAAACTGTAATGCAACTTACTTTCACAGCGAGCTACTAGATAATAAAGCTTGCTCAGTGGTCTCTATTCTATTTAAATGGAATTGACAAGGAGGAGAATATCATCATCAACAGAAGCATCGTGCCTAGGTCAAGGGAAGTGATAGTACCACTTTATTCTGCTCTGGTCAGACCCCACCTGGAGTACTGTGTCCAGTTCTGTGCGCCTCAATTTAAAAAGGATGTTGACAATCTTGAACGCATCCAGAGGAAGGCGACCAAGATGATTGAGGGTCTGGAAGAAATGTCTTACGAGGAGCGGCTTAGGGAGTTGGGAATGTTTAGCCTTACAAAAAGAAGACTGAGAGGGGATATGATAGCTATGTTTAAATATTTGAGAGGATGTCACATTGAAGAAGGGACTGGTTTGTTTTCCATGGCTTCAGAGATTAGGACACGAGGAAATGGTTTCAAACTACAGGAAAAGAGATTCAATTTAAACATTAGGAAGAATTTCATGACAGTTGGAGCTGTTCGGCAGGGGAATATGCTGCCACGGAGGCTGGTGGAGTCTCCTTCTTTGGAGGTTTTTAAGCAGAGGCTGGATGGCCATCTGTCGGGAGTCCTGTGATAGGGGTTCCTGCATGGCAGGGGGTTGGACTAGATGGCCCTTGAGGTCTCTTCCAACTCTATGATTCTATGATCATTATGCGAAACATAATAAATCTATTCATGGGATAGGAGTCTCCATGAAGCTGGAGTCTGTTAAAATACACTGAATAAACTCTTATGAATTACAGTAGTTACACAGGTGTAAGTGCTGCTTGTATCACATTCTAAGATACAAGAAAGAATACAAGAGAAGACTTGTTAACTAGGATCAATTTGCCACTGGATTTTAATTCTATTGAACTTATCCAGGCATAACTAATAGCATTCTAGCCAGGCTGGACGTTGCCTTGGTGTCATGGAGACAAAGATGCTGTGATGGACATCTGGCCTCACATGAAAGGATCATGTGCGCAGTGATGACATCAGAGCAAAATATAGGATTGCACCTACTGACAACAAGATGTGCAAAGCCCGACTGCGCTGGTTTGGACTTTTCCTGTGTGCCGATGTGGAAACTCTGGCCAAAAAGAGTCTCATCCTGCAGGTCAATGGAACCTGACCGAGTGGTCATCCAAAACAGCGCTGGAGGAAAACCCTTGAGAATGACATGAAGTTGTCCAGGGTTCACATGGACCTAGCCCATGATCACACCAAGTGAAAGGCCAAAACAAGAATAGTGGACCCCACCACCAAGTGGGACAAACGCTAGGAAAAAGAAGATTTGTAGCCTATTTATATTTCAGGATAGGTAAAGGTCCCCCCCCCCCCGCACGTGTGTGCTAGTCATGTCCGACTCTAGGGGCGGTGCTCATCTCCATAGTCAAGCCGAAGAGCCAGTGTTGTGCATGTCCGTAGCCACGTGGCCAGCATGACTGCAAGGAAACATTGTTTTACCTTCCTGCTTTTTACAGCACTGTCTATTTATCTACTTGCATTTACATGCTTTTGAACTGCTAGGTTGGCAGGAGTTGGGGTTATCAGCAGCAGTTCGCTCCGCTGCATGGCACCTGGGATTCGAACCACCAAGCTGCCGACTTTGCAGTCGACAGTTTTCGGAAGCCTGAGTCCACTGAGCCACCACACAGCTTATAAAAGTGTAACACAAAAGAAACGTCAAAAAGCTAAGTTTTAATGAGCTGCGGGTGGTGGCGGGAAAGAGGCTTTCCCTGCCAAATTACTTTTTAAACTGCAGCCTGCATTATAAACCCTGGTAATCTCTCTGGATCTTCTGAGCTCCAGAAGGATCTCTCCAAACTGGGGGAATGGGCTGCAAAATGGCAAATGTGTTTCAATATAGGAAAATGTAAAGTAATGCATATTGGTGCAAAAAAAGATCAAAACTTTATCAACTCATGGGCTCTAAGCTATCCGTGACAGATCAGGAAAGAGATCTTAGTGTGCTCGTGGACAGCTCAATGAAGGTATCTACCCAGTGTGTGGCAGCGGTGAAGATGACCAATTCCATGCTAGGGATTATCAAAAAGGGGATTGAAAATAAAACAGCCAACTTTATAATGCCATTGTACAAAATGATAGTAAGGCCGCACCTGGACTATTGTGTACAATTCTGGTCACCGCATCTCAAGAAAGACATAGTGGAACTGGAAAAGGTGCAGAAGAGAGCGACTAAAATATTACTGGGCTGGGGCACCTCCCTTATGAGGAAAGGCTAAAACATTTGGGCCTCTTTAGTCTGGAAAAAAGGCGCTTGAGGGGGGATATGATTGAGACATACAAAATAATGCATGGTATGAGTAAAGTGGATAGAGGGAAGCTCTTCTCCCTCTCACAAAATACCAGAACTAGGGGACATACACTCAAATTGAGGGCTGGGAGAGTAAGAACTGACAAAAGAAAATATTTTTTCACCCAGCGCGTTGTTAGTCTATGGAACTCCCTGCCACAGGATGTGGTGATGGCATCTGGCCTGGATGCCTTCAAAAGGGGACTGGACAGATTCCTGGAGGAAAAGTCTATCAGAGGTTGCAAACCATGATGGAGATGTGTAATCTCCAGGCTTAAAGCCAGGGTACTTCAAGGGCTAGATGCAGGGGAGTGGTATCAGGAGACAGGTATCTAGTCATGTGTACTCTCAGATGCATTTAATGGGGCCGCTGTGAGATACAGGAAGCTGGACTAGATGGGCCGTTGGCCTGATCCAGCAAGGGTCTTCTTATGTTCTTACGAGACCAACCAGAAGAAAGTGTGATGGCTCGGGAAGAGGAACTCTCGAAGCTTCTGGAGGGACCCTGAGATAGGGAGGCACCACTGCCTATGACACAGCTATCTTGACCCAATTAAACTTGGTGTGCAAGTGTTTTCACACAGTCATTTCCTCCCTGCAATGGGATGGCTTTCACAGAAGTGGTCATGTGGCCTGTTTCACAACAGCTGCATTGTCAGGTATGTGACACAGAGCCTACCAGCAAGGAGGAAAACCTTTGGGATTCTTCTTCCACTTCCTATTTTCCCAACAAGATTCTGACCTATATCTTTCATACTCGTCACCTTCCCTATTACTTGCACAGCCATTTTGACCATCCAATTAAATCACACCACATATGGGGAACATTTATTCACAAAGGCCAATGCATAATTTTTGCAACTGTTATCGGTTCTACATGGGAACTGATGGCTACGCAAATAGAACTTAATATTAAACACAAACACACCCATTGAGAGGCCCAAAAGGCAAAATAGAAAAAAATCACTTTCTGTCAATTAAATCAAGTTGTGCTGCTTTTTCCTTTAGTTAATGCAGATGGTACATGATATGGAACTCTATGAGGAATAAGCTTTGTGCATGGAAAATCAAATTCTGAACAAAAAAAATAAGATTCTAAGTGACAAGCAACCCAAATCAAAGATTTATGAAATATTGAAAAATGGAATGCTGTTCCTCAGTGGTATAAAAGTGTAGACAGCAATACTCAAAAGATGCAGGCCAAAACTGAGAAAGATTTCACCCAATGAAGTTATTTCTTTTACTTCAAAACCAAACCAATGGAAACTCTTCTAATTTTCCCTAATTAAATTCAAACTTCATCTCATCTTTGTGACAGGCAAGATAATTTGTTCTGCAAATCTAATATTATACTGTCTCACGGCTGATGTTGTAACTTAAAAAAATCTGAATATTTTTCTGTCATTCTGATTGAATTATTAGAATAATAAAAGTGTGGTTAGCTTTATTAAATTCTTACATTCCTGTGTAAAGACACATTCATTGGCCTCCATAGGCCTGACTACTGGATAAACACTCCCTCAGCTTGCCTTTATGATACTTAAGTCAAAGTTTCTCTTTTCTACTAGCTATTCTGGAAGAACTTTATTCAGTAAAACATAACCTACAGCAGTTGTGGGAGGGAGAAGAATCTGTCCTAGGAACAATCAGGTTCAAGATCTGAGTCACACAATAATGCAGCAATATAAAATATACAGTTATACTGTGGTTTAAGAGTAACTTGATTTAAGAGTGTTTTGCAAGACAAGCAAGTATTTCTTCAAAATTTTGCACAGATCGACAAACAATGTCTTGCAATACAAGCATTGCAGGAGGTCACATGATCACAAAGCAGCCAACGGTGGCTGTCTCTCCCTCCCTGCTGGATTGTGGGTGATTGTTTAGAATTTTTTTGTTTCAGGTACAGTAATCCCCCGTTTATCATGTGGGTTAGGGGCTTGCCCTGCCCCGCAATAAAGGGAAATCCATATTATGCAGATGCTGGGTTGGGTCAGGACTGGGGGGGGGTGCTGTTTGGGTTCTCCTGCAATTTCCCCAGGCCTGGTGCTGCCCCCAACAGGCTTTTGAAGGTATTCCCAGGCCTGTCAGGGGGCCCGCTCACGGCAGCACCAGGCCCTGGGGTAATCGCAGGAGGGGCCAAACAAGCCCACACAGCTTCCCCCAGGAGCCCTTGCCTTCATATACTGTGGTCCCGCGATATACCAGTATATACTGCAGTATACGAACCGCAATATAGCGGGGGACAACTGTAGCCCCAAAAGCAGAGGGAGGAGAGAGGAACGGAGGTCCTCCTTGTACCAACCACAAAGGTTTTCAGATTAGGGTTTTATTTGTTTTCAACATCCTTTCTTAGTTTTCAAGCCATTTCTAGTTATAGGGCAGCTAGTCAAGTACTTTATGTATATGGCTACAAATTGCATTTTATTATTGTCACATTAAAAACACAGAGTAAAATTCAGTTGTTAGTCCAAAGCACAGCAGATTCCACCGTCAGGTACCTAAACCATGGTGGAGACATGAACTCTTAATCAACTTCTTTTTTGGGTTTTGGCATTTTATTTGTACAGTATGCAGTCGATGGGCCCCCAGAACAAATCATCTGTGTATTCATTATAGAGAAATCTCTGCATGTCACTTTATCAACATTTACTTTTTTCCAAGTTGATCTGTTGCTTAATTAAGCATGAAAATTACCAAGCAAGAATACCTGAATGATAAATAGGTAAATTCTTAGATTCTCTTTAATTATATATTGACATTGCTAGTCACCATTCATTTGTTATAATTTGCTCTTCTAAATAAAAGCACTGCATGTATAAGTGAAATTCAGACTGAGGAGTGTAACATGATTTTTCGATCTGTCAACCACAATTAGCATGTCTCCTAATGCAACAGTTGGGATCACAAAGCAAACATACTCAAGGAAAGGCAAATTAGTTCTGTAAAAAATAAGTCAACACAGTACATCTCTGTATTTACTGCTGAAGTGAGTAGAAGTAAATTGAAAGTTGGTGATCACAATTTAGTCCATTCAGGCTGACTAGAATCAAACAGTCACTCTGGAAATTAGTATCAAACCTTTTTTCTTCTCTTTTCTTTCAACAATTCCAGCTGGTTGAACTCAGGTTAAAATCATTCTACAAATAGTTATTTGACAAAAATCTAGTATATGGGGTTCAAATAGTCACACACAAAAATAGGGATCATAATCTCTGGCCTCACAGGGCAAGCCATTACGAACACACAAAAGCCAACTCCTGCTGACTGTATGGTTGCCCCGTTTCTCCTGTTTAAGCATTTGTGTGCCTATTGCTGGGAATGCATACAGGCAAAAACAGTGGGTAATAAAAAACAGGTGATAAGGTGGGCAGTGGTACATCAGAAACAAGACATCATCAAATCGGAAAATAAGCACTGATCTAATTATTGCAAGCGACTGGTATCTAACATCCAATTCATGGATAAAGTACTAGAGCAGATTATAGCATCGCAGCTCCAGAGTTTTCTGGATGAAATAAGCTATCTGGATCCAGCTCAATCTGGCTTTAGGCCTGATTATGGGACTGAGATGGCACTGGTTGCCTTGGTAGATGACCTACGCCAGGAACTGGACAGGGGATCTGTGCCCATTCTAATTTTATTGGAGCTTTCAGCTGCTTTTGACACTATCGACCATGGCATCCTCCTGAGTCGTCTCTCTGAAATGGGACTTGGGGTAACTGTCTTAAAGTGGCTTCAGTCCTTCCTGCAGGAGAGAATGCAGAAAGTGGTGTTAGGGGACTCATGTTCAACACCACGGCCACTGACCTGTGGGGTACCTCAGGGTTCTGTTCTGTCTCCTATGCTGTTTAACATTTATATGAAACCACTGAGGAAAATTAGAGTTGTTGATGACACTCAACTCTACCTCTCGTCACCTCCGGATTCCAAGGAAGCTATTTCGACTTTAGATCAGTGCTTAGCTTCAGTAATGAACTGGATGAAGAAGAATAAACTGAAACTAAACCCAAACAAGACAGAGATGCTTCTGGACAGTCAAAAAGGAGATCAAGGGATAGGGATGCAACCTGTCCTAGATGGGACTATCCCCCCCTAGAAAAAAGAGATGCATAGCTTGGGGTGCCTCCTTGAGCTTAGATGCCCAGGTCACTGCTGTGGCCAGGAGTGCATTTGCAAAATTAAAACTAGTACGCCGGTTACGCCTGTTTCTTGAGAAATCTGCTCTGACCAATGTGACACATTCCCTAGTGACCTCCCGGCTGGCCTACTGTAAAGTGCGCTATGTGGGCTACCGATGGAAAGTGTCGGTAAACTTCAACGGGTCCAAAACGCAACGAAGAGATAGCTGACGGGGGTGGGTTACAGAAATCACATTACACCCTTACTAAAGAAGCTGCACTGGCGGACAATCACCTACCGGGCACAATTCAAGGTGCTGACCTTAACCTACAAAGCAAAAAAATGCCCGGGGTCCAAGCTATCTCAAAGACTGAATCTCACAGTATGAACCTGCTCGGGTGCTAAGGTCATCAGGAGAGGCCTTTCTCTCCATCCCGCCACCTTCACAGGTGTGCCTCAAAAGAACACATGAAAGGGCCTTCTCTGTTGCTGCTCCCAGACTTTGAAACTCCCTCCTGCTGGAGGCCAGGACTGCCCCATTTCTGCTGTCTTTCCGGAAGCAGGCAAATACCTTTCTCTTCAGGCAAGCTTTCCCTGAATGATAGGCTTCCTACTATGCAACTTTACATGGATTACCATACATAACTGCATTGATAGATTTCATAAGAACACCAGTGTTTTCCATGATACTTTCCTTTTCCTTTTATTTTTATGTGCTCTTTGTAGCTCTAATCTTACCTTTCAATGTTCCAAGATGCCTTTTTTAATTCCCTATTCTTAATTTGAGTAAGTCTTAAATGTTGTGGGCTGTATATTGTCCCTCCTTACTGAAAGCCACCTTGGGTCCTTATCCAAGGAGAAAGGTGGGGTAAAAATATTCAAAATGAATAAATAAATAACTTTCAGAGTAAAGCTCATATTCAGCTCTAATTTTGTAAAGGCAATCTATAATATATGTAACCTTTCTACATTCAATTTCTATATATCAGCATGTTTACATAAGGTTTGTGGAACGGAACTAATATCCCATTAGGAGAGTACAGGACACAAAGCGAAGCTATGCGCATGAAAACAATCACATTTCACATCAGAAAAAACCCATCATTCAGCTGTTTCAACCTATCTGCTATATAATAGCAAAGAAAGACTCTAAATGAAGTATAACTGGAGCCCTGTGTTGGCATTTTTCCTAACTACATTAGGGGAAGAAGTAGGTAAAGGGCCATATAGCGGCATGTCACCCTTCCCCTACACCAACGCCATCATACACTCCCAGGCCCCAAACTAGGGTCTGTATCACCAAGGGCAAACATGGATTCTGCTCCCCCAGTGGAGGGGGGGGGCAGAAGAGTATAAGTACTATTTTATCATTTTGGTGCTATACCCAGCGCGGTGCCTTGGGCACCCCCCCCAAGTTGCTACTCTGTACATGTCTATGCCTTCAGTGTCCAATCTTCCTGTGATGAGCAGAGAGCCTGGAATTTGTACCACTCTCAGCTCATTTGAGTATGAATAGGAAGTTCATATCATTAAGGACTCAAACAACCACCCCCATGCAACTAAATCCAGCAAATTGGGGAAGCAAAATTAAGTATAACTGTTAAAATAAAATAATTATAACTAGAATTATACATAATGGTTAATCTTGCTGACATGATTTTAATACTCTTTAATTCTCTCAGGCTGTGACTGCAAGAAAAACCAAGGATCTGATATAATACAAGGCATGCTATTTTCCTATGGAATGTTAGTCTGCACATGAGCTTTTTATGGATTTAATATTTGCAGATATGTCAATGCAGAAGACAATTCCTTCCATCTATTTCCATCACCATGACAACTTTCTGAACCAGATTCTTAATGTTATTTGCATTTCTGAAACAAACCACCAACCTAGTTGTAGCTGGAAGGGGATAGGAAGACCACTTGAAGAAGATGCTGGGATCGTAATTAACAATGAAAAAATAGACCAAATAACTCAAATTTTCATGGGGGGGGGGAGATCAAACACGATACATAAAGATGCATAATGCTCAAAATTAATAAGATGATTGGTGTTAGAAAACACATAGTTAGCTGGAGTGATTGTATACCTATAGGATCAGACAACTTACATCCCAGAATGCTGAAGGAACTTTCAAATATTGTTATATAATTTTAAATATTATTATACAATCATAACTCCTTGTTGGTTAATCACAATTTATGGCTGGCACCATAGGAACATCTACTTTAATATACTTTTATTTTTTTCTATGAATTCATTAAGTTTTCAGCAGCTGGTGCATTTTATTACTATTTAAAATGTTGATATCAAAACAGAAAAATAAAAAATAAAATAAGACTAATAACCCTTGTTATAACTCAACAGTTCAGTTATTTGTTTTCTATCAATCCATTTGAAAAATAGCTGATTTGCATATTGTTAAACACCTTGTGGCAAGTCTTCATAATATTCTTTATTACGGCTAACAAAATTGGTAATAATCATAAACTTGCTATGATATACTGCAACATTACAGCTGATGATAATTAAAACTTATTAATAAATAAACATTTTTGTTTGCCTGGAAAAGCACCACAATGGCAGTATAAGCACAATGTCCTTTAACACTGCTAATATTTTAAAATGATTAATCTACTGCAAAAGTAGATGTCCAAAAGTTGATTGATTAAAATACTGTAACTAATATTGCATGTGCGGCTCCAGAAATAGTCACCATTAAATTCAATACAGCAGCTCACCATTAAGATTCTTTTTTAAATAACCTTTGAAATGTGTCTGACAAAGTTAATTAGCTTAGAATTTGCAATTAATGTAGAAGCATTTATGTTATTTACCACTGCTATCCTAAACTGAATTACGTGCGTTAAAATATAGCCAAAACCTGCATTTAGAATGACTCTTTTATAACACCTTTCTAGTGTCACTGGTGACATATAGCCTGTGGATTTCGCCTGTTCTTTTCAAGATTCATTCTAGTATTTCTTTCATCCATCTTCTTTTGAGACTAGTAAACGGAGACCGCAGGAGAGCCAATAATTTGCAGTACAGGCTGTAAAAATATACTAACCACTCCCTATACGTCCATTAAAAATTAAAACACATACAAAATCCAGCCCAAACCTTATTGCAGGGTAAGTTTTGATTATACAGTACTCTCCTGGTATATCACACTTCATATACTGCGGTTCTGGTATATCACAGATTTACCAGGACCGCAGGAAGTGGCCAGGCGGCACTGGGCCTGGGGCAAGGTGCGGGTCAGGACCAGTGGGCCTGTGTGGGGCCTCCTGTACTTACCACAAGCCTGGCGCTGCCTGGAACGGGTCTCTGGCGGGTTTTCTGTGCCTGAACAAGTGCCAGAAGTGGCTTTTGGCAGCTCAGAAGTAACTTCCTTTTTTTTAGTCACTTCCATTTCACCGGAAGCCACTTCTGGAGCCTGCATAGGCCTGAGAAGCCCATTGGAGGCCTTTTCTGGGCAGCACCAGGCCTGGGGTAGGTACAGGAGGCCCCAATCAGGCCCACTGGCCCTGGCCTGACCCACAGAAAAAGGTGTCCACATGACATGGAGTTTTCTTTATCACAGGTCGGTTCGGGAACGTAACCCCCGTGATAAATAGGGGAGTACTGTAGTGCATTGCTGGCCATGTCTAGTCAGAAGGAGGTCAATGACATATCCCCTCAAATCAATGCATATTGAACTAGGATTACTAGGGACTGAGATTGCTAATAAAAATGCTAGGCTTGGTCACTTCATTTATGTACAGTTTTGCTTTTCTTTACGCATGCTAATGGACCTCTTCAAACACTACAGTGTTTACAAAAGACTTGCACGTGTTTTCTCAAAACCAAATAGCCCACTGTTATCAACAGCATCTTCCTATGAGAGGCAGTTCAAAACAATTTTGTTAACAAATGAATAATAGATAAGCGTTTCCGTAACAAAACAAATAATTCAGAATTCCCCCAACCCTGTGACTACAAAAACCTTTTTCTTCACTTCCAGTTCTTCCAATTTATCCTGAACTAGATTTCCCTATCTCCCTTCACCCTATTTTGCGTCCTTCCTCCTCCGCTCCCACCCCTGCATGCCTGATGGACCTCAAGGACGTAAAAACAAAAATGAAACAATTCAAGAAGCACACGTAAACATCTCGCGTGTGAGGCCCGACAATTGCAGCTTTTCTTTGGGGTGAACTTGTACTTTGTCAAAGACGAGCAACGCTTTGTGTTTTCATATTGTTTTGTGTTTTCATACGGTATATTAAAAGTAACAGTGTTATATAACGGAAGCACTTCGCCCTCCTTTGCTTTCCAAACCAGCAAAGAGAACAAGGTGACATGCAACCTTGCTTTGTTTCCCACAAAGCAACACACAAACTGTGCCTCCGAAGCACAGTCAATGTATCTGAAGTAAACTCAATGCAACGACTTGGCAATGGGGTTCTGTGTGATATTTCTTTCCCACAGCATTTCACATCCCACAGTTTAGTTAAGTAAAATGGAAGCCGAGGCTAGAAAAAAAGCAGCCGTTCCACAGCTTCATCTTTAGTGCCAAAGAAAGCTAGCACTTTCGAGCAATTCACTGATTAAATATGCCAATTTCGCTCCTTGTTTCTCAGCATATCATCATCATCATCATCATCATCATCACCACCACCACCACCACCATCATTGTATGCGGTCAAATTCTAACTTATGGCAACCCTTTCCAGTGTTTTCTACGTAGAGAAGTGGTTTGACATTGCCTTCTTCGGGGGGGGGGGTGTGGTTGTAGCCTGGGGCTGTGCAGCTTGCCGAATCTCACACAGGCTGATTCTTCTGGGGAGCACAGCAGGGAAATGAACTGCCAACCTCTGGCTTTGCAGGCAGATACCTAAACTGCTGAGCTATCCAGCCGGCTCAAGTGCATTATTGCAGATGAAGCAATGGTTTCTTCTGCATCTCTTCGACTCAGGCGAATTATTTCAACTGCAGCTGCATTAACATGAAACTCAGGATGGTAATCATTCCCTGGTTGACTGCTAGAAGGAAAATTCCACAAGAAGCAACCCTATCCTGGAAATCAAAGCAAAGTCAAGTTTGCCGCTTTGCTTCTTGCCTTGTATACTGCCCCACAGTACTTCAAGCTTTCACTGGCTGGTTTAAAAGGTAATTATGCAAGCTACAACTTGACCCCTCCCTGAACTCAAATCTGCTGACCAGAAAAAGATGGAAGGTCGAGTCAACCTCAAGCAGACAACCTGAGGTTGTGGGCACAGTCTTCACTGCAGTACTGCAGTTTAACTGCTGCCCTCGTTACCTGATGTTTCCAGCCAAACCAAACCAAAACCATAAGACTCTTGTTCTCTTAAAACATCTGAAAGTAATAATGATTGCAAGTGCTGGTTTCTGACAGAAGGGCCTTCTAAAATAATTTTTGGAAGTAAATGAAGCAAGCAAATGGTGACACAGCATTTTATTCCACAGAATAATTGCTCAGCATAGTTTCCATAATGCCACAGTTGACTCTGGGCTTTGGAAGAAAGATAAGAACTGGTACCTAAACCCTAAAACTCATAGAGATGGCAAGACAGAAACTTAGCTGTGGTGCTTCAGTGACTTATTTGATAGACTGTTCTTCCATGCAAGAAAAAAAAAAACCTGGGACACTTAAAATTAGTATGGGAAGAAGGAGTGTTGGTCTATACTTTCTCCTTGACATCAAGTCTTCTGGATATGGATAGTCTAAATTTTACATTTTTGTTTATAAAATAGAGAAACATTCTATCACGTTAATCATCTGCAGTCCATAATGATGTAAGCCAGCTTTAGGATTATCAATGAGTAGAAAATGGATAAATTTAAGGACACAAATTTACTGAATAGAAAGCCCACAGGTTTCTATTTTAGCAATCTATCTTGTTTTCTCTTGAAAAGTGTGTGCCATTGTCCACCCAGCCCGAAATAAAGAGAGGAGACATGTTTCTGGGATTAATACTGGGCCACAATGTATTAACATTGTATCAGACTATATTTCCTACTGTTATCACAGAAGGGGCACCTGAAAGGGCAAGTGGCTCTCTGGTATTTACAAATGACATAAAGGGGGGTGGGCGTAAACTGGAGAGGTAGCGCCGCTTATCAATGGAAAATTTGTGGGCAGCCCTCACGCAGCCCTTTATGGCTAGGGTCATAAATGACTCTGTTCTGTCATATCTACTTCTATGCCTAATTTGGGAATTTGTACTTCTATGCCTAATTTGGGAATCTGTACCCTTGTACCAGAAAACAAAGAAGGTGCTGACCTTGTTGCTGGCCCCTTTACATGGGGCTTTACTGCGAGGTCAGGTGACTGGGTGGTTGGTGGCTGGCCAATCCTCCCAGGTGCTCTGGCAACCCCCCATTGGCCAGTCTGGCTAGTGGGCAGCGTCTCTCTCTCTCGGGCTGGTCGACAAAGGTGCCCCTCCCAGCACTGGGCTGGTTGGAACCGCCATTCTCTGGCTTGGGTCTCAATACATCCAGCTGGTAGAGCAATAAAGAATATATTTTCATTGTTTCAAGCAATAATAGGATAGGTTCGACATAAACAAATATCAACACGTTTTTTTAAAGGAAAATTAAGAATTTATAGACTTATGAACTGCTAGGAATCCTCTCTCCTGAATCAAGTGGATTCATTCTACTTAAAGCAAATGCCTGGTAAAAATGTATTTTTTTCCAGACTAAGAGTGCTTTGGTTGCTGTCATCCACCAAAAATTATTACCTGCTTTTCTCTATTATAAGCAGGTGCCCATAGTGACTGCATATTATGAATAGCGTCTATTTCAAATTATCTTTAATCTGACATGGTATTTTAATATACACACTTACACAAACACCTCCGCCATGAATGAGCACGAAGAAGAGAGTGAACTCTATTTCTCTGGAATAATTTGTTTTTGCTCAGTATGTGGTATAATTAAGCAGGGATGCCAGTGAACAAGGCCGGGATTTAAACAGGTGCATCTTTATTATCCACAACCACTAAGATTAACCAACAAGAAAATGATCCTCTGGACTAATGCATGAATGAAAAAGGCTATGCATATTTACAGCAGACACAGCTGTCAATCCCAAATGATAGCTGAATGAAAAACACTGAGCTGTAACTAATTACAGTAGGAAAGGGAAAACAGGAGGAGGGTAATCCAGCTCTGGGATGACACACACATGCACACTCTTCTAGTTGCGTATTCAGAGCACATTGACAATATCACATGATTTCAGCCTGGGCTGCTTCTCCCTGCTGAGGTTCCACCCCACCTCACCTCCTTGTATCCGTCAGCGAAGCAGCTTACAAGACTCTTTCTTCATGTATGGCACATTTCTTTGCCAGTCCCACAACATAACACCTGGCACCCAAAAGGGAACTCAGCACTCCGAAGAAGCAAGGGATGTAGCAGTTGGCACTAGAGCTTCCAATTATGTTTGTGTAAAGTTGCAACACGGATTAGTCAGATATTGTAACACAGGTCTGAGCAACTCTAGCAGGCCTGGGGAGAAAATCTGTATACCCAACACTTGCTCACAGGCTTCATAAGACCCTGCATCGGCCTGTAATAATAAAACCAATCAAACAAATCAAAACTGGAAGTGACAAGTTGTCTGATTCCGGTTTCAATCTTTGCAACCATCAGTGGTCCTCCCTTCTGCCCCAGTACTAGGAGATCTTGTATTTTTGATGCATATTCTTTTCCAGTGCTGCTAGGACATCAGGGTGGAGGAAGATGGCTGCTCCAAAAGTAGCATTGGGGCACCACATTTGAGTGTCCAATAACCTGGAGAAGTTATTGCTTTGGACTGCAACTCCTAGAATCCAGTTTGTGCCCTTTGCAACTATTTGTGGAGGGCGACTCCTTGAATTCTGCTCAATAACAGGCAAAACTGTTATGCACATCCTTCTGGTCAGAGGAAAGACTGCTTTGCCTGAACCCTGCTGATAAGTGGTGATTGGCCTTCACATCATACTGTGAAGACACAGGAGGAAAAACAGCATCCTTCTTAGAGTAGCTGCTCGGAGTGGAAGATGGAACAGTATGCCTGGTTCCACTGCACAGCACCAAAATTAAACAGAAGCACTTACTGCGTGATGTTTACAGGCCACACTAAAATCAAACCATGCCAAATTAAATCAAAACAAAGCAACAACTAAAACACGCTCTATTATCGCTGACACACTGAATTGTCAATAGAGATTCTGTAAAAAATCCCCCTCAGTGCCACATCAAGATATACTTTGATTACTAAAGATCATGCCTCTAACACTCAACAGTTTGTTTCCTTTGAAAGAAGAGGTTGCAGAGCTAGTGAACAAATGCAACCTAAAAGACTGCATCTGATCGGTTGTATTTTTATCATCTTGACCACTAGAGGGGGACCTGACAGAATTGTGGAGGGGGAGCAATTAACTGGCAGGGGGTTCACAGTCCATTTTGCTTCCACACAACAGGGGTTTGACATCAGATGAGGAAGGTTAATAACAGAAAGTTGGTAGTAACCAGGTGACTTCAGGAACTGTGTATGCAGCTGATGCTGGTGCATCTTGAAAAGATTGTGGAAGCGAGAGGAAAGAATAGCTCTCAACATTTTGTCAAAGGTGATGCTCAAGAAAAACAGGACCAATTGTTACAAAGCAAATGTGAGACCCTTGAGGGCAGAAGAAACAGTTTGCACATCAAAAAAGGCTGTGAGGAACTGGGAAATTATTTGTATTCCAAATGTTAACCAAGGCCGCTTTTACAATCTCCTTTGGGATCAGATTGAATTGGTTAAAAAGGGGTATTTAATAATGGCAGGGGATTTTAATATGGTCTTAGATAAAATTAAAGATAAATCGGTCTGTAAAAAGGAAGAGTGGAGGACAAGACACACAACTCTAGCAAAGTTTATAAATACAACAGGATTGAAGGATGTCTGGAGAGAACTGAAAGGAGATGAAACAAAATACACCTTCTACTCACCAGTACACAAAACCTATTCTAGGATAGATTTTGTGTTTGTTTCACAAAGCCTAATACCCAGGGTAAATAATACCGAGATTGAGATCATAAAAACATCTGACCATGCTTTAATGTCGATTGATTTAGCAACAAATAAAAATTATAGAGAAGCTAAAAGGTGGAGAATGAATTTAAAAATATTTCAACATCCAGAAGTGCTGGAAAGGGTTAAAAAAGATTGGTTGGAAACTTGGGATATAAACGAAAAGGCAGGTAGCCAAACGCCAATCATATGGGACACGCTGAAAGCGGTAGCTAGAGGCCTTATCATAAAAGAAAATATTAAAAATAAAAAACAGGAAGAACTCAATAAAAGAAAATTAGAAAAATTAATAGCAGATTTAGAATCCCAATTCTTTCTTACTAAGGATAATAAGATACTGAGGTTGATTGAAGCAAGAAAAAAAGAGTTAGAAGATCTAGATTTACAACAAACACAAAGGAATCTTCTGTACCTAAAAAGAATTTTTTTTGAATACAGCAATAAGAACTCAAAACTTTTAGCCAGATTAGCACAGAAAAGACAAGACAAGAATACAATAGGGATTATAAAAGACTACTCAGGCAAGACATGCACACAAATGAAGGAAAAGTTGATAGCTATACAAGAGTTTTATCAGTTGTTATATAATGCAAAAATAAACCTAAGGAGGATATAGAAAGGTACATCACTAAGAATTTAAAGAGGGTCTTGGAACAGGAAGATATGCTGGAAATGGAAAAGCCTATTACAGACCAAGAGATAAGCGAGGTAATAGACAAATTAAAGAATAATAAAACGCCCGGAGTGGACGCTCTGGGACCTGAATTTTGCAAACTTTTAAAAGCAGTATTAATACCTAAATTAAAGAAGCTATATAATGAAATTTTGGATGGAGAACAAATTCCGAGATCTTGGACCCATTCTTTAACTATTTTAATTCCAAAACCTAATAAAAATTTAATGGATATTGGGTCATACAGACCAATATTCTTATTAAATCAAGATGCCAAGATTTTCACAGCAATTTTGGCTAAAAGAATGAATAAATTTATAGCTAAATATATTAAAGAGGATCAATGTGGTTTTATCAAAGGTAGACAAATGGCAAATATTATTAGAAGGAATTTGAATGTTCTTTATGAAATGGGAAAGAGTACTACTAAAGCTGGGATGTTATCTCTAGATCTTTATAAAGCTTTTGATTGTGTTCAATGGCCCACATTAAAAATATTGTTTAAAAAATGGGGATTTGGGAAATCCTTTTTGGGAGTAATAAATCAACTATATTCAAGGGGCACTTCCTCAATAATAGTTAATGATGGATTGACTGAACAAATCACCCTAGGCCGGGGAACTAGACAAGGATGTCCTCTTTCTCCAGTCCTCTTTTGTATCGTTATAGAGCTCCTGGCAAATGCTATAAGGGACGATAAATCTATTAAAGGTATAGGGAAAGATGGGGCAACTAAAATCAGTTTATTCGCGGACGATGCTCTTTTGACTATTGTAAACCCAATAGAGAATATTCAAAGAGTAAAAACTCATTTAGAAGAATTTGGAGAAATAACAGGATTATGTGTAAACTGGCAAAAATCAGAGAGTTTATTGTTCAATTATGGAAAACATGACTTAAAGATGATTGAAAAATCTGGACTTAAACCGGGAAAAAGCATTAAATATCTAGGATTAGAACTCCATAAAGAATTTATTAAAACTAAAGAAAGAAATATTTCGAAATTAGAAGAAGAGATGAAAAACAAATTATTATCCTACTCTAAACTAAAATTATCGTGGTTTGGCAGAATTGTATTGATAAAAATGAAAATACTTCCAAAAATTAACTTTATTTTTAAAATGTTACCGGTTCAGTTTTTAGAAAAGGAAATTAAAACTCTCCAAGACATGATAAATAGGTTTTGTAATGCAGGGAAAAATCAAGAATAAATAAAAGTCTATGGTATAGATCTCAGAAAGAAGGAGGAATAGGTATACCCAATATAAGAAATTACTATATAGCCAATCAACTCAGTTCTTTGGGGAAATCCTTTTAAACCACAGAAGCTAATATGGTGGGAGCAAGAGTCTTTGGATATAAAGGGGGAAATAAACACATTTTTATTCACGGAAGTTAAAAACAAAGTAAAGATTGACAACCCCCTATTGAATAGTCTAATTGTCACATGGAGAACATATAGAAAAATCTTGTCTCCGAAGGGATCCCCACTGGCTTTAGTTACTGACTTGGAAAGCTTTCCAGTCAACTTGAAGCATTATTTGGAGTTATTTAAAATTAAGAAAATAGCTAGACTAAAGGATTGGATGCTCAAGATTAAAACAATTCAGGATATAAAAAATATTTAGCAACCCAGTGATTTAACATGGTTAAATTATATTCAACTAGGAAAATGGATGAAGGACTGGGGAAAAAGAAATAATCAAATCAGAGAGTGCACAAAATTTGAACATTTCCTATTATCGCTTGAGTCTGAACAGGAAAATTCAGAGAAAGGAATAACACGTAAAATATATAAAATACTAGGGAATTATTAGAAATGAAGGAGTTAAACACCTTGAGAGAAGTTTGGAACCAAGATCTTAATGTACAGATAGAGAAAGAAGACTGGAAGAAAATTTGGAATATGAGAATTTTGAGATCATTATCGGTCAGGATAAAAGAAAACTACTTTAAATTGGTTTCTAGATGGTATTTAACCCCAGTTAGACTAAATAGAATGAATCCTGCTTACTCTAAGATATGTTGGAAATGTGAAAAAGAGCTTGGTACTTACTTGCATCTTTGGTGGGAATGTGAAATAGTCCAAAGGTTCTGGAAAAAAGTGTTTTTAGAGCTAAGTAATATGATTAAGATGGATATAGATTGTAATCCAGAGATAGCATTATTATCATTGTTAACAAGTAAAGATTATGATGTTACAACAAAGGAACTAATAGCAAATTTTATGACAGCTGCTAGATTAATTATAGCAAAAAATTGGAAGTCAAAACTAGAATTCAAGATGGAAGACTGGTATAATGAACTTTGGGATATAGCTATAAACGATAAACTGTCCTGCAGTTTAAAGGTTAAACATTTTCTACGATATCTGGGGTAAATTTTTAGATTATGTATTAGTCGAAGGAAAAGGGAAAGAGTCCACGAATATCTCACAACAATTCTGGAGAAGAGAACTTTAAGAAGATTACTAGAAGAATAGAAGATCGAGCAACGAATAAGAATGCATGGATGGGCCCGTGGGATGGGGGTGCACTTATATTGTTTGTTGTATTTTTTTTATTTTCATTTTCTTATGTTGTTTGTATGTAGTTTAAAATTTAATAAAAAAACAGAAAAAAAAACAGCACCAGTTGTTACAAAGCAAATGTGAGACCCTTGAGGGCAGAAGAAACAGTTTGCACATCAAAAAAGGCTGTGAGGAACTGGGAAATTATTTGTATTCCAGCTACTGCTTTCCTTGGCTAGGAATCTAAAAGTTCATATGTTGGTTGGAGCAGGGCCGGCACTAGGTTTTTTTGCGCCCTAGGAGAGGGGCGGGGGTGGGGTGGGCGGTGGTGGCGGTGGCGAGGGGGCGGGGCGGCAGATGGCGGGGGACGGCGACGGGCAGGGGGTGGGCGGCGATGGGCGCAGGGGCGGCAGGCGGACGGCAGCGGGCGGGGGGGACGGATGGCGGTGGCGGGGGGGCAGCAGGCTGGCCAGCGCCCTCTGTCCATTTTGGCGCCCTAGGCAACTGCCTAGTTCGCCTTAAAGGACGCGCCGGCCCTGGGTTGGAGATGCCTCCGTCCTGGGGTGGAAAATGTTTGTGGGCTTGACAAGTAACTTGGAATACTGCTGTTTTTCTTTTTCATCACATTCTCCTGTTAAAGAACATGGCCCTGGAGCAGATATGGCAATACTGGAAATGAATAACAAACCCAGATAGTGTTACTGGAAAATCTATAACTGCTGAAACCAGTGGTTCCGAACCTTCCTAATGCTGCAACCCTTTCATACAGTTCATGTTGTGGTGACCCCTTGCCCTGCTTGGAAGAGGCCACAAGCTGCCTTTGGCAGGCCTCTGCCGCAGGTGCCATAGAGAACTTCCCTCTACAGGCACCCTCAGCCAATCACAACCTCCGGTGCCATTGACTGACATCCCCTCCAACCTTTCAAGCTGTAACTCACTCTTCCCCCCTTCCTCCCCCTCCCCCTCCAGATCCAAGTAGTTTGTGCCCTTTTCTTTGTTGGCTCCTGGCGACCCCTGTGAAATTGTTGTTCGATCCCCAAAGAGGTCCTGACCCCCAGGTTGGAAACCGCTGGCTTAAACCATGGGCCGAGTTTCCGGAGTGGGGTGGGGTGGGGAAATTCCTGATGAGTGATGTCTAGCATTTCATAGGATTTTGGAAAAATGTATTTGCTGGTAGTAAAAGAAAAGAGGTGATAGAAACTGGAATGGTAGAATAGGAAAAGACAATAGAGAAGCAATTGTATGAACTCATAGAAACATCTAATAATGAAGTTGGAAGGTGCCTATAAGGCCACTGAATCCAGCCATCCCCTCAATGCAGGAATATAAATAAAAGGACATCTGTCAAGTGGTTGTTTAAATTTCTCTTGCATTCCTCCAGCTTTGGAGCAGTCACCACCTCTTGAGGTAAATGATTCCACTGTGGTACTGCTCTAACAGGAAGGAAGTTTTTCCTGATATTCAACTGAAATTTGGCTTCCTGTAATTTGAGTTTAGTTTAGTTTATTCACGTCCCCAGAAAGGCAATTAAGCTGGGGAAAGCCCCATGAAGACAAGCAAGGTAAAATGCAATTGAGGGAGTTGGGTAAATGGAGAACTGACTAATAAAGGGAAAGGTTCCCCCTGCACTTGCATGCTAGTCGTGTCCAACTCTAGGGGTGATTCTCATCTCTGTTTTTAAGCCAAAGAGCCAGTGTTGGGCAAGTCCATGGCTATGTGGCCGGCATGGCCAAACACATTTCTGTGCACGGAACACTGTTTACTTTCCCGCTTTTTACAGCGCTACCTATTTAACTACTACTTGCATTTACATGCTTTCACACTGCTAGGTTGGCAGGAGCTGGGGTTAACAGCGGGAGCTCACTCCGTTGTGTGGCACCCGAGATTCGAACTGCCGAGCTGCCGATTATGCTGCCGACAGTTTCAGCACTCTAGCCCACAGAGCCACCACGCCCCATCTTTAAAAAACTGAAGGACTGTCCCAAGTTGGAACAAGTTGGTTTTTTTTCCGCTCCAGAGGCTGAACCCCAAAGTTGCAATGAGGGAGCGCTCCACAAATCCACTTACGGTAGTGGATTTGAATCTATTGCCACAAAGTAGTAGATTCAAATTACAAGAAAGGAGATTTTAACTAAACCTCAGAAAGAATTTCTTCACAGTTCAGAGCTATATGACAGGCCTGCCCAACAGGCAGACCGCGGGCTACTGGTAGCCCGTGAAGGGTTCAAAAGTAGCCCGCTGGCCATCAATAAAAAAAGTGAGGGGATAAGTTCTCCACCCCTCCCTCCCCCAACCCAAGGGCCGCCACTGCCCCAGCAAAGTTCTGGGTCTGCCAGCCCACTGTCTCAGCCGAGCGGGGCAGTTCAAGGGCCATGGAGCATTGAAATCTGTTCTCTCCAGAACAGATTAATTGCTTTTCAATGCATTCCTATGGGAAACCGCTGCTCTACTTACAAAAGTTTTTACTTATGAGCATGTGCTCGGAATGGACAAAATTTGTAAGTAGAGGTTTTAGTGTAGTAGCCCGCAGGCACTTTGGGCCGGAAAAAGTAGACCGTGGCCTGTTCAAAGTTGAACAGCCCTGCTATATGACAATGGAATGAGCTATCTTAGAAAGTAGCAAACTGCCCTTTATTGAAGGTTTTTTAAAAAAAGTTTAGAAACCTTCCCTGGCCCTCCTGCAGGGAATCTGTCGTTGTGGCTTTGCTATTTCTTGTTCACTCTTGAGTTCCCTTTCGCTCTATAATTCTATGAGATCACAGAGGTTCAAAGGGCATTACAGTTATTATGCCTCTCATTGGCAGTTGTCAGAATTACCATGTTAACGTTGCTCAAAACAGACTTAAAAGTGAATCCTGAAAAAAGCGGAAATATGGATAAAATATATCTCAGCAGAACATGGGTTGCCTTTTTAAAAAAGCCATAACACCCATCTTCTCCTGAAACTATGTTTCTATCACAAGCAATTTCACAGACTTTGCTGATAAAGGGATCACTTTTCTTCTTGAAATCCATTTCCACACTTTATTCAGCTGAAGAGAAACACCTGAGCTTTCTGATTAAGTGTCATCCTCAATTTTGCCATACAGGAAACCAAAGCAACAAGCATCTACTTTTTCTCTGCTAGAATTCCATAAATGTGTTTCTTCACAGGAAGAGTAAAGATGTAAGAACCATTCATCTTCCTCCTAGGTTGACTCGGGTGTCACTTTCTTTTTGTATATTTTCTTGCCATCTGCAGAAGGCATCTGCAGGCAAACTGAGTTCTAGCCAACAAGCGACTGCTGAGCCATAATGAAAGAAACCTGTTCTGCCTGGTTTCATGAAAAATGCCCAAACCCAAATGAACTACTACCTGCACAAATCATGAACAGAATAAAAGAACTGTGGGTTACAGTTTGCTGGTACACGGTGAAGTTTCTGGTTTATATTTTCGGATCCAAGACATTTTTTTCCAGCAGTGCATGGTAATTCACTTTCATTCATATTTTTCACCAATGCTTACAAAAATGCTGTATAAGGTTAAAGGCATGACACATTACAAAAAAGTGGCAAGACATATATGGGACATAAAGACTGCTGCACAACATCAGCAATAAATCTGATGCAGACTGTGAGGGCTGCAGGTGTACACATAAGCAACTGTGTAAAGCCTGTATAGAAGATCAAACCAAGGGCATTTTCACACAGATAGCTCCTGGTGTATGAGACAAAAGGCACTGTGTCAGCATATTCATGCTGGGTTGAAGTTTCAAAGTAATGTTTTAATATAGGACACCTGTGAAGAAGTCTGTACGCCTACATGACCTTGGCAAGAAGCGATAGATTCAAGGTCTCTGGAAAGACCGAGTGGCACATACACGAGCGAAGGCCCAGAATTCTCTGTTATGAGTGCCAAGTCATGTGATGCAAAGTAGCAATGATGATTGGGACACAATATTATAAATAGAGATGGGCACGAAATGAGCAATTTTTCGTTTTCGTTTTCATTTTTTCGTTTCGTTACGTAACGAAAAACGAATTTTGTCTCCAAAATGAAACGAAACAACAGAAACTTTGTCGTGCGTTTCGTCTTCGTTGCGGCAAATACATTGAACTGTAATGAATGCTAACGAAACAGCAATTTTTCATTTTCGTTTTTTCGTTTCGTTATGTAACAAAACAAAAACAATTTTTTTTGCAAAAAATTCACGAAAAATGAAAACAAACCGAAACGGACCCCCTAAATGACAAATGACAAACGAAACACCTTTTTTTTTTAGTCGTGCCCATCTCTAATTATAAATATTGCACATCGGAGCACATGTAAAAGGGGGATTTTGCAAAGTTGGAAAGATTTGGAAGTCGGCTGTTCATGTTGTTGCTGTATGCAAATTACACTCTTACGGTGGATGTTCTATAACTTAAAGGTTTGAAAGTTACTTTGCTGAATGCTGAACTTGGATATAAATTTACTCATCTGTATGAACTGTATACAGACAAATGCCTCGTAAACTCATAGGAAGAAAAATATTCCCAGGAATAGGCGTGGTTTGCATGACAAACTATGAGATGCTTTGCAAGATGAAAAAACATTCCTCATGTGCCCGGGGGGGGGGAACCCCAGTTATTTTTGTCTTTATTCTAGCCTCTGGAATGGATTAATCCATCCCCAATGCATTCCTATGGGAAACTGTGTTTTGCAAGATAATTTTTTTTGTAAAATGAAGTGACCCATAGCCTCCAGAACAAATTAATCCATTTCAATGCATTCCTATGGGAAACCATGTTTCGCAAGACAACATTTTCTTAAAACAAAATGAGAGGTATCACTGTATGTGTAAATAGATTGCTGAAACAAAGAAGTCTTGCTTGTCTTCACTGAAGAAGATTTGCTTTAACTCAAGGTAGCAGGTTACAACTGATAACTGTGGCGGACTATAAATTCCATGGTCTACCCACACGCCAGACACACAGCATACTGAACTGAATATTTAATTCTCCCTAATGGGCAGAAGACATATAAAATGGATAGAATCCCCACCTTTGTGGAGTTTTCCCTAGTATAAATATTGAAACCATGGGAAAACACAGGCTCTTTTAAAATGGCACACAATGTCAGTGAGCCCCTTGTAGAATTCTAGAAGTTAGACCAGACAATTGCACAACAAAAGCCTCATCTGGGAATGTCCAGAGTTAACAAATTGGAACTGAAAGTAATTGGTTACAATGCACACTAGGCAAACTTCTGTTCACACCAGCATAATGTAAATGTACCGGGCGCTATGTTGAGCAACAAGGAACTGCAGTACTCATTGGTGCACTCAACTGTGTGACTTCCAGCACAACGAACTGTGCAATGCACCAGCTGAAGTATTTCACAGATGGCACTTCAACTGTGGCATGACTCTACCACAGGGGCGAGCTTGAGTTGTACATGTGTAGAGTTACACATCAGGATCCTATCCACTCTATTGTGAAAACTATGATGCACTAAAAGAAAAAGAAATTACTTTAATTTTGCAGTAAAATATGCCCAATGCTCCAGTATCAATATCAACCTTGCTAATTCCATTTCTGCTGTAGTAGCTCTTATAAATGGTTCTCTTCAAATAAAGTGATCATACAGCCACAGAAGGAACACCAAGTGAGACTTAAATGCTTCCCCACTGCTTTCTTTCCAATATGTTTCTGTTTGAAATATCAGTTCTAAATCTTCTCTCTCCTGTAGGAATCTCAATTAGTACTTTCTGTGATTTGGCTCCATCTACCTAGCTGCAGGGAGGCATCCCCATGAGATCTGTGTAGGGACTTCACTCATTTTTCTAAAGCCAACTTGTACCTTGTGGTGCAGTAGTTAAACTGCTATTTTGCTTTGCACGTTTACTTCTCATTTTGGCCTCCATCCATGTATATTTTGTGCACATCTCAAAATGTATGCACATTTTCCAACATGGACATTTTGACATTTTATTTATTTATTTATTTATTTGTATTTATACCCCGCTTATCTTCTTCGCGAACTCTAAGCGGCTTACAACGGCTATAATAGCCACACAAAATACAATAATTAAACAGGCACAACAATATAACTGTAAACTATAAGCGTTAAAACCTTATGGCACCTCAATAGGTAGACTCTAAAGTACAGGCACATGGTGATGGTGGAAAAAAAACACAAAAAAAAAATCAAAAAACCCTAAGTTAAAGAATCGCCAAAGGCCTCCTGGAAGAGATAGGTTTTTAAAGCTTATATTATATATATTATATTATATATAAAGCTTATGTTATATTTTCTAGGAAGATGCCACTTAGGTGCTTACTTTTTATAATAAGTGCAATTTTTAATGAATTTTTTCCAAGTATAGCTATTAGGGATATAAGAATATACAAAGAGCCATGCTGGATCAAGCCAAACGCCCATCTAATCCAGTTTCCTGTATCTCACAGTGGCCCTACCAAATATGTCTGGGAGTGCACAAGACTAGATAACTATCTCCTGATACCACTCCCCTGCATCTGGCCCTTGAAGTACCCTGTTTTTATGCCTGGAGATTATATATCTTCATCATGGTTTGTAACCTGTGATGGACTTTTCCTCCAGGAATCTGTCCAATCCCCTTTTGAAGGATTTAATTTTAAAAAAAATAATTGGATTTCTTAAAGATCTGAATTTTTAAAATGATTTTTAAATTTAAAGCATGCTTTAAGTCCTAATTTCCTCATTATCATCTTCACCATCACAACTGAACTGTAGAACTAGGAGAGATCCTTGAGTCCAGAGAGGCACAGTGGTGAATCAAATCTAAACCTCTGTCTCAGCTGCCAGAGATCTAAACCACTCAGTATCTAGCCAGTCATAAATCAATTTAATTGTTTTTAAATCATTGATTTTCATCCACCATGCTCTCACAGCAAGAAAAATGTGCGAGAGAATTCCAAAAACCCATATGTGATCTGAGCTTCTGTCCTCAACTATGATATCACAGTCAGATGAGTGTTTGAAATAATCCCACTTTAAGGTTCTGCGAATGCACCTTCATGTTTTTGGGTTGCTTAGAATTTGTTTTCTGCATGAGGTGTAAAGAGCTGCAGGCAGCAGTCACTAAATGATAAATTGTGCTTATAAGATTATCTACTTGAGTTTTAATAAAGCAAAAAGCAAAGTGTTCTGCTTATATATTGCCCCCCTGCCACTTCAAGTAGTCTCTGGGTGGTTTACAGTTTAATTACAGCATGCAGGCTACACATTGCCCCCCCCCCAGCAAGCTGGGTAATCATTTTACCGACCTCAGAAGGATGGAAGGCTGAGTCAACCATGAGCCTGCTACCTGGGATTGAACACAAGGTTGTGAGCACAGTTTCAGCTGCAATGCAGGCATTTAACCACTGCACCATCCTGTTATGTTTTGTACTTGCTTATGGTGATGAACAATAAACTCATTCATCATATTCATCAGCTGGTGACAAACCATGGTGGCAGATAGAAGATATTGTAGTAATACTTCTAAAACCTGTTGCACAGAGAGGAAGAGGATACTCATCCTCTCCTCCCTCTACTGTTTTGAATAGGGAATGAGGAAGTGGAGGGTATCAAGAATCCAGGCTTGCAAGCCAGGATACAGTAGCTGTCTCCAGTTCACAGTTCATGGACTCACCCTCTTTTGAGGTAGGTTATCTGAGCCCTTTATGTTCATTACAAAGCCTGTTTCAAGTGAACTTTGCCACTAGCTACAGTGAATCATTAGTGTACACAATTTTAAAATATAGCTTGAAATCTAGTCTACAAATGACAACTGAAAATCAAAATGGAAATCTTCCATGGGGCTAACTAGAAACTTCTCGAATGATATAGCTTTCTGGCGCCAAAGTGAAATCTATAATGTTCAAATCTTGATAACAGCATGAGATCTCAAGCAGAACAGTACCTCATTTACATGCTGCAACTCTTCAGCGAAATGAGTCACTTCTCTGAAAAGGAGGGACATCGTGAAGTTCCTTAAAGGGCTGCATTGGCCAAGTGAAACGAGGGCATGGGATATCGAATCCTGCATCTGAAACTGATGAAAAAATAGAGTAAGCCTCACCTTATTAAAAAAGTTTTTAAAAAGTAAACATGTAGCATGTTCAAAAGCTATCGAAAGCATAAGCAAGCAAAGATTTATTGATTCATTTATTTTAGAGTATTTTTACCCCGTCTGTCTCCTTGGAAAAGGAACCAAGGCGGCTTACAGTAAAGGGGGACAATATACAGCCCAGTCCAATTAAGACATGTTCAAGTATTGAGAACAGGGAATTGAGGGACATCTTACAGCATTAAAAGGCAACAACATTACATTAATGGAACAAGCAAGCTAATACAAAGTAACTTTGTGAAATATAACAACAACAATGTGTCACTGAGTCAATTATGACATATGACACCCCTTTTCAGGGTTATCAGGGTACGCAGTAGTCAAAGGTGGTTATTTCACATCCTTCTTTATTCCACAACTAGTGTACTACGACAGTGTTGGTCGCGATCACGTGGTTTTGTCTTTGTTTCAGCGTTCCCATGGCCATGATGACTGTCTTGTACCGTGACGAACACAGCATTTCTCTAGCTTCCTTTTCCATTTTTTGGGGGGGGGGATTATTATTATTATTTTTTTATATTTCGAATTACTGGGGATCAGGGTTTCATACGCCAATGCAGCAGAGTCAATTTTTTTTTAAAATGGACAGTTTTCTGAGAGAAATGAATGCATTGTTGTGTGACAGTCATTACTACAAGGTGTCTTGTCTCGTAACAAAAAGCGGGAACAAAGAGTGACAAGGGAAAACCCTTCCCCAGCACCAGGTACAGGATTGTCACGCTTAGCACCCGTTCCAGGGGCATGGTCGAGACAAATTTCAGTAATTGTGTGACAGATGTGAAGTAACACTTTTTTTGTACTGCTCCTAAGCGCAACACTAACAGAGACAAAACAGACGTGAAGTAACCGCCAGAGATGGTTTACCATTCCCTTCTTCTGGGGGCTTCTTTGGTCTGCGTAGCATGGCCAAGACCACAAAGGACAGCCCTACTCACAGGAGGTACATTGAGGAATCAATTTTTCAACTCCTAGCTTCATAGTAAGAGACCTAAACTGAGCTTCCAGCCAGGTGAATGCAATCTAGCTGTCTAATCATTCTACGGCGCAATTCATTTTCAACTAGGCATGTTTACTGAGGAGTAAACCCAGCAAAGCTCACTGGGATTTATCCTCTAGTATAGTATAAATGCCCTCCACTGTTCCCATACATTCCACCAGCAGATGAAGACTAATTGAATACTGTCATGTTTCGTATAGCTAGATCTGTGAAAACTCAATATTGATGTTTGAACACACAATAACGTTATTGTGCAATCACAGCAAACATGGTAGCTTTTGAAAAAAAATGTAAGAACAGCTTTAAAACTAGCCACTACATACAACTGTCTTCCCCACAAATATTTTGATTGGTGTCATAATCAAATCACCCATATTGCTCCTACAGAGGTTTAAAATGGCTCAGTATGGAGTTGTTTAGAAGTGACACTAATATTGTTTAGACAGTACATGACCAAAATGAGCAAATTAAGTCCAATGGATGTCCTAAGTGCTACAAGCTTAGCTTGTTTCAAATAATCACTGAACAATTGCAGGCATAATTGAAATGCAAGCTTTAACAAGTAAACCTCTTATCTAGGGAGAGCTACAATTAACAAACAGTAAGGTTACACAAATGCAAGAGTGGCCAACACCTTTTATTGGACCACTAGCAAATCCAGTAGCAAGCTTTTGTGAGTGGGTGAAATCCACTTTGTTAGGCTTAAGTACATGGATAGTATTTGTAAACCGAAGCCTCCAAAACTGGTGATACATGTCTGCCAGAGCCAAACCAGGTCTTCCTGAGTCTGGGTCTCTTGAGTCTGCAGAAAGGCATGGCATTTTTGTACCCCTGACCTTGAGAACCAAAGGTTGCCAATTACTGTGACTGCCCCCCGACCGCCACATTGCATCAAGATACTTTTTAGTTTATTTATTTATTTATTTATTTATTTATTTATTTAGCTTGTATGCCGCCCACTACCCAAAGGTCTCTGGGCGGCTCACAATCAGAATAAACAGTTAAAACATCAAAATACAATAAAATTAGAACAATAAAACATGTAGATACAATAAATACGATACCTTAAAAACACACCACTAAAATTGCCATCAGGGCCCACAATCATTAGTTAAAAAACTTTTGGAACAGGAGGGTTTTTACCTGGCGCCGAAATGTTAGCAACGTCGGTGCCAGGCGAGTTTCATATGGGAGGGTATTCCATAGTCTGGGGGCAGTTGCTGAAAAAGCCCTATTCCTGCAAGCCATCCCCTTCACCTCCTTAAGGGATGGCTCTTTCAGGAGGGCTCCCTGACTAGATCTTAATTGCCGGGTAGGTTCATTGTGGACTTTCTCAAAAAGACTTAGCAGCTTCTAGCACATTAGAGGTTATATTTTAGTTCATTCACTGGGTAGAAGCAGCTAATTGTGCACATTAAAAGTCAGATTAGTGTTTTTACCTTTATATAGTGGTACCTTGTATAAAGGAATTAATTCGTTCCAAATGAAATTACGTTAAGCAAATTTTCCTTTATACAAATGCAATACACACTGTATTTTAGTAACCACATTTTTCTCAGTGGGACTTGGGACCTGTACACCCATTTCTCAGATGGTCTACAAAATTTCAGTGCCTCAGTCAGCTAATAATCATTCACTGTGCATCTTCTAAGGGCCAATACATCACAGTTCCATTACACAATCATCTTTGCTTGTGTCTGATATTTAATATTGTGCAGAGGCCTGCCTTTTGAACCAAAATGCCTATTTCAATGGGAAATATAAAATGATAAATATGCAAAGGATTTGTGTTAATTCTAGGGCCTGTCTCATGATTTTGGCACACTCTATATAACTAAGTTGGAATTCTGTCCATGTTTGATCCCTGTTTTATGTGATGAAACATAATTCTTTGTTCCTGTTTAAAGCTTCTATGTCTGTCTATGTCAGTGCTGGCAAACCTATGGCATGGGTGCCAAAGGTGGCACTCGGAGCCCTTTCTGTGGGCACCCAGAATCATCCCTTCACAGCCACCTGTATTCATGGTAAATTGCTGTATTGGCTCTTTGCGAAAAATGACTGGGTTTTGAATTGCAGTTTGGGCACTCGGTCTCTAAAAGGTATGCCATCACTGGGATATAGCCTCCATTTTTACCCACATTAGCTTTGGCAGATAAGCATCACCGCTACCTAGTACTGTGATTTATTCTAGGTCTCACGGTGTGCAGCCGACCTCTGAATTGGCAATCCCTTTCACTGTCTTTCACAGCACTTATTTTGCACTGATGGGCTGAAGTGATACATCTGTTTTTTTTCCCTTGTATTTTTTTCTTGCCCATTTTAATAGAAGAAGCGGGAAGACTTCAACCATAGTAAGGGACACGATTTCAGAAATTGAAGTTTCTGAGCATGTTCTAGCTTGTTGGTATAGAAGAGAAATTGATGAAAGACAGAGAGAACAGAAAATAAAATTGGTATTATGTTGACAACTGGGGTCCAAAGGGAGATAAACAACTCAATACATTGTTGTTGTTTTTATCTTTAGAAAAGGCAGACACATAAGTCTCTGGTAGTAATAAGATGGAAGTGAAAGCATGACCCTTCCAATGATTAGGAAGTAAAACTCCCTTAATCCCTTAACTTTGACTATGTCAAAGCAGGATGATGTTGGGGCTACAATGCAACAACATCTGGAGATGTGCATTTTCTTGGCCTTTTGTTTCAGTTAATATAACGAATCTCTAGTCAGAAACAAGAAAACTGATTTCAACAGAATTTAGACTGTATTCACACAGGCAAAATGTCTTTCTTTTAATTCAAATTTGTCCTGTCATGGTCTACTGCATGATCCCATCACATGTGTGATATCCCATGTCAAGAGTTCACAAACATATTGTTAAGCAGCAGGTCCAGAACATATGTGAAAATGCATCAAAATGAAGCAAAGAAGAATCAACTTAATGGCAAAAAATCATTGAAAGAATAAATAAATACATTGGTACCTCTGATAACAATTTTAATTTGTTCTCTGAGGCAATTCGTTATCCGAAACATTCGTTATCTGAAATGTGGTTTCCCATTAAAATGAATGGGAAACCGATTCATCAGTTGTAGAAGTCGGGAAAAAGGGCAAAAAAACTTCTTTATAAAATGCACTTTAAAGACATGCAGTGCTGGAACACCACCACCCCCAGAACACCCCGCCTTGCAGTGCAATGCAAACATGGAGAACAAAAGCAGCAAGATTAACCCAGCCTATTCCCACCAAAAATGCAATGGGGAGAAAATGCAAACACACACAAACACAAACTACAAGAGCCTGCCTGATCTTGCCTGCTGCAAATGAGAAAAGACTGCAAACATGGAGAAATGAAAGCAGCAAGACTACCCCAGCCTGTTCCTGTCCAAAGGGGAAAAATGCAAACATACACAAACATAAGCTGCAAGACTAACCCAGCCCGTTCCTGCCAAAAAATGCAAAGAAAAGCAGTACAAAGATTAATAAAAGCTAGCTTCCTACCTTTCCAAGTTTGAAAGGTCCAAATTCCTCAGCAAAAAAAAAAAAAAAAAAAAAAAAAAAAGTCCAGAATGGCTTCAAAACACCATGAAAAAAAATGTTCTAACTCCTTCCACCCCTCTACAAACTATGGGGGTGCAATGTATCCTGGGTACACTTTTTTGCAAGGCATTATGAAACATTCATTATCAAGGCAGTCCTATACCCAGAAATTTCCGTTCGCTATCTGAAAAATTTGTTATCAGAGGCATCCATTATCCAAGGTAGTACTATAAATAAATAAATAAATAAATAAATAAATAAATAAATAAATAAATAAATAAATAAAGGTTTGTGGCTGACACCACCTGGAGACGTGAAGGCCTGGAAAAAAAACGGAAAACTTTTTGGGAGAAAAACCTTTTTCTCCGAAGCCTTTTTGGGTTTGTTTTCAAAAAAAAATTGAAAAAAGAAAAAGAAAAAATGATTATGGAATGTTTTATTTTAACATGATGAATAAAATATTTTAAGACACGGTATTCAAATATTTTCCAAATCATTTCTAAAAAATATGTAAACTATCAGATTATTCTAATTTCTGTGCATTGAGGACAAGCAAGTCCTAGGTTACAGAGTAAAATCTCCAATGCAAGAACAAGATGCATTTCTTCCTTTAGGAGGTGCTGCTATTTTCACATGAAAAAGAAAAAGGTTGCACTTTTGTTTTTGCCTGTGGGTGGGTATGCTTGGTTCCATTCTGTCCTCTTCACTAGGCCTCAAAGCACTGGAAGAAAATATGGAGCAACAAAAAGAACCTGAAAGTATATATAGTAACCCCTCGCCATTTCACGGTTCATGTACTGCGGTCCCTCAATATCGTGGGACTGCAGTACATGCTGCGGCTCCAGCTGGACCTGATCCCCCTCCGCTGTCGCCCCCACTGCTCCAAGAAGCCTTGGAGCAGCCAGGCGAGGGGTGGCGGTGCATCCGATCCCCCAGCATCGCTTGCCGTGGTTGGTCCAAGACTTTTAAAAAAGTCTTCCAGCAGTCCAAGCAAGTGGTGGTGGCGGGTCAGTTCCACCACCACTGCTTACATGGGCTGCTGCTCCCCCAGGCCCCACCTGACCTGCATCCGCATACCGCGGATTTTCATTCATCGCGGGTCGGGTGGGTCCCTAACCCCCATGATAGGCAGGGGGTTACTGTACTGTACTTAATTTAATTAATTAACTTAATTAAGCTGGACAGTCCCACAGTGACCCAAGGGATGGGTAAGCCACTCTTGAGTATTCTGTGCCTAGAGATTCCTGGAATAGGTCATCGTAAGTCAGAATTACCTTGACAGCAAACAACTATGATTAAACATGCATAAGAATGCACCCTGTGGTTCATGGCAATATTGTAGGAGGGAGGGAAGCGTGGAAAGAATGCAGTCACTGTTTGGATGCAAGGGCATCAGCCAGGCCAGGTCGGCCAGAGATGGTGGACCAGCGTCTGAAGCCCCCCAAGCTCCGAGATTCCTCTGGCCACAGTCCTACAAATCACAAAATGATTAATAAGAACATAAGAACATAAGAAGAGCCATGCTGGATCAGGCCAAAGGCCCATCTAGTCCAGCTTCCTGTATCTCACAGCGGCCCCACCAGATGTGCTTGGGAGCGCATGAGACTAGATATCTGTCTCCTGATACCACTCTCCTGCATCTGGCCCTTGAAGTACCCTGGTTTAAACCCTGGAGGTTACACATCTCCATCATGGTTTGTAACCTGTGATGGACTTTTCCTCCAGGAATCTGTCCAATCCCCTTTTGAAGGCATCCAGGTCAGATGCCATCACCACATTGTGTGGCAGGGAGTTCCATAGACTTACAACGCGCTGGGTGAAAAAATATTTTCTTTTGTCAGTTCTTACTCTCCCAGCCCTCAATTTGACTGTATGTCCCCTAGTTCTGGTATTTTGGGAGAGGGAGAAGAGCTTCCCTCTATCCACTTTACTCATACCCTGTGTTATTTTGTATGTCTCAATCATATCCCCCCTCAAGCGCCTTTTTTCCAGACTAAAGAGGCCCAAATGTTTTAGCCTTTCTTCATAAGGGAGGTGCCCCAGCCCAGTAATCATTTTAGTCGCTCTCTTCAGCACCTTTTCCAGTTCCACTATGTCTTTCTTGAGATGCGGTGACCAGAATTGTACACAATACTCCAGGTGGGGCCTTACTATTGTTTTGTATAATGGCATTATAATGGCTGTTTTATTTTCAATCCCCTTTTTGATCATCCCCTTTTTGATTCACCACACCAAAAACAGTAAAGTAGACAAGTTAACCCACACATTAAGTCATATCTGAATAAACTGGGATCATTCAGCTTTTACAAAAAGAACTGATTGTCAACTGTTCTGTTGACAATTCCTTACTAGAGCAATTAAATCTGCCAGGCAGTGCAGTTCACAATATTACCAAGTGTCAAAAGGTGTGGTGTAGTTCACAATGTTATAATGGAAACTTTTTTTCCATTTAAAAATGCATTATAGTGCTGTCATTTTTCCTCCTTTGAGTTATCACGATTTTATATGCACAGAACAAAAAGGAAATCATATTTGAAAGATTAAAAGGGTTTTTGAGCAAAAACATTCCCTGTTGATACATGGAGGCTACTCATACTGCTCTCTAAAACTGTTCTTTTATGTAATGTCTGTTGAAAGGCGAATTACTGTGAAGAAGCTAAAAGAATATGTTTCAGAGACAAAATTGGAGTTTTCATCCCGGTTCTTATCAATCTACTATACACTGATTACTGGAGTAACACCTTCCCGAGCCTCTGTTTCTAACCTGCCAGGCAATCTACCCTCCTAGTTTTACACTACAAAAAGAAGCAGATGCACAGCTTGCTAGAGAAATGCTTAACCAGCCAAGCTATGAGTAAAGGAATACATTAATTTTACTTGCTTTTCCCATTTCTGTCGAGGACTTTGCACAAATATGGAATCCCACACTAACAGACAATAAAAACGATGCCCAGCCTTTATAACCATTAGAGGTCTGAGCACTTGGATAACTAAGTATTTGTTCATTTGTTCGTTTGTTCTTTGATATTTCGCTGATCTGATCAGCCTTTTGTAAGCCGTCCAGAGTTCCCTAGGGAAGATGGGCGGGGTATAAAATAAATAAATAATAAATAAATAAATAAATATTTTTTTAAAAAAGCATCTAAGCACTTGCATGTGCTGCTCCCTTTCCACCAACAATGTGTGGCTTTAAGTCTTCAGAGAAGACAAATAAGCACCAATGGCATCCACCTCCACGCTTGAGTGCTCTGCAGATCCCTTTGTGGAAATGTAAATATTATTGTTCTCACCTACTGGGCAAGTAGATTGCTTGAGAACCCACGCTCCCACTTTTATAAAAACCCAGGACTGGTTTTTCCACACTCCCATGCTGCACATCTATACCGTTAAAGCATTCATCTTCATTCAGGTGCCTCGCCATAGATAGGTTCTCAGTCGTTTGAACCAAGGACTCGTTTCAGTCCATCCCGGCAAACATCTGCTCTAGAAAACTGAACTGAACCCTGGTCTCTCATGTTCTATTCAAAGACAGCTCAACCACAGTTTTCTTCTCTCTTTTCAGCAGCTCAGTTTTCAGAGAATGCTATCCCACGGAGAGGATTTCTATCATTCAAGTAATTACAGAAAGGGGGAGATATGGAATTGGAATGCCAGCGGGAGATAGAGTGTTGGCATGCCAGCCCCAGACAGTAGAGGAATAGCTGACAGATGCCTGAAAGCTATCTCCTGTTCTGCCATCGTCATTAACTGACATCTTCCACTCTGTCCTTCTTGTTGAATGCCAGATCTGCCTTGAATAAAGCCAAACTTATCCAGGTTGTATTTCTGGACAAGAAGATATACCTGACATGCATAACTAAAACCTTGGTGGATGCTAAGTGGTCTATTATTGTCTTAATCACCCTGCTTGGATACTCCATACAACACCAGGGCAGACTTGAAGGGCAGGGGAGGTAGCCATTCTGTATAAAAATATCATTGGGGCTGTCAGGCTCTTGGCTCTGGCAACCCTAGGTCAAGAGGCTTTGCATGTGTCAACTGGGACTAGGAATGGTCTTGGGATTATGCTGGCATACCGCACTCCCTGCGCCCTAGCACTTTCCCTTCCAGATCTGGATGCCTTTATCTCGGCAGCATTGCTGAGATCTCCCAGACCCTGTCTTTTGGGTGATGTCAACATTCATGATGAGGCATGATCCACTGGACCCGCTCTAGAATTCTTGGAAACCGTGGCTTCCTTGGATATGCCCCAGCATGTCAACAGTACCACTATGTGGCTGGTCATGCATTAGACCTGGTGTTTTTTCCTGGGTAGGGGGAAAATGGACCAATGGTGACCAAGCTTCAGACGGTCCCCTTGTCATGGTCAGACCATCACCTGGTAAAATGCAGCCTCTAAGTGGCATTCCAACACCGCCCTTGTGGGGAGCAGGGCCCCATTAAGATTGGATTCCAGGATACCATGCAGGGGATACTGGCTGATCTACCTGGTGCTCCTGTGAGCTGAGCACTCAATTTACCAACCTTGGAAGGATGGAAGACTGAGTCACACCTAACCCAGGATCAAACTCAAGTTGTGACCAGAGTCTTCACTGCAGTATTACAGTTTAACCACTGCACCACAAAACTCCTGTGAATAAAGGCATAAGAGCTACTGTAGTTGATTGGAAGGTATCTGGGATGTGGCAAGGAGCTGAGTCTGAGGATACCATATGACACTTGCCCTGCTGTATCTCCTTTGATATTTTCTCCAGTGATCAGACAACCTTATTGTTAAACCCAGCAATGCTGTTTCCTGTCACTCGCACCCTTGGTTCAGAGCTGCATGTGGAATTTTTATTTATTATTTTTGGTCCTTCTGGAACACTGCTGAATTGGCATGGAATTTATGGTCATTGTATAAATATAACGAGATTAAAAGTGCCATCCAGTCAGTCATTCACACACCCCAGCATAAAAAGCCAAGACGTAAAATCTGCGATTTAAGAGTACGTTTTATGAGCACAGGTATATGTATAGATCCCTCGAGAGAGGGCTCATAAGACCGGCTGGAGTCCCCACAGAGAAACCTCCCCCTCCCTTGTTCCACCTGGGACTGTGCCTGGCCAGAGGTGGGTCTGTGCCTTGAAGCCTTCAGCTCCTGCTCCCTCGAGAGAGGGCTCATAAGACCGGCTGGAGTCCCCACAGAGAAACCTCTCCCTTTCATATTTATTTTCACTATTAATATTGTCTATTGCATTGCTCCGTTTTGCTGTTAGGTTAATTGGTTATTGTATTTCGGTCGTTTTATCTTGTTTTTGTTAATTGTTGTTTGCAATCGATTTTTATCTGTTTTTATTCTTATGCTGTGAACCGCCCAGAGTCCCCATTGTGGGAATGGGGCGGTATACAAGCGTAAATAATAAATAAATAAATAAATAATAAATACTGTGTAGCCTGATGTAGTAGTAAACAGTTTTGCCTAGTTCCTCTCACTGGTTCTCACTAACACTGAAATAACAATATTGTACTATCCCTTTTTAAAGAATCTGCAAAGGAACAGAAGCCAAGATGGCAATAGATGAACAGCCTTACCCACGTACTCTTATGGCAGTGTTTGATTTATTCTGCCCTTTCTGTTCTAAACTATTTTCGCCCTCCTGTCACTTGGTTTGGATCAGACTGCCCCACCCCCTAAATAATCTTCTATCTACTTAAGACATGTTAGTTCTGAGGCCAAAGGAATCTGCAACCATTCAAGTGTCAGACCAGGTTTTGCAATGATAAACGTTTCAGTGCTATGCTGGTTGTCAAAAATCACAAAAGAAAATGGACTTTAAAGAATCAGCTACAGGCAGTGAAAACATAAAATAAACATATAGCTAAAAACGTGCAAAACATCTGTCTCCAAAACTTGTCATTTTAAATGAAATTAATCCATAACAAAAAGGGTTTTACACTAGAGCAGTATACTACTAAACTGTTTCAGGTGCACATCTTAAAAAACAAAACTCATCTGCAATTGAAAAATGAAACAAACATACAACTACAAAGGTTAGTAAATCCATATGTCCAAAAACTGTGGTTTTAAGTAAAATAATTGCTCTCTTTAATCATGCAACTATATTTTGTGCAACACCGCTAAACCATTTCAACACTAGACTGGTTTATAACAATTAAAGAAAATATATGTAAAATCAACAGCTATGTGCAGCAGAAGCAGGAAATACATATTCACGGCTCGTGTCTCCTTCTCCTGAAGTAGACCACCACCAAAAATCAGAACAAAATGATTATCCACAAATCTTTATTTGGCTAAAATATTTAATTAATAACCTATACACCCCCCTTTCATCCAATGAACGCAGGATTGTTTGTACATAGCTCTCCTCCTTTTCCGTTTCATACAGACAACATTATAAGGTAGGTCAGACTGGCCCCAAGTTATATTGGGCTCAGTGGAAATTTGAATGCTGGATCTCCAAAGTTCAGCACTTTAATTACTACAACACATTGGCTCTCAATAATAACCCTATATATGTCTAACCACCTATTGGATATCAATAAACCAAAGCTAACCTTGCTAAAGATGAAAAGGGTTGCCCCCCCCCAACCCTGCTTTTTAAACTTCAGATACTCCAGTAGACATCTATAAAGGGTGATGTTTGGTAATATTTCAGGTGGCAGAACTAAAACGTTGTAATAATAAGATCTGGCGGAATTTGCCCAAGCAAATCCTTCGAACACTACTTATAACTAACAACTGAACAAGATCACAGAAAGAGTACAGAAAGGTCCTGGGAGAAAAATATCAAAGTTAATAGCCAACAGATGAAATGAGGCACAAAGAGAATTTAAGAGATTGGGGCGGGGAGGATCAGAGAAAGAGGCAACTTCATCTAGTCTTCCATCCTGAAAGGCACTTTAGTAGCAGTGCAAAAATCTATCTGTCCTGATTATGCGAGTAGATTTAAACCAACCCCTTGAGCAGTTTTTAAAAAAACTGCTTGTAAAGGTAGAGGAATTACTATGTTCTGAACAAAACTGAAACCTATTATATTCAATGTCAAGAGGTAACAGATGAAATTAAAATATTCACAGTGGCTTTTTTAAATTTTCCAAACCTCCAAGCAATCTGTTATTTTTTTAAAAAAAGCTTTAGCATGAGAAGCACTAAATCAAAAACAGTCCATTAACATGTATTTTGGGCTAAGCCTAGCTCATTTGTTTTTTCTGTCCTATTTATTACCCTGCCTTTAAGCAAAGCAAAAAACCGTGTTCTGCTTATATACCGCCTCATACCACTTCAAGTAGTCTCTGGGCAGTTTACAGTTTAATTATGCAGGCTACACATCCCCCGCCCCCAAGCAAGCTGGGTACTCATTTTACCTACCTCAGAAGGATGGAAGGCTGAGTCAACCATGAGCCAGCTACCGGGGATTGAACCCCAGGTCGTGAGCACAGTTTTACCTGCAGTACAGGCATTTAACCACTGCGCCACGAGGCTCAAATTATGTATGATACATGATATCCTCTTCCCCATTTCATCTTTACAACAGCATGACAAAGTAGGTAACGGTGACCGACAGTGCCTGTCCCCTGATCACCCAGTGAGTTTCATGCATCAGTGGGAACTTGAAGGTACAGCTTCTGCAATCCACTCCAGCCTTGCATTTCATATGGCGAGGGCCTCCATCAGTTCTTCGGGATGCGACTCGACACATACTTTACAGGAACATAGGGCTAAACAATACACTTCTCTCTTGATTTGCACTGGTCACAGGATCATGGGGTTAGTCACACTTGGATTTTAAAAAAAACAAACAAACACATAAATAAATACTGTGCTGTTCTTTTGTCTCCAGGAAGTAGTGTGATAAAGGTGGGTCTCAGGCTAGCAAGCATGTGTAAAAATGGGGGGAAAGTTCTATCTATCTTGAGAACAGAGGAGGGAGATGCTCCCTCTGATCTCATGCTGAGACTCCTATATACAGAGTCAGCAAGAGATGAGCTGACACCATCATTATGTCTGTACAATATGGTGGGGCTGCTTCTTGATACGAAGAAATACCCGGATTGCCACAAATTTCTATTCACAAAATTCCCTGGCTTTTCCAGGATTTCCAGACAAATTTTTTAAATTTACCCTGACTCCCACCACCCACACCATTTCTTTACTTAAAGCACCTGCAGACTGACTTTTCTGAACATTTGAAACAAACCATTGATATTATACAGCCAAAATAAATGTGTGGGTGGTAAAAATTATAAATAAGAAACTAAAATGCATGAACTCGCAAAACATCTTAATGAAAAGAGAACAATGAACAGCATTTATAAATAAATGGCACAGGCTAAGGAGAATATCCGTAACATCATGGACATCAGTAACTTGAACTGCTTCACTGTATATGAAGCACACATTTCCCCTTATTTTGGGAGGAGGAAATGCATCTTAAAGAGCGAAAAATACAGTAATTATGGTTAGTGGGCAATTAATGATTTCCAAGCTTAGTGATAACAACCACCTCTAGTCAAAATCCATTTTTAAATGACTATCCACATTTCCCCCTGACTTTTCCAGGCAACCCTGAATATTATTCATAGGCCAATATCAGTACTTTTAATTGTGTGCCCAGAAATGGACTGGTAGTTAGTAAAACTGTTGTGACTTGAACATTTTATTCCACCTATAATCAAGTGCTAGCCAGGAATCTAGTTGCAGCTTCCTGGATCTGTTGAAGTCTCCAAACACTTTCCAAAGGCAGCCTCATGTACTGTATAGTATGTTAACAGCAATCCAAATTGGACACCTGACCATTGCCACATGACAAGGCAAGTGTAAGACAACTGATCTGACAAACAGAGAGCAACAGCTTGTTAGAGCAACTACTTTAAAAGCAGCGAGTTCCTCTCAACATAAGATATTTTCATTTCTTCTTAGGAACTCAAACGAAATCACGATTACAAATGCCTTCTGCTTTACGCCAACAAAGTTAGAAAGCGATACAAATAACGTTCCACTCTCCTTATATTTGCCTAAAGGGCCTGTATGCAAATAAACCTCTCTGTTCATTCTACTGAGCACCCCACCCCCTTGGAAAATTTAGTACTTTAGACTGTCACTCATCATTACAAGGAACTGTTTCATTTAGGCAGTTACTAAAGCATGATCTTTTGGAATTAATGAAGAAGGTTATCAGTCAACTGAGATCAAATGAAGTAAGCTTTAATGCCTTTCTACTTTCTACACAGAGAACAAAATGGGCCAGTGGCAATTTTTAATTGCTATGGGTTAGAGTAGCTCAAAACATTCAATGAACAACATAGCAGCGGGGGGGGGGGGGGAGAACGGTTGCAATAAGGATTAGATTTTATTTCTTTTTAACCATGGAAGTGGATAACCCAGCACATGTATCCCATAAGCCTTGTTGTTGTTGTTGTTGTTCAGTCGTTCAGTTGTGTCCGACTCTTCATGACCCCATGGACCATGAGCTTGCCAGGTCTTCCTATCTTCCACTGCCTCCCGGAGTTTGGTCAAATCCATATTGGTTGCATTGATGACACCGTCCAAACATGTCATTCTCTGCCGTCCTCTTTTCCCTTTGCCTTCAATCTTTCCCAACATCAGGGACTTTTCCAAGGACTCCTCTCTCCTCATGAGGTGCCCAAAGTACTGGAGCCTCAGCTTCAAAATCTGTCCTTCCAGTGAACACTTGGGGTTGATTTCTTTCAGAATGGATAGGTTTGATCTCCCTGCAGTCCAGAGGACTCTCAAGACTCTCCTCCAGCACCACAGCATAAAAGCATTGATTCTGCGGTGATCAGCCTTCTTTATACATCACTACTGGAAAAACCATAGCTTTGACTATCCGGACCTTAGTTGGCAAAGTGATGTCTCTGCTCTTTAGGATGCTATCTAGGTTTGCCATTGCTTTCCTCCCAAGAAGCAGGCGTCTTTTTATTTCCTTGTTGCAGGCGCCATCTGCAGTGATCAAGGAGCCCAAGAAAATAAACTCTGTCATTGACTCCATTTCTTCCCCTTCTATTTGCCAGGAGATGATGGGACCGGTGGCCATGATCTTAGTTTTTTTTATGTTGAGCTTCATTTTTTTCACTCTCCTCTTTCACCATCATTAAGAGGTTCTTTAATTCCTCCTCACTTTCTGCTATCAGAGTAGTATCATCTGCGTACCTGAGGTTGTTGGTATTTCTTCTGGCAATCTTAATTCCGGCTTGTGATTCATGCAGACCTGCCTTTCGCATGATGTACTTGCATATAACTTAAATAGGCAAGGTGACAGTATACAGCCTTGTCGTACTCCTTTCCCAATTTTAAACCAGTCAGTTGTTCCATATCCAGTTCTTATGGTTGCTGCTTGTCCCACATATAGATTTCTTAGGAGACAGATAAGGTGGTCAGGCACTCCCATTCCTTTAAGAACTTGCCATAGTTTGTTGTGGTCCACACAGTCAAAGACTTTGGCACAGTCAATGAAGCAGAAGTAGATGTTTTCTGGAACTCTCTGGCTTTCTCCATAAACCAGCTATGCCCCTTCAAAATCCATGTTGCTATCTTAGCCAGAGACCATGCAATGTAAAATGTGTGATACTGTTGTGTCTTTTAACAATTGTGTGGGGTTGCTTGGAACCAAACAAGAGCTAATGGTGCGTCCAAAATAAGCATGCCCCTCCTTGTTGCCCAAACCTTATTCTTGACTCTCACAGAAGCCGTATATACTTGAGTATAAGCTGAGTTTTTCATCCCTTATTTTTGGATTTAAAAAAAACCTCCCTTGGCTTATACTCGAGTCAATAAGTTTCCCAGTTTTGGGGGGGGGGTAAAATTAGGTCCTCAGATGGCTTGGGGAGGGCAATGGAGGGCAAGTCCTGATTGGGCGAACAATAGTGGTACCTCCGCTTCCCATATGATTCCAATGAGAAGGTTTTTTCCTAGGGGCACCACCTTTGGAGCTTCATAACTCAGCCCCCTTATGCTGAAATGTTTCCAAATTTCAGGGGGTCCCCTAAAATTGCTTCCTTAACGTACCCCTGCTACTTTGGTGCCACAAAAGTAATTTCGAGTGCATGTTTTTAAATATAATCATCACAATTATACCAAAGTAAGACTTGACATATCTTGCTTAGCATGTAATAAGTCTATCTCATAGATTAGTTTCACCTTTTGAGTTGACGTACTGAAATAAATGAACATTTGCACGATATTCTAATTTTTTGAGTTTCACCTATACCTCTTTGCAGGTTACTGGTAATGCAAGAAAAATTCAAGTAAAAATAATAATAATTAAAGAACATGCAAACCGATAGCATTCCAATTTATTCAATGAACACAATGAATACAACTACTCAAGAGAAAGAGAAGAACCTGAAGAGGAAGGGCACTGAATTAGCTCTTTAAGAGAAAAACAGAATGGACACCTTGGGAGGCAGCTAGTATTATCTTAAAATAGGGCATTAAAATAGTCCAAACAGTTTTGCAAACAGGCATTTTCACATAATAAAAAGATTCTGATGCTTGTATTTATGCATGCTCTGCTGAAAAAAAAGATACATCAGTCATTTGCCAAAAAAAATAAACCCTTCGTAAGTCCTGTGACCTCTCCAGCTCACTCGAAACCTTTAGAAGCCACTTGATAAGGAACATGTTTCCCACTCCAACTTTAAAAGAACAAGACACAGTTTTAAATATACATCAAACCTACCATCAGCGGGAAATGATCAGTTCAACTCCAAGAAGAAAGGTACTGAAAATGAGGGTCAAGTTAAAGGTGCATATCTAATAAATTAGTTTTGCAGGGACTACTACCAGGACAAATTATTGTATTTCTGTTCACATTTGCCACTGGAAAGCACACTATTATGAATAATTTATTTTTAAATTAGTTTTCTGTGATGGCACGAAGAGGCCCCTTTTGATAAGAGCGAACTGAAATTGAAAAATATTCATCAAATTCCTTTTAAAGAAGACAACATCCAAGTATCTGTAATATCTACCCTTTATTCAAAGGTCTATAAAAATATCCGTTACTCCCATGCATACTGACTGAGTTCTTTTTCCTTTTTAAGTAGGCTCCCCAATGTTATTATTTTCTGAATCTAAGTACACACAAGAAGCTACTTTGCCAATTTCCTGCTTATCCTATTTACCTCTTTTTAAAGTGGCTTTCTTAATACAGTAGTTGTCTTACTTATTTTTCTCTTACAATCCGCTGACAAGATATTCCTACACATTCCTACATAATGTGGGGGGGAATACATCTACTATAGCTGGATTTTCTAGCTGATGTTATTTTCACTACCTTTGGGATTCTTATTTTTTATTACTGTATAATTATATGGATGGCCAGCAACATCATATGAGGCATAGCCGCAAATCATTAAAAGGACAATAAACAATGTTTTAGGGGACCCACTAAAGTGGCTGCTTTATTCTCAATAGGCCCGGTGTGATACAGTGTACATATTTCTCAGGCATTTGTCTGACACCTTGTTTCAACAACCCACTTTGATTCAAGAGAGCACCCAGCTTGAAAAGCTGCTAGGAACACTCCAGAATACTGCAGGCTTATGAGCCACAGGGTGCAGTGGTTTTTGCCTTCAAAGAAGTACAGGGAGCTGAGTCCTGCGACTGGAAGATATATGCAAATACCTGCCTGATTTCCTTGCTGCCAGTTAACAAACTGACCAAAAATTTAAATATCAGACATCAGATTTCTTCCCAAAGCAGCGAATTAAGTCTTTTAGAGCAAAACAACATGGAGTCCTGTGTCACCTTGAAGATTAACTACAGTGACAATTGCAACGGTCCTTTCATAATTCAAAATTTTCATAATTTAAAACACGGTTTCCCATAGGAATGCATTGAAAACCAATTAATCTGTTCCGAAGGGAAATCAATACAATCGGCTTTCAATGCATTCCTATGGGAAGCATGTAGGGACCTAGTAAAGCAAGGGAAGAGCTTCCCCCTTTTGCTGGTTTGACAAGAAACCCCCTCAACAAACTGTCAAAATCAGCTGGGAGGTGGTGGCGAGCAGAGGCCAGCGGCTTTAATCCTGCCATCTGGTCTCGCTTCAGACAATAGGCTGCAGCCAATGGCAGGAATAAAGCCGCTGGGTACCGCTTGCCAACACCACCCAGCTGGTTTTGAGAGCTCAGTGAAGCCACTGCCCCCATCCCCACAGCCGGGTGGCAGACGAGTGGAGGCCAGCAGCTTCTCTCCAGCTGCCGGGTGTCGCTGCAGCTAGTTGTTGAAAATGAGACCTGGCAATTGGAGAGAAGCTGCTGGCCACTGCTCGTCACCACCACCAAGTTATAGGGAGGGGCAACTGCTGCCCCGACACAGCAGGGGGCTGAGCAGGTGAGTGGTGAAGTCAGTGCTCACCCGCTTAGCCCCATGCTGTGTTGGGGAAGCCGACATCCTGGCTGCCCCTACATAGCAGGGGAATCTCAGCTATGATAGCGCTTGCCTGCTTAGCCCCCTGCTGTGTCGGGGAAGCCCGGATCAGCAGGGGGATCCTGCCTTCCCCGACACAGCAGGATGATCCCAGTTCTGACAGTGCTCGCCATCTCAGCCCCCTGCTGTGTCTGGGAAGCCCGGATCCCAGCTGGCCCGACAGAGCAGAGCGATCCCAGATCTGACAGCAAGAATCTGGTTTTAAAAGACCCATGCACACCTTGCAAAAAGATCTTTACACGGTGTGCATGGATGTTTTAAAAGCATATTCTTACTGATCGGAATCACCCCTCAACCCCCCGCCCCCCCAGGGTTGGATTAGCAAGAATCTGCTTTTAAAAGACCCATGCATGCCTTACAAAAAGCACTTCATAATTCAATTTTTTTCGTAATTCAGGGCATCTCTGTAGTTTTGGCATAAATTTCCATAGGCTGCTGCCCACCTTAGCACATGCCCTTCATGAATTTGAAGAAACAGGCTCCAGTCCCCAAAAGCTTAAGCAAAATATTGCCTGTTATATTAAAAGTGCCACAGAGGACCTTGTGTTGTTTTATTGGATAGTCACCAGACTACCTACCGGTAATAAAGTGTTCATATACTCATATACTCATAATAAGTGCTCACTAGACTCCCTTTCATATGAGCAATAGTTTTCAAGCCCTCTCTACACAGTATCCAAGACCCTGTCACTAATTTATACTTGGGTAAGGAAGAGGGAGTTTGGTAATCATGGTGGCACAATCACGTTCATAGCCAGAAAAGTGCATGCCAGTTCATTAAAGAGTCACAATCTGCCACCAGCACTTACAGGATTTCCCTTACACAAGTGTAAATAAGCAACAGATTATGTCTGTGAAGATTCTCAGTCATCCAGGTCCGTTTATCTGGAAGCTGAGTCTTGGCAACTGGACTTCTTTTTCTTGAGAGTGAAACGTTTCACGGCTCATCCAATCTCTCAAGAAAAGAAGTTCAGTTGCCATGACTCAACTTCCAGATAAGCAACAGGATTCCGTCCCTTATCTATTTTAATCGCGCTACAATTAAAATCTTTAAAACCTTGTTTCAGAAAGAAGAAACAAGGAGTACAGAAAAAGCAAACCCATAAAAGAGGTTCATTAATGAGCCTGCTCTCATATATCAAGAAGCCTAACATCAGAGACAGTAAATTAATCCATACCACCTCCATGTTACTCTACCAATTAAAACTTTCTGATCCTTAAATTTATTTTAGCAACCCTGGCATTGCCACTTGCCTTTCATGAAAGTATTAGCGGTTCTAATCCATAAAAGCAACTCATGAAGTAGAATTACGTTTGGTCTTTTTCGAAGGCTCCGTGGTTTCCAACCACAGCCTATAAATGCAAGTATGGTTTTCTGGGATTCTGTCAACAGGAAACAGCCAGTAAGATCTGTTTGTTTGTGTAAAGTCCCACCAACATCAACATACTCTTCATCCCCCCCCCTGTTATTTCAGCAATCTGTCTGGGTTACCAGATTTCTCAATACAGTATTCTTTATTTCTGTTCTCTTTTATTTTATGTCTCCTTTCTTTCATGCTCCTAGTAGCGCACAGGGATTTCCACCCACCCATTTTATCCTCCTAATAACCATGTAGGGCATGTTAGATAGCTAGATAGCAAGTTAATTTGTATTCATTGAGAAACCAGAATTGCACAGGATTTCAGGATTACTTATGAGTAGCATGCTACTGTATACTGTACTGCCCAATGGTTCTTTTTTTGCTTCTCTCACCAGCACAAGTGAGAAAGCAAGCACTGGCCAAAAACAAAACAAAAAATTACAGCATTATCTGAATAGGGACTTGCAGTGTTCTTCCTCCAACATATTAGAACAAGACATCAGGGCAGTGGTTCTCAACCTGGGGGTCGGGACCCCTTTGGAGGTCGAATGACCATAGCACAGGGGTCGCCATGAGCCAGTGAAGAAAAAGGCACCAATGGCTTGGGTCTGGAGGAGGGGAGAGGGGGAAGAGTGAGTTACAGCTTGATAGGTTGGAGGGATGTCAGTCAATGGCACTGGAGGCTGTGATTGGCTGAGGGTGCCTGTAGAAGGGAGTTCTCTATGGCATCTGCGGCAGTGGCCTGCCTGGTTTGTGGCCTCTTCCAAGCAGGGCAAGGGGTTACCCCAACATGAGGAACTGTCTTAAAGGGTCTCAACATTAGGAAGGTTAAGAACCACTGCATTAGGGCTTGTTATTGAGATCCAGTTCCAGGCTTCTTTGAAGCCAGGACAATTCCTGGTTAGTTTTCTCAATAGGTTTGCCATTTCCACCAGTAACGGGAGCCAAACAGGAACAACCAGCATCACATGCTTAACATGAATGAAACCAGAATTCCCAGCCATTCTGGCTTATCATTGTGAGTAAATCCAGCCAATGACTAGTCCCCAAAGACTTAACCCAGTCTTGGACCAACACTGTAACACTGATTGTTCAGTTTTGCTTTCTGTAGATCTACTGATTCTGGCCACATGTTACCCCTGCCTTCATGAAATATGGTGGGTCAGAATGTATAGTGACTAGAGATGTGAAGGCTTGGGGGAAAAATGGAAAAATTCAGTTGGGGGGGCTGTTCTTTTTCCTGTTTTTTTTCCTGAAGCCTTTTTTTGGAAATTAGAAACATTGAAAAAATAAAAATAAAAATGATGATGGAATGTTTTATTTTAACATGATTAATAAAATATTTTAAGGTAGGGTATTAAAATATTTTCCAAATCATATCTAAAAATATGCATAGTATCAGATTATTCTAATTTCTATGCACTAAGGACAAGCAAGTCCTAGGTTACAAAGTAAACTCTCCAATGCAAGAGCAAGATGCATTTATACTGCTTATACTGCATATAAGCTGGCAGTATACAAATGCTAAATAAAGTAAATGCTAAATAAAGAGTTTACATTTACCTGATTCCAGAAAATCAAATCATTTATCTACATTAGTTTATAGCCTTTGTGTAATTATTAATTTAATGACTACTACAATTACAAATAAATATTATTTGAAAAGTACATTCTTTTTTTAGTAATGTACTGTTATCTGACTAAAAAGGATTATCCGTATCAGGAAACAGGCATTCTTACTTTCTCTCGTACTCTCTGTGTGTTTCCAAATAAAAGTCCAATAAATTTTAAATATTTTAAAGACTGAGCTGCAGTTCTGCCATCTTATATGATCGTTATATGATATTTTTAAACCTATCAATGTGTCTGAGTTTCTCAGTCATATTCATAATCTCTAGGGGCTCAATTAATTTAAAGCAACTGAAGCTTGGTAGCTTTAAACTTGAAAGGAAACACAGAGACTTATTAATCTATTTTTAAATATTTCCCGCTCCTGTGTTGAGAAGCTCTTCCATGCAGCATAGGAGTCAGCTAGAATCACTACAGCTGTTCACATCCTAAAGCACCCTAGTAAAATCATTTAAAGTAATTCTAAAGTTATACAGCGAAGTGAATCGAAGTGTAAATAAACCAACAAGAGAATGCATTGAATATGCAGAATCTGCCAGAACAACACCTACACGATTTTCTTCTTCTTCTTAAAAGAACCTGTCCACAAACAAGGCATATATAATGAAAGTATTAAAATGATTTCCTTGACCAAAATACTTTTCCCCATCCCTAATTATCCATAATCCTGATGGGTTTCAAAATGCAGCAGTGTGAATTATTTCATTCTATTTTGGGGGAAGGCATTACAGTGGACTCAATTACAACTACAGAAATATATTAATTCTCCACTGGTATCTATTCTTGGATCTCTGGAGAGAAAACTAGCAAGTGATTTATCCAGAGAACAGGATGGATCATTCCATCCAAGGTTCCCTCCTCACTTTCAAGACACACCATTCTATTCCTGTGCCCTATTATCACCCAGCAGTCCATTTCTTTCCTTTCAGAGATTGTCCAAATGTCCAAATACAGACCACTGAATGGACTGCTGTTGGCAGAATTTGTTGTGGATCAAATTACGGCATTCTCGTGTGTGTCTCCTTAGGCTGATCCATCCTTCAATAGCTCTTCTGCTCCTTTCTGTTAAAGGGCTAGGAGCTTTTCGTTTTTGTTTGTTTGTTTTTTGGCACTATTCACCACATTCCTGATTATCCCATTGCGTAGCCCATGCTAATGGCCAGTCTGCACCCAAATGGAGCTGAGGCAGTATTAACAACCTGCCACACAAACAGAGACAATCCTGTGACATATTAAGTGGGTAGTGACATTAAAAGGGACTACAGATAAACCACCTCTTCTATATTCATCTTCTTTTAATAATATTTCCCTAATGGATGCTATGAAATTCTAACACCAAGGTAGGTTGATGTTACAACAAGCCACTTTATTTAACAGCAGCAAAACAAGGAAAGTCACCACAGCCCACTGATGGACAGCTACACAAAAAGTGGGAAAGGGGGCTAGTCAATGCCATGGGCTCTACCCCAAATTGTGGCATCACCCCATCAGAGGCTCAGCTAAGGAGAAAAGCTGTAAAAGGGGACTTGTGTGTGTGTTGTGTCATTACAGTCGTGACCGACTCTTTGTGACTCCATGTCCATGGAGTTTTCTTGGCAGGAATACTGGAGTGGTTTGCCAGTTCCTACTCCAGGCGCCTAAAGCACCTGGTATTCCCTGGTGGTCTCCCATCCAAGTACTAACCAGGGCTGACCCTGCTTAGCGTCCGAAATCAAACGAGATTGGATGTGCTTAGGGCACCTTGGTAGCTTTCTCTTCTATCTCCCCAGCCTTCGCCACAACATTTCCCCCTTGTGTCGCTGCTGTTCTCTGCTGCTGTACTTGCTGCTTTCTTACTTATTTACCCAGGTTACTTATGAGTAAACTGGGTATATTTACACAAGTACAGTGGGCCCTTGTACAGGGCCGGCGCTTCCATTAAGGTGAACTAGGCAGTTGCCTAGGGTGCCAAAATGGAGTGAGGGCGCTGGATAGCCTGCCACCGCCACCCCACCGCTGGCCACCGCCGTCCGTCCCCCCACCATCCACCCACCACCCGTTGCCGTCCGCCCATTGCTGCCCGCCGCCCTCCCGCCGCCTGCCTGCCACCATCCTGCCCACCCACTGCCCCCGCCACCCCCCTGCCCACCCACCGCCCTGACGCCACCCCCTGCCCTGCCCCCACACCGCCCCCTGCCTCGCCCGCCCGCCACCCACCCACCCCTGCCCCTCGCCTAGGGCGCAAAAAAACCTAGCACCGGCCCTGTCCTTGTATAACAAACGGTTTCCAGAGATGGGAAATTTGCTTAACAGAATCGTCTATGGAACAAATCCGTGCAACATAAAAATGGTCGCAATTAGGTATTATTCTGTTTTCAATGCATTCTTATGGGAAATTTGTATAAAGGAAAATTTGCTTAACATAATTTCATTTGGAACAAATTAATTCCTTTATACAAGGTACCACCGTAAATTGGTTAAACCTCAAGCAGGAAACCTCACTTACAAACTAAACCAGGAAAACCTGCTCGCAAGTAAACTAACTATCCAAAAGACCTGTGTGAGCCCTTCTTATGGGAGAATCAACATCTCTAGTACAACAGAAGGGTCACTCAGTTGAGATAAAGTTGAAGATAAAAATTTCTTAAGCACAAACCAGACAGTTCCAAACTCTGTCTTGACTGGCCCACAGTACTGGGAGTTCTGCAGTCTACTACAAGTCTGCAAGTGATAAGATTAATAACAATTACATTACAAATCCCAGATGTTTGTATCCTTTATGGGCTCAGTGCTTAAATTTTCAATTTATTAAACCCATTATCCTGCAGCTTCTCTCCCTGTTAGAAAACACATCTCTTCATCTTTGTCTCACGAGGACATTTAACTTTAAAGAACTCAGAATCAGTGAACAGTAACCTCAGTTTTAAACTTCACAAATAAAAGCATCGTCCAAAGAGTAATAGCAGAAATAACAGCAACTGTGTCCTATCAGAAAACCTTTGAAGCTAAACTATACACCCTACCTCATAAGCTCAATACCCATTAAAGGTAGCCCAATTTAAGTGTGGCGATAAAATGTGAGCTTTCACATCAAATTCGGATTATGAAGAATAATTTCCAAACAATGAACTCTTGTTCTTATGCCCATTATTGATGTGTAACAGAAGTGTCTCTCCCTGCATGGAATGAAGATGCATCGACCATTCTGATCAGGTGTACTACAATAAGGAGCAAAGAGATCAAACTCCCTACTTCGCCACCAAGAATTCCCATTGGGAAAGTCAGTGTGGTTAATAAGTATAAAAATAAATATAAATAAATAATAAATGCTCTCATGGGTGTCAACACAAAACAGCCTCACGCATTCCTGAGGGGGGGGGAATAAACCATCTCTCAAAGTAGTGGTGGCAGATGCCCATTCTAGTGCAGAGGGCAGAAGGACTAACCACCAGTGATGGGCACAGCAAAATACCAAAGAAACTATTTCTTTATCATAATTGGGGGTGGGGGATAGAGAGGAACAGGCAGGTAAGCAATCAAACATTCAGTTATGTTGAGATGTTCTGCCTTTACTAGGATGAAGGCAGGAAGGGGATGTCTAGAGACAATCTATGTTAGAGGTAGTAGAGTGCTTTTTAATATGTGAAAGCAGACCCATTAGTTAGTGAGCCTTTTAAGTGCAAACTAGACTGCATCAAATTCCCCGGTATGGACAGCCCCTGCGTCCCTCATTATCCTATGCAACTGAGTAATATATTTGGGGATTCACTCAGATTTTTCTTTTAGGTATCTGCAAACGATGATTAACCTAAGTCTGCTGGTCTCTCCTTGTGGATGGGAAATGCTGCTTTGGCTACAGCTCCACGGGCACAGGAAAAACTGAAGAGCAACCATATAGAGTAGGGAAGACCTCTGCTTCTCTGCAAGGTGTCATGTTTATTGTATCTCACTACACTTGTCTTTTCATATTTACCAAAATAAATTAAGTGGCTAAAATTTTACTGGTTTGTGTTAATGGGTAATGTAACTTGCCGTAGTTAATCATAGCTAACTATGAGGTGCCAGGTCCCATGTTGGTTGCACATTTGAGTGGGCAACAAGGCCAGCAACTAACAACGTGCTCTGGCTTTTCCCACAATTAGCTGCCACATGTTATGTAAACCTTTGGTGCACACCAAAAGGAAACCAGCCATTAATTTAAAAACACACACACATGTACAGTAGGACACCAGTATCCACTGCTGATTGGTTCCAGGCCTTCCTGTGGATAATGAAAACCATGGATAAGAGAGAACGCCTACCACCCACCTCCAAACTGCTGTTTCCTGACAGTAGCTTGCTTTATGGCTGCTGTTTGTGACAGTAGCTTGCTTTACAGATGGTATTTGTGACAATAACTTGCTTTACAGCTGCTGTTTGTGACAACAGATTGCTTTGTGGCTACTGAATTATTTAATTTTTTTCCCTCTGTCAATCGTGGATAACTGAATCAGTGGATAATGAATCAGTGGATACGGGGGTCCTGCTGTATTTGTAATTTCTGTAAATATGAAGAATTATTTTAGTTTTTAACTGGCATTAGCTATAGTGACTTAAAGGTTTAATGACAAATGACCGGGGAAATGCTCCAGAATTGGAACGGTTTGATTCATGTTGTTTTCCACTTGACTTCATGACACAAAGATCAATGTGAACTAGCCTGGGTTTTTTTCTCGTCTAACCTCTAATTTGTTTTCTTCCGCCACTGGGGCTTCTGCTTTTTTTGAATGAAAGACAGTTGCACTGGATCAGATAGTATAATTGCTTAAGCTCGCATAACTGTTCTAACTGAAACCATTTCAGTTGATTCGAACAGTAGAGAGAGGGGGGGAGGGCAGCAGAAACTTACTGCTCTTTGAATCCTCTCCTCCCCACACCTGACACCTGAGTCTGCTTTAATTTTCCTGACTTCTGTTTCTTTCCTATTTTTATTTATTTATTTGTTCAAACTTATGCCCCACCCATTTAATGGACATGCCACTATTCTCCCCCACCCCTTAGGTCACCATGTTCACAGGGACTCCTATCTCAATTGTGTCGGACCATGGGCGTTACACTAGGAGCTGGAGGGTAGGTCAGGTGAGAAGAACGCGGGTCAGGCAACTCGCGCCTGTCCCGCGTTCTAACCCTTCAACTCACTGCCATGTGTCTCTGAGCCATCCCGCCAGCGCCTCCAACCTGTCCTGCCTTCTGATGAACACCAGGTCGTCCACAATAAGATCCCCATTGTATTTGACACCATCAGCGATGGGAGAGCAGACCTGGCCTGCATTACCGAGACCTGGGTGGGTGCAGAGGGTGGGGCTTCCCTCACCCAGCTGTGCCTGCCTGGGTTTCAGGTTCAGGGCGTGGGCAGGTTGGAGGGTCAGAAGGGGGGGGGAGTCGCCATCGTTTACAGGGAATCTCTTTATGTTAGCAGGGCCTCGGCATTGGTCAGTCCGGAGTTAGAATGCCTTCACCTGTTAGTGGGACAGCGGGACAGATTTGGCCTTGTGCTGGGTTACCGTGCTCCCCACAACCCAGCACAATCCTTGCCTGAGCTCACGGAGTTCATCGCGGCAGCACTGCTGAAGTCCCCTCACCTTTTGGTGCTTGGGGACTTCAATGTGCAGACAGGCGGTGGACTCTCTGGTGCAGCTCTGGAATTCATGGAGTCCATGGCCTCCATGAGTCTGACCCAGCATATTTCATGCCCCACCCATAGGTCAGGCCACACCCTTGACCTGGTGTTTACCTCCATGTTGGGGGATTTTAATCTGAAGGTGGGGGGCATTGTTTCCCTACCTGTGTCATGGTCAGATCACCACCTGCTTTCTTTTTCCCTGCTGATCACACCCCCCCACGGGGACCCCCCGCCACCTGTTTGGGCCCACCCCTGGAGGCTTCTGGACCCAGCTCGTTTTCAAGAAGCCTTCGGGGAGCTCCCTGGTGGCCTGGCTGACCATCCAGCCGAGGCTGCGGTTGATCAGTGGTTTGATTCAGCTTCCCCCGCCGTCGACCGGATCGCCCCCAAGCGTCTCCTCCACTGCAGAGCTTGATCTTCGCCGTGGTTTACAGCGGAGTTGAGAGCAATGAAGCAGGAACGGAGGAGGCTGGAGAGCAGCATTTAATAAGGCTGCAGTTGTTATCCAGACTAGGCGCTATTCCCGTGCGATCAGGGAGGCTTGAACATCCTATTACTCCCTGAGAATTGGTGAGGCCTCGACCCGCCAGGCGGACTTTTCTGGGTGGTTCGGGACCTCACCAATCCAAGTCTGGTGAGGCCTCCTCCTACTGAGTTCAGTAGCGAGAGTTTTGCAGTCTTCTTTAGATCAAAAATAGAGGCCATCCGGGCCGGTCTCGACTCTGGTTGCACTAGTCCACCCTCGCCATCCCCTGACGCTGCACCCCCTCGCTCTCTTTGATTGGTTGCGTTTGGGCCTGTTTCCCCTTTGGAGGCCTCCAGGGCTATTGCCCACTGCTGGCCCGCGTCCACCCCCTTCGATCCTTGCCCTACCTGGCTCATAAAAGCTGCCGGAGGGAGTGTGCCGGAAGGGGCTTCTGGCATCGCCACTGCCTCCTTCGGGGAGGGGATTTTCCCCTCCCGCTTGAAGGAGACAGTGGTAAAGCCCATTCTTAAAAAACTTGGCATGGCATCGCATGAATTGGCTAATTCTCATCCGATTGCCAGTGTCCCCTTCATGGGCAATGTTATCGAGAGGGTGGCCGCGACCCGGATTCAATCTTATCTGGAGGAACAACAGTGCCTTGACCCATGCCAGTCCGGGTTCAGGCCAGGCCAGGGTACCGAGACAGCTTTGGTCGCGCTGCAAGATGACCTAATCCGGAGTTGTTCTACTCTGTTGGTCCTCCTGGATTTGTCAGCGGCGTTCGATACTGTCGACCACGGTATCTTACTGGACCGGCTCTCCGAGGTGGTTATCAGAGGCACTGTTCGTAGTTGGCTCCAATCCTCCTTGGAGGGCCGGCCCCAGTATGTGCAGTATGGGGGAAAGTTGTCAGCCCCGTGGACACTCCCTTGTGGGGTTCCACAGGGGTCGTCTCTCTCCCCCATGCTGTTCAACATCTATGTGAGGCCGTTGGGTGGGGTCATTAGGAGATTTGGAGTCTGCTGTCACCAGTACACTGATGACATGCAGCTCTATCTCTCCTTTTCCACCTCTGCAGTGGAAGCTGTCCGGACCCCCGACCAGTGCCTGGATGCAGTCATGGCATGGACCCAAGGCCAACAGGCTCAAACTCAACTCCGAGAAGACCGAGGTGATGTTTTTCGGGAGTTCCCCGTCCGGATATGGAGGCCCTCTCCCCAGTCTGGAGGGCGTTTCCCTCCAGCTGGTGGACAGGGTTCGGAATCTGGGCGTGGTTCTGGATCCGGCCCTTTCAATGGAAGCCCAGGTGGCTGCCGTGACCAGAACTGCTTTTTACCACCTCCGTCAAATTGCCCAGATCTGCCCTTCGGATCATCTTCAGCCCGTCCAATTCGGCAGTCGCGGGTGCACTCGCTTTGGGTGGCCACCCCGAGAGGCCCGGAAAACGTCTACCCGGAACCGGGCCTTCTCGGTGGCCGGCCCGTCTTTCTGGAATCACCTTCCCAGCGAGGTGCGCTCTGCAGAGTCCCTGATGGCCTTTCGCAGAGCTTTAAAAACCTTGCTTTCGCGAGGCCTTTGGTGACCTAGCGTAGCCTTTTCTCCCCCACCCCCGCCATCTGCTTACTCAGAGTATCGTAGCTCCACGCTAAGGGTGCACAGCATGTTTTTAAATTGTTTGTTGTTTGTTGTATGATGTGTTTTATATTTGGCTGTATTGATCGGCCCCACTGTTAGCCGCCCAGAGTTCCCACAGGAAGATGGGCGGGGTAGAAATTGAATAAATAAATAAATGAATAAATAAATATCTTCCGGGGGGGAGGAAAAAATAACATATTTTAGAAAATAATCATATAAAAACAAAAAAACTCTGGCAAACTCTGGGCCAAAATAAGCCATAAAATTAATATTATAAGGGGATGAGGTTTGTCAAGGCCTGGGTGAAAAGCCAGGTTTTTGACTTGCTTTTGGAATCTCAGGACAGTGGGGAGCTAATCTCACCTCCACAGGGAGAGAGTTCCAGAGTGGAGCGGTCATTACTGAGAAGTCCTGGCATCTCGTTGATGACTTCAATATGTAGCCTGCAATATTAAATTGTAAACCACACAGAGAGTGCTCAAAGCGCTATGGGGCAGTATATAAGCAGAACGCTTTGCTTTTTGCTTTTTCCGGGCTTCTCTCAGGGTGGCCACCCACAGAATCAGGGATTGGGAGGTTCAGGTGGGATGGAAAGATGCCCTGAGAGACAGAGGGGTGCTCTGATAGATAGCAAGGTCCTAAACCGTAAAGGGCTTTATAAGTTCACATCAGTGCCTTGAATTTGGCCCAGAAGCGTACTGGCAGCTGGTGCATATGGGACAGGATGGGTAAAATATGGTCTTTTAAAGGCTTATTAATCTAGCACTAGGGCGGCTAGGCAACCAAGGCGGGGGGGGGGGGACAAGGACTCTGTGGAGAACGATAAGGAAATTGCAAGGTAACTTTGTTCTGGACAGTCAGACCAGAGCTACCTTAAAACCCTCTCCCTTCTCTCTCAGTCTTCATTTCTTTTCTTTTTTACCAAGCTTAAAGCAGGACTAAGGGCCTTTTTACACGACCCCTAAGATCCGCTGGCCACTTAAATTCGGACCAGAGATCTTAGGGGTTTGTCGCTCTTCCTCTGTCCCCACCCCCCTCCGCACTTCCTGGTTGCACCAGATCAAATATTTTTCACATCCAAAAAGCAGGTACCTGAAAGCTGCGCTGGAACACGCTAAAGTGGGCGTGGCCACACTTAATTTCCTGTTAACTCCGGAGCTGGTGGGTAAACATTTTTAATCTCCGGAGCTGGGAGCCATTTGCCCCGGAGTTTAGGGGTCGTGTATAATCGCCCTAAACTGAACACCTCCCTCTGTCTCTGATTCCTTGACACACACACGCCCCGCCGCATAAGATCACCGAACTGTCCTATTGTTAGGACAGTAGGCCTTTAAAAGGAGAGAGAGAGAAATTGAAGAGAAAGGCATGAGGGAAACAAACCAGGCAGCAGCTGTGGTTAGGACTCAAATGGTTCCCTTAGTCACCCTTATTACCCCCCTCCTTTTTACCTGTAATTGGAAACTTTAATAAAGGCATTAGGAGACAAAATGTTGAAAAAATGGTTAACAAGCTACAATCAGGGTTGATTTCCTCCCATCTCTTTGGTTGCAGTGAGTTAACATAAGGAAACCAGATTTCTCAAATACAACTTCACATCAGAGCCATTTGCATTCTTCCCAATGCGTCATTCATTGGTTTCTAACGCATCTTCTACTTTGGGGCCCCACTGTGTGGGACTCTGTACATGGGCACACATAACCCCACAACCCCGCATGTGGGTTCCACTGCAACCAGAACAATAAAGCTCACCAAGGGGGGGAGCCCTGTGCAGAGGGGGCAGAGGCATACATGTCTTAGAGGGAATCTTAGGGGTTAAAACCTTTTTCAAGTTGTGACTCCCCTTTTATACAGCCAAGTAACATGCAACACCCCCTGCCATGTATGCATAAAAAGGCATTTTCAATGGGTAAAACCATCCCTTCTAAGAAAGCAGGGGAGTCTTCTTCCTCAAAAGGTCAAGGAAAACATATTTAACAAGTTCTACACATAATTCATAAGTTGACATCCGACAACCCCCCCATTGGGAGTCACAAACCTCAGATTGGCAAACACTGGTGTCTTGCATCCTAAGAGAACCTGAGTAAGGCTGATATTGCATGCTTCATAATATCAGAGTAAAATCCCCTTGAACTCACTGGGACTTATTTTTGAGTAAACATGCACAGAACTGGTCTGCATGAGTGACCTGAAAATGTATCACTGCCAGAAAAGTATCATTTGAATCAATCCTACTGAAACAACTTTAAACTGTATGGAAATGTTTGCAAAATTGGGATATTATCAATCAAATGAACAAGTAATTACATAAATAAATTCTGTCAATGTACCGCATTTTTCGCTCTCTATAAGATGCACTGCCCCCCTCATAGGTAAAAATATCTGTGCATCTTACAGAGCGAATACAGTAGTTACCCCTACATATACAGTATATCACAGATTTTCATTTAGAGAAAAGTTACCTGCACGGAGCCTCTCCCATCCACTGCTGCAGCTGGGATTCCACGTTTCCAATCACCTCATTTGCAAAGAGGCTTCCTCAGGAGAGCCTCTCCCCAAACCTCCCCTTCTGTAGCCAAGATTCCCCAGTCAAAAAATCACCTTGTTTGCAGAGGTCTTCTCCACAGAACCTCTGCTCTCCCCTTTTGTAGCTTGGATTTCACAGTCCCAATTACCTTGTTTGTAACCCTCTCCTATTGCAGCTTGGATTCCACATTCCAATCACCTCATTTACAACCCTCTCCCTTTTTTTAGCCTGCATTCCCCAGCCCTAATCACCTCGTTTGCAACCCTCCCCCTCTGCAGCTCAGATTCTACAGTTCCAATCACCTCGTTTGCAACCCCTCCCCTTTTCAAGCTTCAATTCCCCAGTTCCAATCACCTTGTTTGCAAGCCTCTCCCTTTGGAGCTTGGATTCCCCAGTCAAAAATCACCTTGTTTGCAAGGAAGTATCCTCCATGGAGCCTCTGCCCTCCCCTTTTGCAGCCAGGGTTTCCCCACCATGACACCTTAGGCCAGTGGTGGCAAACCTTTGACACTCCAGATGTTTTGGACCACAACGTCTAATATTCCAAGCCTAGATTGCCAATGACAAAGAACTGTGGGAGTTGTGGTCCAAAACATCTGGAGTGCCAAAGGTTTGCCACCACTGCCTTAGGCTAAACATTTTTTTCTTGTTTTCCTCCTCTGAAAACTAGGTGGTATTGTGGTTATGTGCATCTTATAGAGTGAAATATACGATAATTTGTTGGTGCTTCCAACACAAATAAAGAAATGCTGAGAAACCTTACAGAAACCTCTATGAAAGCACTAAAGGTACTATGTTAGTTATCACAGATTATACTGTTGAGCATGGCATGCATAAAAGATGCTTTCAAATTATTTCCATATTATCACCTGTAAGAATTTAGAAAGATTTACTAACAATTCTTACATGCAGAGAGAATGCTACTTTTGCCCTGCTTCTAATGTGTCCACTGTATCCTTGAACAATTCAAACTACTAAAGCTAATGCAAAAGGTAGAACTAAGGAGCCTTGTGCCACAGTAGTTAAACTGCAGTATTACAGCCCCAATGGTACTCATGATCTGGGGTTCAATCCCAGGTAGTCAGATCTAGGTTGACTCAGCTTTCTATCCTTCTGAGGTAGTTAAATTAGTGCTCAGATTGAGGAGGAGGGGGGAATGTGTAGCCTCTATAATTAAATTGTAAAGTGCCTAGACTGTGCTTTAAGTGCTGTGGGGGTGACATACAAGCAGTATGCTTTGCTTTGCTTTATCTGTCAGAACATCCAATGCCTTGACTGCATGCCAGCAAGTCAATCAGCTTTCTCAGGGTTTTCACTCCTTCTTCCAAGTGTGTTTTGGGAATCAGTATTTTTTAAAATGAGCAAAATAATGATCATGAACTAGAAATGTGAAACTAAGCCCACAATTAAAAGTCCATGGAAACTATCTCCTTAATTAAGGTCTTTGTAATCAGCTACAAGTCTTTGTCGAGAGGCTTTAGTTCACAGCCGAACCAAAGATTTTTCTCAGAAATATATAAATCCACCAATCTGTTTTCTAGTTTTCTACCTTATAAAAATAAAAATTATAAAATAAAAAATAAAAAACCAATACTGGTAATTTACTACTGTAGTAATTATCCTATAACTGTGAGTTATTGCCTAGACAAGACAGGTACTGTATTTTGCTACACGCTATTGGAGGGAAGAAATCATGAAGCATGAATAAGTCATAGGAATCTGCTAAATATCATATACTCCTCACTACAGCCATATATAATACAGAACTAGATATGTTGAAAGACCATCTTGCCATGTTAGTTAGCCAAAATAGATGGACTTTTCGGCTTATTTTCATCCCATCATAATTCTGCATCACTAACCTCTCTGCATATAGCATCCAAGTTGGAACCAATTTGTAGACAACAAAATTTTCAAGTACATTTGGTGACATTCATTTAACCAGTATGTATGCAAAGGCATTTGGTGGAAATAAAATTACATTAGAACTGCCAATGATTTTAAAAACAACAACAAATCTTCTTCTGCTATAATAAAAACCCAAGAAGACCTACTAAGTGTTTCATGGACTGTCACTATGTTTTGCTCCATCTTTTTCATTGCAAACACATTTCCAAATGCTAAATGTTCTTGAAATGCTGCACTGAGGTATTCTGAAAGATGAAGCCACCTGTGCTTATACACAGCTAGGTATAAACTCATTGAGCTCAGGTAGGAAGGAAAAACTTGACTCTCTGGCGCTAAGAAATACTTGAATTCAGATGACATTAGGTACTCCTATAAATCCATGCATAATTAGCTCTTTTATTTATTTGTTTAAAATATTTTACTTCCCCTTTTTCCTTTTAAAGGATCTTGGAGTCTTTCTCAGACCATGAGCCTTTTCACACGACCCCTAAGATCCGCTGGCCACTTAAATTCGGACCAGAGATCTTAGGGGTTTGTCGCTGTTCCTGCGTTCCCACCCCCTCCGCACTCCTGGCTGCTGGCTGCGTGAGGGGAGGGAGAAAAAAAGGAAGAAAAGAATGCCGCTCACCTCCGTTCTGCCATCCCGTCACTGCATTCAGATCTCTTAAAGGGGCAGGGGGCAAAAAAAGAACAAACAGAAGCAAGGAGAGCCCGGCAGTCACTACGTTATATCCGCATCAGGAATTTTCACCTCCAGAGAGCAGGTACCTGAAAAGTGCGCTGGGACGCGCTTAGGTGGGCGGGGTCGCACTTAATTATCTGTAAACTCCGGAGCTGGTGGGGAAACAATTTTAAGCTCCGGAGCTGGTAGCCATTTGCGGCGGAGTTTAGGGGTCGTGTGAAAAGGCCCTATGTCACATTGCTTATAGGAGTTTTGACTTTCCAGATTGCTAACATGCTCATTAATCAAGGGGTAATTTTAACACACAACTACAAATGAACATGATAGCAATTCTAAGATGAAAATGTCCTCTTTTGTAATTAAATGTAACATCACTGAGGGACAAATTGCTGCAGTTTGGATGGCATCACTTTTTTTCTGTTTTCTGGCACATACGATCACTGCATATTCATATTAATTTTGATACCATTTTAACTGCCGGCTTTCCTTCCTATGTAATCATAGGAATTATAGTTTGGTGGGTACTTGGAAATCTCTGTTGTACTTCAAGGAAGTACACAGTATCTTTCTAGCAGAGAATTCCACGGATCTTGTAAAACGACATATTCCAGGACTCCTTAGGGTGGAGCTATAACCATTAAAGTGGTATCAAAGTGATACACAAACATATATTAACCGAATTTAGTCTGTCCACGTTTAGTTCTGGGCTGTAAATTGGCACACTGGCACCCACACATTCCAATAAAGAGCTGAAACACACAATGCTCTGGCTCAGTGACAAGATTGTGTGTCTCCTCCTACTAGCTTCCAACCAGAAGAAATCCAATTCTTGCAGTTCTGAGGAGAAATAAATTGTATACACATCTGGATCGAGTTTTAGAAGAGGTAGCCCTGGTAGTCTGTGCTAGCATATCAAGTAAAAAGAAAAGATGATTTAAAAAAAAAAAAAGACAAAAACCCTGTGGCACCTTAATGGCTTAACTGCTAAACTTCAACGTAAGTTTTTGTGGACAGATCCACTTCCTCAGATATAAGAGTGGGACTACGTGGCAAATAATTATACAGTGGTACCTTGTATAAAGTAATTAATTCATTCCAAATGAAATTTATACAAATTTCCCATGGGAATGCATTGAAAATGCAGTAATCCCTAATTGCGACCATTTTAAAGTTGTACGGATTTGCCCCATAGGCAGATTTCTCCTATCTTTGGTCTGTTAAGCAAATTTTTCCTATCTCTGGAATTTTTTATGTTGTACAGATTTTATGTTATACAAACCGTCTGTTATACAAGGGTCCACTGTACATTTATACATTTGGACGGAGGTGTCTGACAGATAAGAGGGGGTTAAATTAACCTCTGTGATCTGTCCTACTGTCCTGAGATAAAAACTTAGCAAGGCTATGGTGTAACCGCAGTGAGGGTCCACACAGAGTTGAGGCCTGGTAGCCCTGATTCCTCATCCCACAGGGTCCACCGACCTGCTCTGTAGTCTCCATATTACATGCCATGCTCTATGCAGAGGGCTACAAGAATATGTGCCCAGAATATCCAGGACATTAAAATGCTTGACATTCTGCTTTCATGATCAAAGAAACAGCAAGTGAACGACGTGCTTGCAAATTCAATTGCAGACTGAAATTCCATGTCCACAGAAACTGTGGGTGGCTTTCTACTTACTCTGTTGGGGTTGCTGCTCTTCAAAATAATTGCCACAAGTCTTTTCACAAAGTCTTCCAGCTTCTTGATACATCTTCCCAGAATCAAGCAAGATAAATTGGCGTCGCTTAATAACTTGGTTATGACACAAATTGCCTGAGTCACAACATCTGAAAAAGGGAGTTCGGAGAGGCTATATGAAGTAGCTAGGCCATCAATCAACCGAGAAAAGGAATCAAATATGATGGAGCCATCCTTGCCAAGTTTTTTCACGTCTGTTCTTAGACCTCCAGCCTCTGTCAGTGTTCTCAGTTCAATCAAATATTGTAGGAACTGCGTATGTGAAAGCAATGACCTTCTACTTTGCATAGAGACAGAAGTCAATATTGGAAGGGTACTGGATGCAGCATCGGAACCAATGCAGCCATTTCCTCTGTAGTTGAGACTCGGACAGGTTTTTAGTGTATCAGCTACATGGTCACTTGAGGTATCACATCCAGAATCGTCAAAATGATCTGAACAATCATCCGTATTAGAAGGCAGCCCAGCCTCACCTAAAATGGCAGAAGATCCTGAAACAAAAAAGAGAACCAATGAGGCGAAGCACTGCTGTCAATGAAATGTGAGATCTCTAGCCGGGAGACTGGGGTTCAAATCCTCACTAGCCATGAACCTCACTTGAGCACATGAGCTCTTGAAAAAATGAAACAGAAGGTGGTGTGTGAAAAATGCATTCGGTCCAAAGGCCAGATTCCCTCCTGGCTAGTTTTCCAGTAATAGCATAAAAAGGGTTTGCTTATTCCTCCTACCAATGACCGCTGCAGAAGGGAAGGGGAGAAATGGAAAGGTGACAGGCTGATGGGGGAGGACCAGAGATTCTTTAAAGGAGGCAGAACAGATACACAAGTTGACAGAACAAATAAGAATGCATCTACATCCAGGGCAGAAAGCAGAGAAAAAACAATCCCAGCCAAATCCAAACAAGAGAAACCACCCCTGCTACCTGAACAAAAAGAAACAGTTCCCCAACAGACTTCCCTGGACTTAGATGTATATTATGTAGTTACTGGTTTTGTATCTCTCTCATTCCTGCTAAATCTGACACAAACTGTGAGGTAAGTGGCCAACAGAGTCACCTCCACATTTTCATGATGACTCTTTATTCAATCTCTGGCCAAGGTTTCTATCCACATCTGTACTCTTCATCTGCAATATGCTTTCCTAAATGTGGTAAAAATGCCTGCAAGTTTCATATAAGATTACAAAGTTAAGGCTATTTACTGTACTTACAAGCTTCCTAATTATTATGTATGAGGGATCAGCAAGCTTTTACTTTTTGAAAGGAAGTCCTTAAGAGGTTCCAGAATGGCCCCTCCTGAACACAGCCATTCTTTAAATCACTAAAAATGTGTCGAAACCACATCTTTGTGGTTGGTGCCATATAAGCTGATCACATATAATTAAAGATGGGCACAAAATGCCGGTTCAACGGCTCTTGCTGGTTCGTCCTTCAGGGAAACAGGTGGTTGGCGCTTCGAGATCTGCCTTCTCTGGCAGGCAACCACTCAGAGGCAACACCCAGACGAGGCGAGGCTGGGAAGATGAAGTGTTGCCTCTGACTCAATGCCACTGGATGAAGTGGGGCTGAAAACTGCCAGACCCTTGTTTGTCCAAAGGAGGGACCAGAACAAACTGGCAAGGTGGTGGTTTGTGCCCATCTCTATCAACAATTAGATGAGAAGGAATTTCCTGTCGCTTCTGGTTTACTTGTTCAGAAATAAAGTAAGCAATTCCCACCTTTACTTACTCCGCAGGACCTCCTAGGAGGCGCGGGCAGGCAGTGTGCGATCCCCCCTCCCTCAAGCCCTTTCCTGGTCCCGTGGTCCCGTGATATAGCGGTACCGCGGTACCGGAACCACGAAAGGGCGGGGGACCACTGTATTTTTCACTCCAAAAGCACAATGGACCATAAGATGCATCTAGTTTTAGAGGTATGTATGTGTGAAAAAATGTTCACACATACATACTGCAGTCCTGGTACATCTCCAGCCCCAGTTTACTCTCCAGCCATGCTGCTCTTGGGAGGCTTGGAGCAGCATGGGTGGAGAATAAAATGCAAAGACAAGCTGCTCCCCCTCCCGCCCAGGTCTCCATCCTGGGAAGCCTCTGGCCTTTGCAGAGGCCTCCAGACCTGGGGCAGGTCCCAGGCCCAGCTGCAGCCCAAGCGGAGGCTTCTTGACCTGGCTGTTTTTAAAAAATTACCTTGCATGATTGATTTGTTCCATAGAATAGAGGAGGGAGAGTAAACAGCCCTACTAGAGACCATAGAGATGAGAAGCAGGCTAGATGACCCTAGACCATGATGACCCTAGAGCTGCTCTTCAAGACGGGCTGAATGAGAGAGCTCCCTCCCCTGCATTCACCGTGTGCCCCATCTTGAAGAGTGGCTCCGTGGTCATCATGGTGGGTGGTTACTCTCTGGTCTGTTTCTCATCTCTATGGTCTCTGGTAGGGCTGTTTACTCTCTCTTTTCTATTCTATGGGGGGCGGGAATCAATCATGCAAGGCATTTTTTTAAACAACCGGGCAGGAAGCCTCCAGTGGGGCTGGGACCTTCAGCGGGTCCAGAGGCCTCCACAGCAGCCACTCTGGAGACTCCTGGTGGAGGTGTATTCACCCCATAAGACACACAGACATTTTTCCTTAGTGTTGAAGTGCATCTTATAGAGAGAAAAATGTGGCATTTTCAACACAAATCAAATTAACCCCCCCCCCTAACCACCAACCCCAAACTAATTTTAGTTTGGAAGAGTGCTGCAGACAGCAGTTGTAGGAAAATGGAGCTACTGTTTCCATCTCTAGGTCATTGATGCTGGCTGGCTTGCAGAGCCTAGTCTGCAAATAATAATAATAATAATAATAATAATAATAATAATAATAATAATAATAATAATAATAATAATAATAATAAGACAACAGGGTGAGGTCAGAGGGATCTCAGCAGATTACATAGAAGGCGTCAAGTTGCAGCTAAGAGAATAGGCAGCACTTGCTCATCTGTTCTCTCATGTTCTGCTGATCAGGAAGGGACAATGCCAACCTGACACTTAGTCCCTTGACCAAACTGAGGAACATAAGGTGGGTTTAATGCAAATCCTTCTGTCACCAACAAATTAGTATAATAAATTCAGCTCTGAGAATCAAACAATGGGAGGGAATGCTGCATATCTTAAGGAAGGATAGGTACTGTTATACAGCAGTCCCCCGACACATCACAAGACGCCCCAAATATATTGTGGGATCTGCCATCCCCACCTCCGTTTTCATGATGGAGGCCCCATCAGAGGCCTCTGGCCCCAGCCGCAGATGCCTCTGGCCCTCATAGAAGCCTTTGGACCCATCCATGACCCCAGGGGAGGCCTCCAGACCAGCCGTGGAAGCCTCCAACCCTCCCTAAGGCCTCTTGAACCCCTGCAGTGACAGTGCCTGCATATTGCGGATTTTCATTCATCACAGGTGTTTAGAGAACCTAACCACCCACAATAAACATATGACTACTGTAATCCCAAAAGGAGGTAAGGCATTTCCACAGCAAAACTGAGAAATGGTTTGACTTCTTTCCAAACAAGGCAAATTAAGTGGAGACCAATGGTTCAAGTTGAACCATGTCACTCCTTGGTGCCCACTTCCATGCTGCAACTGGATGTGGAAGCGTTTCTAACTGCACCAGTTCTGCCTCCGTCACCTGCCAAAGTGCAAAGTGATCCTTTATACTGCATGATCCTTCCCATTCTGAGGGCCACATCCAGTGTCTGCAAAGATCCAAATGACTTCATGTGCATCTATTGTATCTAGTCTCAATTGTCTGTGCTTGCATGTATGCCCTCTTGCTCTTGCTCTCTCACACAAACATGCATACACAATTCTTTTAAAAATACTAAAAACCCTGCAGTTATGAATATGGGATATTTTGCTTCTGTATCCACAATTCTAAACATTGGGGGTGGCGGCGGGGATGGGGGGTGGGGGGAGAGATAGTTTTACTTTTAAAAAATTGTAACTTGAAAACCCTTCTCAGTTTTGTCACATAGCAGTAGCAGGCTGTCTGTTACATCTGTGCCAAATTTGCTGCTGACCCATAGTCCAGTTTCAAAAATACAAAGTTTTGTTTGGGCTGCCCCCATTTTTAGAACTGACTCATAGAATGTTGATTTACTCTGCTGCACGATGACATTATAAAATATACTGTAAAATAATGTACTAACATTAATAAAAGGAACACACAAGGGAGGAACCCATGTTTACGTAATGGGTTGTGTGAAGCAAAGAGAAATTCATAGATAAGAAACCCTGTCAATATTACAGCTGCCAGTTTTAAAAATGAGGCATTCTAGAATCTTAGAGGAAAGGAGTACTGAAGCAAAGACGTGAGAGAAGGGTCTCCTCTCTTTACTTTGATCTAGCTGAATTAATAACTAAAAAGTCATTCTAAACTAAAATGAGTTCTCAGGAAATACAGTCCAATATATGAAAAGAAAGGTGGCAGAACTCTCTGAACATCACCAGATTGCACTTCAAATGAGATGTGCTTTTATGGGCTGTGTGTCTCAGTAACTCATTAGTTTCAGAAACACCTCAGAACTGATGCAACTGACTACCAAGGAAAAGATCCTCTGGCACTCTTACGTGCTACAATTTAATCTTTACCCACACATTTTCCTTACTTCTGCATGCAACAGTACAAGACAATAGTTTGGCGTCTGAAAGGAAGACTCTGGTTAACCCAATCCAATGAAAGCTGTGGAATTCTGGTAGGAAATGTTGGTCTTTTTCCTTTTAACTAATGGAACAGATGGCAAAGAGCGAGAAAAAAGGCTACATATCTTACCCTAAATGCTGATTAAGGGTCAAACTAGACAATGGATATGGAATGGATTTCTTGTCCAGTTTCAAAAATACAAAGTTTATTTATTTATTTATTATTGAATTTATACCCCGCCCATCTTCCCGGGGGAACTCTGGGCGGCTTCCAACAGGCTGACCAATGCAGCAATATTCATACAGATTCAAAATACAAATACAACAAAACAACAAACAAATTAGAGTTAAAAACACAGGTAGCACCCTTGGCATACGAACAAGTGTGGCTCAGCAGCCCAACATCTTACTAAGAAAAATAGACGGCGAATGGTGGATGGCGGGATTTAAAAAAAAACTGAAATAAATTAAGCTTTTGTTTGGGCTGCCCCCATTTTAGAACTGACTCGTAGAATGTTGATTTGCTCTGCTGAACGATGACATTATAAAATATACTATAAAATAATGTACTAACAGTAATTAAATTGGAATGTTTTTCTCTCTTAGCAAGCCCTACCTTTCATTCCAACATGCTTTCTTCTGTGACCTGACACTAGGACACTGATGGTGAACTTTTTAGAGGCTGAGTGCCCAAACTGCGATTCAAAACCCACTAATTTTTCACAAAGTGCCAATACAGCAGTTTAACCTGAATACAGGTGGCTGTGAAAGTGCGATGTCGGGTGCCACAGAAAGGGCTCTGAGTGCCACCTTTGGCATCCATGCCATAGATTTGCCAACACTGGACCAGGAAGTAAACATTGGTTGAACTGCACCTCTGGTTGATGAGGTACAGCTGTGACAGATAAAATACCCCCCCCACACACACACACACCAGTAAACTAGGAACCCTTTAACTAGTCCGACTCTGAATCTTGAAATTCAACCTTGTGCAGTGGAAGAGAAGGCACCTCATCCCACAGATTTCCATGAGAGACACGTAAAAGGGACATTGGTAAAAGAAGAGTACTGCATGAGAAGTCCAAACTGATGGATAATGAACATGAATTATTTTAAGAAAAAGTGTTAGAATTTGTTAGTTGTAAACACACACACACACACACACACACACACACACACACACACACACACACACACACACACACACACACAATCTTCAGCTCCTTCACATAAGGAATTAACTCACTCTTTTCTACAGAGAATCCTGAAGAAACTTTCCTCAAAAGGAGCTGCTGTCTTAAACGCAGAACTTCTGCTTCTAATGCTTCAACTCGCCATTTCCACGGGGAATTCTGTCTACATACTCTCTTGGCCAGATGCTCGGCATATTCTTTGCTGCTTTTATCTGGGGGTTTTGAACGGATAATAGCTAACGCCAGTGCCACTTGTGAGGCTTTCAAGTACCATGTCACATCTTCTCTATGCTCCATGTCTGTCCGAACACAAAAATTGATAAAAGGTATATTAGGATTCTTCTCCCTAAATAGATAACTACAAATAATAATAAAATAGAAAGCTTGGCTACATACTTTAGGTAAGAAAAGAAAGATTTAGGAAGAGATTTCATAGACTTGCTGAGGTCTCACATTGATCAAAGGATACAGTACATCAACTGTATTAAATTAAATATTTACAAATACAGTGGTACCCCGACTTAAGAGCAGCTCAACTTAAGAGCAGCTCGACTTAAGAGCAGAAAACTGTTGGCATTTTAACTGCCGCCTTGCAAATTTTAGATATGGTCTGCTCAACTTACAAATAAATTTTTTATTTTTAACTTTTTTATTTTTTTAAATAGGTACCCCGACTTAAGTTGAGGTACCACTGTATCACCAAAAGCATACAATTTTGACAATCTGAAAACAACAGAATGAATCAAAAGCCTCTCTGATAGCATGTTCTCTATAAATGGACTATATATGCTAGAGGAAGAACACAAACTTTAGAGTAAACAAAACAGCATTCAAAATTGGTTTTAAATAATTCCCCCCCCCGCCGCCATCTGCTATCTGCTAGTTGTTTTAGTTTATTGACTGTTAGTGTTTTTAAATTGTCCTATTTAATTCTTTTGATATTGTTTACACTTCTTTGTTGTGAACCGCCCGGAGTTCCTCCGGGAAGCTTAATAATAAAATAAATAAATAAATAAATAAATACTTGCAAAGAGTACATATTTAAGTATACATATGATATGAGATTATAAGGAAGTCCTAACAGCCAGGGGATCATTCCTGTGGAAGCATCATATGGAAGGGGAAACCCCCAATGTTCACACCATGCTCCCATCTCAATTAGTGCACAACTTTTCAAAGGTTACAAAATAGCTTCTCTGCTGAAAGTTAGGCTAGAGTGCTTGCTGTAGGAAACCAAATACATTATACATCACAATGCCAATAAGTGTCGTGGCTGCAGAGAAAAACTAAACATATACTGCTATGAAAATATAATATTGGCACAACTGATAAGCCAATATTGAGGGGCACAAATACAGTGGTACCTTGTATAAAGGAATTAATTTGTTCCAAATGAAATTATGTTAAGCAAATTTTCCTTGATACAAATTTCCCATAGGAATGCATTGAAAATGGAGTAGTCCCATTTTTATGTTGTACGGATTTGCCCCATAGGTAATTCTGTTAAGCAAATTTCCCCTATCTCTGGAATATTTTATGTTTTACAAATTTTATGTTATACAAACTGTTTGTTATACAAGGGTCCACTGTACAGCACATTCATTACAGGAGGGGGCAAGTGTCTAGCAACTCCCTTCATCTCACGCCGCATAACCCTTCTTAACCTCCAAGGCACATAGATGGGTCATCTTTTGTTTTGTTTTTAATTAGCACGAGGTGAGGAGGGAGAAGGATTTGGAATGAGGTATGAAGATACCTTGTGAATGGAAATAGCTGTGGCTTCAATGGAGATGAGGAAAAAACAAGTAGGAGCTATGGCACAAAGCAACCAGAAAACGTGCATGTGGAACCTTGTTTAAAACATTCTTTTTTAGCATTACAGAAAATGCTACTTCTCTCTGCAAATACAGTAGTCCCCTGCCACATCACGGTTCATAATCCGCAGTTCTGGTATATCGTGGATTTTTTACGTGTCCCCCACCACCACCACCTTGGAAAAATGAACTGAATGCAGGGATTTTTCGCCTATCCCACACTGGTCCTGGTGGTGAGCTTGGCTAGGTTAATAGCAGTGGTAACACTAGTGGGTAGTGTGGTATAACATAAGCATTTGGTAAGGCCCGAGCTGATTACAAGGTATACTCCTTCCAACCCCATGACACTGAAGATCAGGAGATCACTGAGTGGGGGGGGGGCATTGGAAATCCCCTGGGTCTGGGAGGAGTCAGTTGGAGGCACCTTATACCTGGGGGTGGTACATCAATTTGCTGGCCTCAGAGACACTGTCTGGGGGGACTGTGCCTCCAAAGGGCAAGGGACTCGCCCGGATATACAATACAGTTGGTAAGGTCTGGGGAGACCTCTTGGGTCCAACTTGTTTTCCGCACTACAGCCGCCTCCTCTTGGTTGTATGTTAAACAGCTAAATAAAGTGTGGCCCGACTTGTGAGACTTGTGTCTCTCCTCTTTATTTCGACCTGGAAGGGCAACAGCTCTTACTTCTAAATCAGCATGTTCAGAATTGAGCTGCTGCCCTACATGTATGGCAGAAGACATGTAGAAAAAGGGGCAGGGAAGAGGAAGGAGAGAAGGAGGATATACTTCCTATATCTGGAATCTGAGTCATGGCAACTAGACTTCTTTTCTTGCAAGATCGAAATGTTTTGCTACTCATCCAAGCAGCTTTGTCAGTCTGAGGAAAGTTAGTGGCAAGTCCTCCATTTTATAGTTCACCTTGATTTCACATTCAGTCCTAAATGACTTGAGAGTAAACCCCAAACATAGAATTGCATTTTTATTTTATTTTAGCGGTAAAACCTTCAGACTGGCAGGGTTCACAAAAGTTACAGTACTGCCCTACATCTGGCTACCTTAAAACATAAGCTATTTGCTTCTTCTAAAAGTAGCTTATTTGATGTTCATTTGAATAAATTACAGTTGCCAGTGTTTTGAAAATCTGGGCAGCCTAATCCGTTTATTACACAAATTATTAGGTAACTTTATATGCATAATATGTAAATTTAAACTTGGGCAAATATATGGATTTCCATATTAGGCAAATTAAGGACATTATTTGTTGCATGTTCTCCCTCTTTGTTTAAATGTTGGCATCAGAATTCCAGAAAAACACTATGGTTTAAACTACAGCAAAGCCTTTTACTGTGTGGATTGTGAGAAGTTATGTGCCGTTCTGAAAGAAAAAGAGCTTGATGGTCCAAATATATCCCTCTGGTTGAAGAAAAAAGTTCAACAGTGACAAAAGGAAAATGGCTTGATGGACAGTTCTTGCCCATTTTTTTAAATTTTAAAAATAAAGAATGAAAGAATGAAAGAACAAAAGACCTGTACACTGGAATAAACTGAAGTTTCAGGATACCGTCCACTTTTCAGATGGTAATTCTGAAAAAATGCCTAAACTGTAGGTATACAGTATTTCCACTTCTAGAAGGCTTAAAGGACGAAAGTATTCACTAGATACTCTCCAAACTGGGGGAATGGGCTGCAAAATGGCAAATGCGTTTCAATGTAGCAAAATGTAAAGTAATGCATACTGGGGCAAAAAATCAAAACCTTATCTATCAATTCATGGGCTCTGACCTATCTGTGATGGATCAGGAAAGAGGTCTTGGTGTACTGGTGGACAGCTCAATGAAGGTGTCTCCCCAATGTATGGCAGCAGCGAAGAAAGCCAATTCCATGCTAGGGATTATTAAAAAGGGGGTTGAAAATAAAACGATAGTAAGTCTGCACCTGGAGTATTGTGTACAATTCTGGTCACCACATCTCAAAAAAGGAACTGGAAAAGGTGCAGAGGAGTGCAACTAAAATGATTACTGGGCTGGAGCACCTCCCTTATGAGCAAAGGCTAAAACATTTGGGGCTCTTTAGTCTGGAAAAAAGGCGCCTGAGGGGGATATGATTGAGACGTACAAAATAATGCAGGGCATGAGTCAAGTGAATAGAGGGTCACTCTTCTCTCTCTCACAAAATACCCAAACCAGGGGACATCCCCTCAAACTGTGGGTTGGGAGAGTGAGAACAGATAAAAGAATTTTTTTTAACCCAGCGTGTTGTTAGCCTGTGGAACTCCCTGCCACAAGAGGTGGTGATGGCATCTAGCCTGGATGCCTTCAAAAGAGGATTGGGCAGATTCCTGGAGGAGAAGTCCATCCCATGTTACAAACCATGATGATGTGTATTCTCCAGGCTTAAAACCAGGGTACTTCAAGGGCCAGATGCAGGGGAGTGGTATCAGGAGACAGATACCTAGTCTCATGTGCTCCCATAGGCATTTGGTTGGGCCACTGTGAGATACCGGAAGCTAGACTAGATGGGCCTTTGGCCTGATCCAGCATGGCTCTTCTTATGTTCTTATGTACTTTTAAATTTCTAATGCTCCTATTCTAAATAGTTCTCAGTTGTTGTCCCATTTTCAGAGGCTGAAGATTAACAAGGTTACGGGCAGGGGAGGGTCTTTCAGTATTGAGAATTCGTCTAAATACCTGGTGGTGATGGAAGAATGAAATGAAGTCTGAGATGAAGATTCAAAATGCCAATTCAGCTCCTTTCTGCAGATTAATTCTTGCTGACTTAAAAAAAAAGAATGGAAAAATGCTTCAATTGAACTTTGCAATAATTATCATTAAGTTTGTATTTGGACCACTACTTCCTCTTTCTTCCAGATAATCCTGTGGTAAAATGACAAGATGAGTAGAAATAAACCACCCTAAAGGGCTAATGGGGTAAAGCGCTATTAGCAGGATATAAGCTTGTCTAGACAACAGAATTTGCTGCGGTTCAGCTAAATTATGACAAATAAAAACCCACACCTCCTCTGGCTGTTATTATCACTTCATGAACCAACCATTTCCCTCCTCTACTTTTCCTCCTAATTTAGGTCATCACTCCTTGGCCCACAAGCATTTATGTCTAAATTAGAGGCTTACTTGCTATCTTTATTACTAACTTAACCCACTGCAAGGGAATAGGAGTAGGAGGATGGTATTGTACTCTTGGCTATGAAGGCAGCACAGTCAAGAAAGTAACAAAAAGACTCCTACTCTTTCTAGCCCAGCTCTTAATTTCGTACTGCTGTTGCTGTAAGTTCAGCATAAATGCATGTCATTGTTCTCTTATCAACAGAAACAAACTGTAGTTGGGAGAACAGGTTGTAATAGCAAAACTCTATCATTTGTATCCAGTGGTGTTGGTTAGGCTCTGGCTGGCAACAGCTCTACACTGCTCTTTTAGCAGCTTTGGATCCTATTGTAATGTTGGAGCTGAATTGCAGATGAAGAAATGTAACGGTCTTACAATGTTATCCAAGTAAGCTGGACCAGCAGACTCATACAGAATACTCCTGCAACATGATTCATAGCTACAGCACTACCCTAGGCTGGAAGACTACACTAAGGTAACCTTGCTGGATAGTGCTTCCAAATAGTCTACTATACATCAGCTGGTTCTGATCCCTAGTCAAAAGCCCCCAATATCTAGCATGTAATTGCATGCAATAGCCTTATATCTTATTTAAAGTACTTGCACGTTGATGGCTTGCAATTTCAAATATCAAAAGGCTTTTAAAGCATATGCATAAAGCCATGTGCAAGGATTCCTGTCTCTGATTCTAACTTTTGACTTCTGCAAAAATCCACCTCTAGATGTGGACATAAACTTGGGATGTTTCCAGAGGAAACTTTTATTTGTACCAACACCCTGCCTCTTTCACAGAAGCTTGCAGGGAAGCTCAAGTACTCCATCCTCTGCTTCTGAACTGCCCATGTTTTTTTCCACCTTTCTTTTTTTTTAAATAGAAAACCTATTCAGAATGAAAAGACAGCTAGCTGCATGGTATCTTCCGACTTGGGTCCCCTGATATTATCAGACTGCAATTCCCAGAAATCCTGGCCAGTATAGCTAGTGGTGAAAATTTCTCGGAGTTTTAGTCTAAGAATATCTCAATACGCAAGACAGAGAACGACTTATCTGGATGAAACTAAAAAGAAGAAAACATAGGTTTACAGAAGGAGTCCACACAATAACCTGTAAAATAGGGCAATTGAGGGAGGGAGGAACAGAGGGACGGAGGGAGGGAAGGAGGGAGGGAGGAGGGATGGATGGATGGATGGATTTTGGAAGATCTTTTTCTGCAAGCACTCCACACATAATATTAAATTGCTATCAAAATCAGCAGCTATCTGACATCACAACTCTTACTGTATTAAATGCTACAAGGCTACCATTCAATGCAGCACCCATTCCATTTCAACACCATTTAGCTTCAGATGAAATGAACAGACTATTTTCTTTGGAGTTAAAAGCTTCTGTCTCAGTATATGCATACAAATACAGTTTCAAAGAGCCGCTTGAGTTGCAAACAACGTAAAACCAGTACAATAATAATCCAGCAACTATCCCAAAATGGTATTTGTCCTAATTGACTGGTCAATTACAACTGCACATGATGATGACAAATTATTTACAATTCTGTTGCTGTCGTGTGCAACAGCTATTAAGAAATGGACCCATCAATTATAACTCCAGTGGCATAAAGAACACAGAAGTAAGGGGGTATAGATATCTCAAATGGAGTTGGATTACCATGTAGTTCAATAATTCTAAGTAACAGTATGATAAAATTAGCATCAATTAGTGCACCTATCACAATGGCATGTGTCCATAATAAACAGCACCATCAGCAGGGCATTACCAATCAGCAAAGCCTACAGCCTGCCCATCATATGCTAAGCAGCTACTCCATAACACATATTACCTTCTAACACATAATATTACCTTCTAGAAATGTATAACTTACAGATTTCCCACTACATTTGATTTAGTGATTGGAAACACTTCGGACCTTTTCACACGACCCCTAAGATCCGCTGGCCACTTAAATTCGGACCAGAGATCTTAGGGGTTTGTCGCTGTTCCTGCGTTCCCACCTCCTCCGCACCCCTGGCTGCTGGCTGCGTGGGGGGGGGGAGAGAGAGAACAAAAGAAAAGAATGCCGGCTTACTTCCATTCTGCTGGTCTCACTCTGTTCCCGGCAGCATTCAGCTCTCTTAAAGGGGCGGGGGGCAAAACACAACAACAAACAGAAGCAAGGAGAACCCGGCACTCACTACATTACATCTGCATCAGGGATTTTCACCCCCGGAGAGCAGGTACCTGAAAAGTGCGCTGGGACGCGTTTAGGTGGGCGTGGTCGCACTTAATTATCTGTAAATTCCGGAGCTGGTGGGGAAACAATTTTAAGCTCCGGAGCTGGGAGCCATTTGCGGCAGAGTTTAGGGGTCGTGTACAAAGGGCCTTAGAAAGGCCTAAGCTGGAAGGCTTTGCAGACTAGTATTGCTCCCAGAGAGCACTAGGGCAGATTTTTGAACAAGAACCTAGGCAGAAATAGGCCTAGACTAGGCCTTGAACCCTTCCTGCTTAGACCTTTCTTGTGGCACAGTGCTTAAACTGCTGTACTGCAGCTCAAACTGTGCTCATCACTTGGGGTTCAATCCCAGGTAGCCGGCTCGTGGTTTAATCGGCCTTCCATCAAAGGGGTCCATTAAAATAAACACCCAGCTCGCTGGGTTGAAGGGGCAATGTCTAGCCTGCATAAATAAATTGTTAACCACCTAGAGAGTGCTTTAAGCACTATGGGGCAGTATATAAGCATAACAATATCTGCAAGGTGTTCCACTGGAACAAGGTGAGACATAATGGATTTTTCTTCTTTTTGTGTGTTCTTGGTAGGTTTAATGTTACCTTTTAATGTTGTAAGATACCCCTTCTAATTCCCTATTCTTAACTTGAATATGTTTTGAATGTTCTGGGCTGTATATTGTCCCTCATTATATTAAGCCACCTTGGGTCCTTTTCCAAGAAGAAAGGTGGGGTAAAAATATTCAAAATAAATAAATAAATAAAATCTTTGTATATGTCCGTCTGTCAGATGGAATGCCCAGAATACAGAATCCTGGGACATGTAGTATATAGAAATGGCACATTCCTAGGGCCCACACATGAGCAGGACTCTGCTCTTCAGACCCAACACTGAAACCACAAAGAATGGGACAACAAAGATATGGCTGCCCATAATGAATATGGGCAGCCATATCCTGTCAATCCAATTTTTCATTATTTGGAATTCTGAAGGGTACAAGTTCATCCTTCAGCAGGTAGGTTGTCTGAGGCCTGGAGCCACTACCTTACGTTGCCTTAGGGCACATCACTGGCAACATAAAATTTTGGCCAAATTTCTATTCAAGTTTTGAGCATTACGTTTCCATATGTTCCATCCTGCCTTTACTCCTGGGGAAATGGTTTTTCAAAAATGGATTGCAGTGCCTCATCCTATTTATTTATTTATTTATTTATTTATTTAGAGTATTTTAACCTGCCTTTCTCCTTGGAAAAGGGCCTAAGGCGTCTTACAGTAATGAGGGACAATACACAATCCAGTAAAATTAAGACATATTCAAGTTTGAGAGCAGGGAACTGAGGGACAACATTAAGGCTACAAGAGAACACGAGCAGTTAAAGACAGAGTAAAAATTCCATGTACTGTAAAAGAAACTAACATTGAAAACATAGTGTCAATGTAATCACACAAGGTTATAAGTGGTTATAAACTCAAAGTCTATATGTGATCATGTATGGTACATTCATATAAAGACACATAATGGGTAGTCCATCATTCAGGGAAAGCTTGCTTGAAGAGAAAAGTCTTTGCTTGTTTTCGGAAAGACAGCAGAGATGAGGCAGTCCTGGCCTCCACTGGGAGGGTGTTCCAGAGTCTGGGTGCAGCAGCCAAGAAGGCCCTTTCATGTGTTCCCACGAGACGTATCTGTGAAGGTGGTGGGATGGAGAGAAAGGCCTCTCCTGATGACCTGAACACCCGAGCCAGTTCATACTGTGAGATTTGATCTTTGAGTCAGCTTGGAACCAGGCCCTACAATCCTGGTTGCTATGAACCATTTTCTCCTGGCTACACCTCTAGAGCAAGCAACCAAGTCCCTCAAACACCAATCTACATACTACTATTCCTAGCCCCTTGAACTTCAAATGCCTAATACTTTTGGGCAGTCAATGCCAGGATGAAGCAAGCACCCTTTAAAAACTGGTGCCTGAACCACCTCTTCGCATTACTGGATCTCCATGGTTACTTGAAGGAACAAAGGTTTTCAAGTATTCAACCAGTTTTCCCCCAGAGGGAGTGAATACACATGCACACTTCTCTTTATAGGTTTGTTTTTATCTGTTCATTTCACAAGAGGGTGGCAGAGAACTTTGGAGCTGGAAGGTAAACACACTCTCCTTTTCATCCTACTGACATTCACTTATTCCATACAATCTATTTTTTTAAAAGATGAATTATTATTTATTACTGCTCTGACTGGATTTTTAATACTACAGTGCTTGTGTTTTCCATGTTTGCATTTTGCATTTCTCAATGTGGCATTAAAAATCAATACTTACTGCACATACTTATTGTTCTTAGCTTTAATATTGATTTTTAATGTTGCAAGATGCCTCTTTAGCTCACTGTTCTTAGGTTTACATATTGTCTTTTAATGTTAACTACAGTTGTATACTCGCTGTTTCCGACATTAAATGTTGTCTTTCAATGTCGAAAGCTGCCTTGGGTCATTTTCAAAGAGAAAGGCTGGTTAAAAATATTTTAAATGAAATAAAAATAAAATAAAATAAAATAAATTCTTGCCTTGTGTGTGTAATGTTATTTTTCCTCACCCCAACTGGCTTTCATTCTGGGGGAAGAATTTTACCAGACAGATATAGTTTTCACCATAGAGGCCCCTGTATATATGGAAGTGGATGTAGCAGGAAAAGGAATTTGGCCTAAAATTTCACAGTGTCACTCATATTTTTATGGCAAGCAGAACATGACATGAGGGAGGCACCAGAGCTCCCTGTGTAGTTTTTGCCTGGCTGCTCAATTGCTTGGGAGAAAGATTAATGGTGGAGATCTGGACTTGGCCCACCTTTATCCAAATGTTTAAAGCAAAGCAAAAGCAAAGTGTTCTGCTTATATACCGCCCCATAGCACTTCAAGCACTCTCTGGGTGGTTTATAATTATTTTTAATTATGCAAGCTACACAACCCCAACCCCCCAAGCAGGTTGCTCATTTTACCGAACTCGGAAGAAGGCTGAGTCAACCATGAGCTGGCTACCTGGGATTGAACTCCAGGTTGTGAGCAGTTATAGCTGTAGTACAGGCGTTTAACCACTGTACCACAAGGCTCTTGACTGAAGAGTTTAGACTGCATATATTTGTCATGCAGTGGCATATATAGAAATAAATCTGCATCCTTTCCTACACCCAAAGAATGAAAGTCACTTTGGTCCTTCAAAACACAACCTACAGTCTTCAATTTTACCAGCATTCCTCTATGCAACCTTTCTGAAGAGGTTTAGAGGGGTTTGACCAACTGAAACGCACGGAGGGGATGGAGGCTGAGTCCCCCCCCCAAATTACTGTAACACGTTGATTTATGAGCATAATTTGAACCGGAAAAAATGCTTGTAAACCAAAACACTCTGATATCAAAGCAAATTTACCCATAAGAAATAATGGAAACTTAGATGATTTGTTCTGGGGTCTCATTGACCACATAATGTACACACAAAATACCAAAACTCACAAAAGAAGTTGGCTAAAAGTCCACGTCCAATGTGGGAAATCAGGAGGGGCTAGCAGCTGGGGGCGGAGCTATGACGTTACAAGCATGCTCAGTAGCGTTAGGGTTTAGACCAATAAACGCCGTTATTTGGGCTTGAGCTAGCGTGGCAGTTTCTGATTGGTTGGAAAACTGCCACGGGGTAACATGGGAATTGTAGTTTTATTGTTTTAATAAAAAGGCTTTGCTGGGTGCGGCGAGCAAGGAGTCTCCTCCATTTTGTGCACCAGATACATGTGTCTGAGTCTTTTTTCAATCCGCCCTGGGGCTTGCTGCTCAGGCTTTCTTGGCGGGTTCCCACATCTGGCGAGCTGAACCAGGAGTACTTTTTCTTCATCACTCACCCTCAGTCCGGGAGAAGGGACATCGAGCGCGCTCAATTTCACAATCGGAAGGCAGCCTTTCGATTCCTGGGTGAGTGACCCCCCCTGAAACATGGGTTCTGCACTATCTACTGCCCAGCAAGCTTTCAGAGACGACCTTAAATCTCTACTACTGAAAGATGGTCATCAAACCTCCACTTCTGAGGTGGAAGATCTGATTAAAGCCATAGACGAAAATTGCCCTTTTTATCCAGAGGGTGGCTCCCTAGATTTACAAGAATGGGACAAAGTAGGGGCTGTTTTTCATAATCATCCTCGCATCACAATAAAAGTCCTGTACACATGGTGCAAAATTCGTTCTTGTTTGGCTAAATTAACACCCCAAAACATAGCTCAGAACAGTCAACTCATGCGGCCCCTTAACCATCCTCCACCGGATCGTGGAAAGCCTCCGGACTTGTCTTATTTGGCCGTGGAACAGCCTGCAGCACTGCCAGCGCCCTCACCACTTCAGCAGACGCTCTCACAGCCGCCATTACCACCACCCCTCGCATCCCCCCTCAGGGCGACCATGCCGGCTCAGCAAGCACAGCTGCAAGCTCAGCAGCCACCGGCTTACAAAGGAATTTACCCTTCATCAAACAATTTGCATGACTATTCATCACGCCCTCCTTGTGAGGCTTCAGGAAGGATCACTAAATTAGCTCTGCTTGATGGCTCATTAACTTTTCCAGAGGCTGGTGCAGAGGACTCTAATGCATTGTTTCCTGTGATTACCACCCCGGCGGGCGGGAGGAACTGGGAGGCGATCAGTTACAAGCTTGTGAAGGAGTTGGCTAAATCAGTCAAGGAGAATGGTGTGCATGCCCCTTACACTTTAACGATTTTGCGTAGTGCTGGAACTTTGCAATTGCTCCCTGAGGACTGGAGGGCTATTGTGGACACAGTGCTTTCTCCTACACAGCGCTTGATGTTTTTTCGTGAGTGGGAAATGGCCACTCAGGGCTATGTGAATGCTCACGCTCAACAAGGCGTTAATACCACTAATTGGTATGAGCAAATGATGGGGTATGGGACATTTAGAACGCCTGCAGCTCAGCTTGTGATTCCTGCAAGGCGTTTGGAGGCTGTTACACAAAATGCTTTGACTGCATGGGACAAAACTCCTGTTGCAGAGGGGGCTGCCTCTGTGACCTCCCTTAGCAGCATCAAACAAGGTCCTAAGGAATCTTTTCAAGCCTTTGTGGATCACCTCATGACTGCAGTCATGAAGCAAATAGAAAGCCCTGAGGCACGCAGAGTCCTTATTAGGCAGCTTGCTTTTGAGGGCGCAAATGAGGACTGCCGCCAGTTGTTGCAGCATTTAATGGCCGATTCCAGCAAACATCTGGAAGACATGTTGAGGGTATGCCAAGGAGTTGGCACGATTTCCCATAAGACTGCTTTGTTGGCTGCAGCACTGAAACAACAGCCTGAGGGGGCGGGAAACAGGAGATGCTTCGGTTGTGGAGAAATTGGGCATTTCAGGTCCCAATGCAGGGCTACCAACCAGGCAAGACCAAAATCTAAATGCCCTTGGTGTGGAAAAGGTTTTCACTGGGCGTCTCAATGCAGAAGCAATCCTTTGCCTCACTCCCAGGATCAGGGAAACACGAGGGCGGGCCTTTCCCAGGCCCAGGAAAAACAATAGGGAGTTCAGCCTCGTCGCCAGTAGATGGCGCCAATCTAGCCCCAGGAGTGGTTCTTTGGAAAACAGTGGAATATGTCTTGGTCTTCCCTCCTTATCAGTCAGTAGAGATTTCCACTCAAGTGGTTGGGCCCCTCCCTCCTAGAATTTCTGCCTTAATCCTGCCGCATGGGCCAGCTGCCCGGAAAGGACTCATGGTTATACCAGGATTGGTTACATTGCAACCCCAACAGAGACTATCAGTGTGGGGTTGGACGCCGCTTGTTACGTCTGTTGTTTTAGAGCCTGGGGAACCAGTGGCTGAGCTTATGCTCCTCACATTAGCGGATGATGATAGCCAGGGGGAGCTCTTCACTTCTGTCCCTCCAGAAGTAGCCCCATTAGCTATGGCTGTGATTGCTGTGTCTTCAAAGCGCCCAAATTTGTCTCTTCAAATGGGAGGCCGGGAAATTCAAGGCTTGATTGATACTGGAGTGGACATTACTGTTATTTCAAGAAACGATTGGCCTCCCTCATGGCCCACAGTCCCTACAGAAGAGGTGTTTGGGATGGGGGGGGCTATGAGCCCGCTCATAAAAGCCTCCATCCTATCCTTTTTCAAGCCCAGTCTGGCAACACCTATACCATCCGTCCTTTAATAATGGACATTCCCCTCACATTATGGGGACGGGACTTGCTGGGCCAAGCTGATGCAGTGCTCCATACAAATTTTTGATACGGGCCTCCCCTGCTGCGCCACGCCATGCCTTGCCCTTGGCATGGAAGCCTGGCCCACCTGTGTGGGTCTATCAGTGGCCACTGCCCCGGGAAAAACTGTCAGCAGCGGAGGCCTTGGTCAACGAGCAGGTTCAATTGGGGCATCTTGAGCCTACAGTCAGTCCCTGGAACTCCCCAATATTCGTCATAAAAAAGAAATCTGGGAAATGGAGATTGCTACAGGATCTGCGCAGGGTTAATGAGCATCTGGAGGATTTGGGCCCTCTCCAGGCTGGGGTTCCGAACCCAAACTTAATTCCTTAGGATCACAAGGTCTTGGTTGTGGATCTTAAGGACTGTTTTTTCTCTATCCCCCTGGTGCCAGGGGACCGCAAATATTTTGCCTTTACTCTGCCTACCTACAATAACTCCCAACCAACTGCTCGTTACCAATGGGTGACCCTGCCCCAAGGTTTGAAAGCTAGTCCCACGTTGTGCCAGCATTTTGTGGCCCTTGCATTGCAACACTTCAGAGATCGCCACCCAGAATTGCAGGTTTATCATTACATGGATGACATTCTGGTCCATGGCAGGACACTTCCCCCTGACATCATTGCTCAGTTAGAACGGGACCTTTCCCCTTACGGCCTTGTTATTGCCCCGGAGAAAGTTCAAACAATGCAGCCCTATCAATATTTGGGACATAAGTTAACAGCCTCGTATTCTATCCCATTGATACCAACTGTGGTGCTGCCCCCAGCACTCACTCTAGTGCAACTGCAGCAATTGCTAGGGCAGATCAATTGGGCCCGCCCCTTCCTAGCCTTGACAACTGCTGAACTCTCTCCACTCTTTGCTGCTCTTGTTGGTCGTTCTGATCCTGCTGACAAGATTCCTGTTGATGCGGACATTACTCAATAAGCGTTTTCAGATGGTTGCAGTGGATCGTGTCCCATCTCTGAATGACTGTTCTCTATCCTGTGCTGTCCTGCCAACCAGCTGCCTTCCCACTGCCATCCTGTATACACCGGACAACCCTCGTCGAGTGCATTGTTGAATGGCTGCACCCACCAAAAAGTGTCTACTCAATCATTGATTCTACCTCTGACCTGATCAAGAAATGCCACCTTAGGGCTGTTCAACTTTCTGGCAGGGATGTTTCTACAATCAACCTTCCCTTCAAGCAAGATCAACTTGATTTTCTGATGGCTTCTTCAACCCCTTTCCAGATTGCAGTGGCTGATTTTTTGGGTCACTTTTCTTTCTCCCCTCCCAAGGACGCCCGCCTTACTTTTTTGTCTTATGTGCCTTATGAACTAACCTCTTGTTTTGTGTTGCAGCCTATTCCTGATGCAGTTACAGTTTTTACCGACGGGTCCAAAACCAGAGGCGTTGTTACCTGGCAGGATCAAGCCTCTGGGGAATGGCACTCTGCATTCACAGGCAAGCAGAGTTCTGCCCAGCGTGCAGAGCTAGCTGCTGTCATTTTGGCCTTTGACATTTTTAAACACCAGCCCTTTAATCTGATTGTTGACACTCAATATGTTTATCGTTTGCTGTTTGGTTTACCATTTTCTTACTTGAATCCCTCTCTGGACAGAGACTTGTTGACTTTGTTTTTTACTCTTCAGACATGGCTGAAGCAGCGGTGCTTTTCTTGTTTTGTAGCCCACATTCGCTCACATTCCAACTTCCCTGGGTTTTTGGCCGAAGGGAATCAGAGGGCTGATGAGTTATTGCATACTAACTGTTTTTCTGTGTTTTCTAGCCCTATTGTCATGCTAAGTTTCATCTACCAGCAAAGGTTTTGCATAAAAGGTTTTCAATCCCGATGACTCAGGCGAAGGACATTGTCTCTTCTTGTGCCTCCTGTTCCAAAGCCCCCACGGCCATTCCATATGATGCTGTCAACCCCCGGGGGACTCAAGCCAACTAGATTTGGCAGATGGATGTCACGCAAGTACCCGCTTTGGCACCCTTGGACAAACTGCATGTGACTGTGCACTTGTACTCAGGTTTCATCTGGGCTACCCCTGCCAAGGGTGAAACGGCTCGACACGTCATTCTACACTGCTTGGCGTGCTTTGCGGTCACGGGGGTGCCCTGCACTTTGAAACTGGACAATGGCCCAGCCTATATCTCTAGGGAATTTGCTCAGTTCTGTTCCCAGTGGAACATAAAACTCATTCATGGTCTTCCTTTCAATTCGACAGGTCAAGCCGTGGTGGAGAGAGCACATGGAACAATCAAAACCATGTTGTTCAAACAAGCCAACGGCAAGAATCTTCGGACTCAGGAGATCAGCCCCATGATTCATCAGGTTCTCTTCACTCTTAACCACTTGCTTACTCCCCATAACAGGTCGGCTACCCCGGTTGAGCTGCACTTTCGCTCAGAGGAACGGCTTCCCAGACCGTTGGTCGCTTATCGCCAACCTCCTGATCCACAGTGGAAGGGTCCTGTACCTCTCGTCACTTGGGGACGTGGGTATGCTGCAGTCGCCCTTGAGGATCGGACTGTTTGGATCCCTGCGTGCTGTGTCCGTCCCTGGCGATCTCCTCCACCAGCTGCCTCTCAGGAGTTGCTGAAAGCATTGATTGCACTGTTTGAAGATGATGATTAGATTTGGACTTTTGTTTGCTCTCTGTGTGCGTTTTATCAAAGCCAATTGTTTTGTACAGTTACATATTGTTCATTATGGCTGCTTTCCACTCCACAAATTATGGAAGATAGATTCCCGTATGTGTACCATAGCCCAAGAGCCCCGTTTTCAGTGGCAAAAAACATAAAAGAAAAGAGTGACATGTGGGAAATCAGGAGGGGCTAGAAGCTGGGGGCGGAGCTATGACGTTGCAATCATGCTCAGTAGCGTTAGGGTTTAGACCAATAAACACCGTTATTTGGGCTTGAGCTAGCGTGGAAGTTTCTGATTGGTTGGAAAACTGCCGCGGGGTAACATGGGAATTGTAGTTTTATTGTTTTAATAAAAAGGCTTTGCTGGGTGCGGCGAGCAAGGAGTCTCCTCCATTTTGTGTACCAGATACATGTGTCTGAGTCTTTTTTCAATCCGCCCTGGGGCTTGCTGGTCAGGCTTTCTTGGCGGGTTCCCACAGTCCAAACCATGGTTTAGGTACCTAGCTGTGGAATCTGCTCTGCTTGGCTTGGGACTAAACTGGATTTTACTCTATATTTTTAATTTGACAACAATAAAATGCAATTTGTAGCCCTATACTGTGCACACTTGACTACCTGCCCCATGACTAGAAATGGTTTGAAATATAAGAAAGGATGTTGAAAACAAATAAAAGAAAAATCTAAAGAAAAATACAACAAATCCTAACCTGCACTCTCGTCTGAAAAACTTTGTGGTTGGTGCAAGCTAGACCTCATTTCCTCTCTCCTCCCTCTGCTTTTGGGGCTACCTGAAACAAAACATTCTAGACAATCACCCACAATCCAGCAGGGTGAGAGAGACAGCCACCATTGGCTCACCTGTGATCATGTCTCCTGCTCCATTGCTTGTATATCAAGACATTGTTGATCAAGGCAAAATTTAGAAGAAATGTTTGCTTGCCTTGCAAAACGTTCTTAAACCAAGTTACTCTTAAAGCAAGGTATTACTGTATTTGAATGTTGGTTGTAATTTTTATTAATAAAAATGTATTTAGAAATCTTGCAGTGTGTTTTTTAAATTAAAACATTTTATTAACAAGCCTCCTGACAAGAGTCATTACAATTTTGAAAGGGAAAAGGGGCTCCATGGAGGTAAATGGCTGCAACTCCCAATTTTCCCAATTGGGGGTGAGAGAACACTACAGTTAGTTGATGCTTGTTAATTGCATATTAAATGCTTATACGCGTTTGCTTGTTTAGGTTTAAATAAATAATTTTTAAAAGAACATTTTATTGGTGGCCTAAAACAACCTCAGGGAGAAGAAGCATTCAAATAAATGCATGCAGATGTTGAGGAACAAGAATTTTCACCCCAAGGTCCTGCTGGAGATCATGGAATTTGTTAAGTAAAAGTGTGTTGGGGCAGGTTCTGGGTGTTGAATGATTTTTTTTTTCAGGGGAATGAGGAGCAAGGGAATTGCAAATCTTAGCCAGAAAGCTCACTCTTATCATGAAAGCACTTAGAAATTACAATAATAAAGTGGAAAATTTTAAAAATCCTAAAGATGTAATTTGAATGTTTGCATTTAATAAAATCAATAGAATTTAGGAGAAAATTTGTTCAGCATAGGGAGGTTAGTGTGAAATACAGCACTACTTCTCATGTGGGACAAAAGCCACCTCCTTTATGATTTGGTACTCCCCCTTCCCCATATTTTTCTTTTTAATTGGTGTGGCATGTCACTAATAACTCCTCAGTCCAGATTCTTGCACAAAACTGGTGCTCACATGTCCCATGTGGCTACCACATCAAGAAGAACACACCTGAAGCATACGGTGACAGTAAAAGCTTATGTCCTAATAAATTGGTTGGTCTTTAAGGTGCTTTGAGACCCTTCACTGTTTTTGAAGTGTGTGTGTGTGTGTAGAGCTAGCAGCTTCAGAAGCCAAAAGTACTGGGGAGAGGGTAGGAAAAAAAGATGAGGAAAACCAAGCAGGAAATGAATAGAAACCACGTTCAAAGAGTAATCAGAATTCCATAATTAATTACACGGCTGAAAGGGAAAAGATTCCTAACAATACATTAAAAATTCCTGGTGTTTGTATCCTTTATGAACTTGGTGCTTAAGTCCATTATTCCACAGTTTATCTCCCTGTTAGAAAATTAGTCTCTTCATCTTTGTCACATGAGGATATTTAACCTTAAAACCTTCAGAATCAGTGAATCAGAATCATAGTTTTAAATAAGAGCATTGTCTAAAAGTAGCATCAGAAATAACACCCACCGTATACTATCAGAAAACTTACAAAATTAAAATACATCCTCTACCTCAAAAAACTCAATATGCCCAATTTAAGTGTGACTATAAAATGAGACTTCATATCAGCTACAGATTATAAGGAATACTGTGCCAACACACAACTATGGTCCTTATTCCCATTACTGATATGTAACAGAAGCTTCTTGACGTACATGGAATGAAGATGCACATACTCTTCTACAAAATTTATAAGCCATATTTTGTCAAACCCTTCCTCTCTCATCTCTATTGGTAACATCATGTAAAAAATAACTGTAGGTAAAATCTTCATTTTAAAATTTGGGATTCTTCCAGACCAGGATAAACCAACTGTCGTCAAGTCTTCAAACATACATGACTTCCAGTTCCTACTCCAAATAACATTCATGGCTGATCTAGCAAATATGGGCTCATAAGAACATAAGAAGAGCTGTGCTGGATCAGGCCAAAGGCATATCTAGTCCACCTTCCTATGTCTCAAAGTGGCCCCACAAGATGTGTCTGGGAGCGCAGGAGACTAGATATCTGTCTCCTGATACCACTCCCCTGCATCTGGCCCTTGGAGTACCCCGGTTTTAAGCCTGGAGATGTTACATCTCCATTATGGTTTGTAACCTGCAATGGACTTTTCCTCCAGGAATCTGCCCAATCCCCTTCTGAGGCTCTCCTTTGGCTGATAGGAAGATAAATTATTTTCCACACTAAACATTCTTCTTTTCATTCTTCTTTGATAGATTACAAAGAAGCCATGATAATCTGCTATCATAAAAATAAGGTACCTTTTAAAAAATTGCTGTCAATGTTATCTTACTCCACAATCTTATTCCACAGCAAACCTAAGGAGACCAAATGCTTCTTGAAGATTTGGGGAAATTACCTGGCCGTATATTAAAAAATCTCACCGCGTTTCTCACTTGGGCCCTTAAGAGTGGTAGGAGCCCCAACTCAACAGAGATGGCTTACCTCCAGGCGCCCCCTTTGCAGAGGCCAGGGCGGCTCCAGGCCTGCTCGGAGGCACCCCGAGGCCTTTCCATTCCATTCTCTAGGCGACGCCACCGCCGTAGATTATTAGCCTGTTGCGACACGTTGCCTCTTGGCAAATCCCCACGACGCAGGGGGCCCAGGGGCGATATGGTTCAGACAATTTATTTATTTATTTATTTATTAAATTTATATAACTGCTCCGTCTAGCTCCACAGCTACTCTGGGCGGTTTACAAAGTTGAACAAATGTCAATCAAGACACGCCATAAACAACCCAATAATTTAAAATAATAATAATAATAAAAGGCTCTTTTAATCGTGAGGATGTGCTGTGGGTACAGTCTGTACACGGGCTTTCCCTCGTTTCTTTTAGGCCCACCTCCGGCCTCCCAAACTGCGTCCCTGCCCTAAGCAGTTCTACATAATCTTCAAAAGTCTGAACCCTGTGACACCATTTTGCACCAGTATACTATACCTTGGTGGGACCCGTCGTGGCAGAAAGGCTGGGAGAGGAAAAGCGAAAAGGGGAGGACAACACCCCCCCCCCGCTCACAGGCTCCCACCCTCTTCCAATCTATGAAGCAGCAAGGAGGGCTCCTTCTCTTTTTAGCTCTCTGGGGCCAAAGGAGAGGAACAGTACCATAAAATACGACTCCGCCCGGGGGGGGGGGGGACAGCGTGGCCAACTGCAAAACGGAGCAGGGCTCCTGTGCCTTCTTTCATAATGCTGGAGGAGCAGGAGGTGTTTTTAGCATGTCAACACCGACGTCCTCTTAAATCCCCTTCTCCAGAAGCTGTTTAGAAGGGGATTTTAGAGGACGTCTTTAAAAGAGAGTAGGGGGAGAATAATCACGTTTTACTGCGTACTCCTCCACCCTCTCCTTCCCCCCCCCCCCCAATTTAGCACATCAAATCAGCGATCCAGTGGAAAATCAGCTAAGCTTCGGCTTAGGTATTTCTTTAAAATTATTATTAACACCCACCCCTTTTGCTCTTCTATTGTTGAAGCTTGCATCGAATCTCCTCCCCGTTTGGCGGAGGGGGGTGTTTAAAAAGGGGGGGGGGAAGCAAGGCGGCCTCTGTTTCGCAGCCCGAAGGCGAATAGTCGCCACTCGCCTCTGCCAGCATAGTCTCGCGACGACCCCACGCAGAGCCCCCCGAGTCTGTCGCTTAAACGAGCGAAGGAGGTGAGGAGTAAGGTCGGAGCGCGGGGGGGGGGTGCATTTGAAAAGACGGGCGGATGGGAACTCGAGTCCCGGATGGTGTACGTGACTCCTTGATAAACAAAGAGAGACGCCCCTTCCCCACTCGAGCAGGTAGCATTGATGACGTCTCATCCTCGGGGGCTGACCCACGAACAGAAGTGTGGGGCATTGCCTACCCTCCGGCTGCAATAGGGGCACGAATAGATGCTCATCGTTCACCCCCGGGAGCTGCTGCTGAACCTACCTCTCCTCCATCCGCCACAGCTACTGATCGTCGTTCCCTCTGGCAGTGGTTCTAAAACGACCCAGAAGTTCTTGGACCCACATTCCAGAAACGCCCAGAGCCCCTAGAAGTCAACACAACCATCTATGGGCCAGGTTGCAGAACATCTGCTCAAGGGGGGTGTGGGGAAGGGGGAGCTGTAGAAAGAATGTTGCTAGCCCGGTACCTGTTTACTGAACGAGGCTCCAAGAATACACATACTGTACCTACCAGGAAGAGTCGTTTCACTCTGTGAAGTTACTTCTGTGTAATGCTCCACAGGGCTGTTGCAGTGTCAGGTGGTAGACCAAGTGCCCCGCCCCCTCCCTCTGTATTTGCTATACCGCTGGGCTGGGCCAGCAAGGGCATTTGGGGGGTGGCAGCCTGGAGCAGTGTTTGTACTGTACAAGAGATGCAGAGTAAAAACTACCATTCCCTTGTTCCATTTTATTTACAGTGGTACCTTGTATAAAGGAATCAATTCGTTCCAAATGAAATTATGTTAAGCAAATTTTCCTTTATACAAATTTCCCATAGGAATGCATTGAAAACAGAGTAATCCCTAATTGCGACCATTTTTATGTTGTATGGATTCACCCCACAGACGATTCTGTTAAGCAAATTTCCCCTATCTCCGGAATTTTTTGTTATACTGATTTTATATTTTATATAAACCGTTTGTTATACGAGGGTCCACTGTGCCTCTTTTTGCCTTGTGCTTTGCAGCAGAAGATGGCCTGATCCTGGTTTTTACCTAACCTTTACCAGTACTGTACCGCAATTCAGTCTTTTGCAACCTGGTGTCCTCCAGATGTTTTGGACTACAACTTCCATCATTCTTAATCATGGGCCTTCCTTACTGGGGAGCTCATTCAGGGAAGACGACTGTATCCTTTGCATTGTAGGGCAGCATCAAATGTGCATACATTACTTAATTCAAAACAAGTACATATTTTAAAAACTAAATAAAGCCCTCTATTTCTCATATCACTGTGCCTATGTCCAAATGCATTTTTGTAATACTACTTTGAATGAATACATTTAAAAAGATTTATCCTGGAAAGCTTCAAATGAAGAAAAAACTTGTTTGTACAGCACACTAATTTTATTTATGGGTAAATTCTTCAGGTAAGAAGACAGCAAGTATGCTTTCATTCTAACACCTTGTACTTGAATCCTTTTAATAAAAACTGAATGCATATATTATTTTTGAAACTGCACATGTTTTTGTATTGCAGCACTGAAAGCTTTATGTTCTGCCCCATTTCATTCTGGAAATGAATGTTTGATAAATAAGACAACACAAGAAAGTGAGTACAGTAATGGGAAGAATCTGGATATGCACTTAAAAGGCATATTTATGTTACTGTTCAAAAACAGTCAGTTCACTCTTCCAAAATTATGTGCTGTTAAATTCAGCAATATGGATGCATTCTCAGACTTTTTAATATATATAGTATGTTGAGTAAGTCTGAGAATAATATCCAAACCTTTTTAACAAGCATGAGGGCTAGATAGGTGAGCATTAAATAACATTTAAGTGAACTACATATACTGTAGGGTTGTCTTTTTATATAGCTAAGAAAGTCTGGAAAATATTTCAAGAGGAGTTTTTTTTTTCTCTTAACATGATTGTTTTATTCTGAAGGCTAAAGTGTTAATTCACTAATGCATGCTCTTGCTGTATGTGTTATGGCGAAGCAGTAATGCTATTTGAGATACTGTTAGTGTCAGATACCACTACCGTATTACATTTGTGCCAGTTTCAGAATGTATGAAGAATGTACACTTGATCAGAATGTCATTAAATCAGATTTTTAAAAGTGACTGTGCTGATCTATGAGTGAAACGAAACAAAATCTTTAATACGGCCGTAGGCCAACATCCAAATACTATATACAAGAGCAAGTTAAAACATACTACATTTCTAAAAGAATTAGGTGCAAAGTTAAAATGGCCTAACAGAAAAAATAAACACCTTTCACTCACATCTTAATTTAAAGGGGAGCAAGAAGGGAAAAGAGAGGAGAGGAGAGGAAGAATCCCACTGATAGTTAAGGTTCTATCCTTATTTTGTTAAAACCTTTCCCTCCCGTATTTTAATAGCAGCAACTAAAAATTTTGCCACATTATGCAAAGTGGCTGAATTTTGTCTAGAAAATGAAATGCATGCACAAAAGCATGGCACCTTTTCACATTTTCCAGAGTTCTTCATCAGACCACGTGGCACACATCTTTCACTTCTAACTTTCTGTGTCACTTTCTGTGAAAAAGAGTTCTGAGGGGCTTCAAACATTGCAGTTTGGTGTCATTTTTCTTAATTAAATGTCTGCAAATGAGGAAAGGGCAAAGTCACAGCTTGTCAATAGCAGCTTATAACTTAAGAAAGTTACTTGTATTGAGCTAATTTACCACCCACCCCCCAGTGTAGGGAGAAGGAAGGGGAAATTTAAAGACATATAGGAAGGAATTGGACAGTTCCCGATACTGTACGTTGTATCTGGGGGAGATTATCAGATCTTTTGGGGTTAAGTGCCACCAGTATGCCGATGATACCCAGCTCTACCTCTCATCACCTCCGGATTCTAAGGGAGCTACTATTTAAACTTTACATGAGTGTTTAGATGCAGCAAAAACTGGATGAGGATGAACAAAATGAAACTAAACCCAGACAAGACAGTGGTGTTCCTGGTTAGTCGAAAGGGAGTAAAAGGGATAGAGATGCAACCCGTACTGGATGGGGTCACCCTCCAATTGAAAAAACAGGTACACAGCTTGGAGGTACTCTTGGACTCATCCTTGAGCTTGGATGCCCAGGTCATGGCTGTGGCCAGGAGCACATTTGCACAATTAAGGCTAGTAAGAAAGTTACGCCACTTTCTTGAGAAACCAGCTCTGGCCACAGTTACACATGCTCTAGTGACATCCCAGCTAGACTACAGTAATGTGCTCTATATCGGGCTACCAATGAAGTCTCAGGAAACTTCAACAGGTCCAAAATGTAGCAGCCAGACTGCTGGTCAGCTATTAGGCACAATTCAAGGTGCTGACCTTGACCTACAAAGCACTGTACAGCCTGGGTCCTAGCTACCTCAAAGATCGAATCTCACAGTATGAACCAACTCAGGTGTTGAGATCATCAGGAGAGGCCCTTCTCTTCATCCTGCCACCCTCATGGATATGTCTCATGGGAACCCATGAGAGGGCCTTCTCAGCTGCTGCGCCCAGACTCTAGAACTCCCTCCCACTAGAGGCCAGGACTGCCTTATCTCTGTTGTATTTCCGGAAACAGACAAAGACATTTCTCTTCAGGCAAGCTTTCCCTGAATGATGGTCTCCCTATTATGTGTCTTTTATATGAATCTGCAGGATCACATAGACTTTGTGTTTATAACTACTTATAACCTTATGGGTTTACATTGACACTATGTTTTCAATACTAAGATGTACCTCAATTTTCTGTTATCAATACTTGAACATGTCTTAATTGTACTGGACTCTATATTATCCCTCATTCTGTAAGCCGCATTGGGTCCTTTTTCCGAGGAGAAAGGTGAGGTAAAAATACTCTAAAATAAATAAATAAATAAACCTGTGTCATATGTATTATGCAGCTCTGTTAAATTATATTTTCCAAAAAATAAAAATAAAAAAATGGATATTTGGTTATGAGAGAGAAAGGCTGCTATTTTATCCAATATATTATTTTTCTTATTGTATTTGCTACTGTCTTTTTAATCAAAGATAAACATTTTGATTAATTGGGCTCCAGTACACACTGTGTAATAGATTATAATGAATTTGTAACTGTCTGGGCTTTATTATGCTGATAATTAAGATGACAGGAACACCGTTCAAATACACACAAGCTCCTTTGATCTCTATTTGCAATTCTAAATGGGTATGTTGAACCGGAATGCTAAGAGAATAATGAAATATTTCTCTGCCAGCATTTCAGAAATATCCAGTTAAGCCTACAGCTTTCCACTCAGCTATAACTCAGCCATATTCTGTCTCAAATTGCTGATAGAATGTAGGGTATTTTTTTTCTATTCTAAAAGCTAAGAACTTTGCTTGGATTGAAAAAGATCTCCCTCCACTCAATCCAAATACACAAGATATGTGAGACATGTTTTTAAAATTGACTGTCTGAGTGACACTTATGGGAATATAAGTTTTTGACATTTAACAGATTCAAAACCAATAAAAATCTTCAATAGTGCTGCAGTTTAGTAAACCAGAGTGCCTTTATTATCAAAATAATAAAGTTCAATCAGTGTATATCATACTCAAGACTTCTTTTCAGGCCAATAATCAAAGCAAGTTGAATTATATATAGCACAAATTTATGGGGAAGACTCAAGAAAGTAGCCCTACTGAATAAAGATGGCAATGCGATCAATGCCCTACAGCCAGGAAAGACATGAACAGTTGAAACTGCATACCGATTGCACAATGCATAATAATCATCATGTGTTGTTAAGTCAATTCAGGCTAATGGCAACCCTTTGCAGGGTCTTTTGGATGTTTATTTATTTATTTAAATCATTCTGTAAGACGGCTTGGGTCCTTCTTCCAAGGAGAAAGTCGGGGTAAAAATACTCTAAAATAAATAAATAAATACCAGTAAATAAATTAAGATCAAGCATAAAAAAGATGTGCAAGCTTCCCGCAGAACATTTGCCAGACTGGACTGTACACACTTCAGGGGATGTTAGTGGGGAAGTACAGAAATGTTGCCTCAAGTTTTAGTAAACACTTTGCTTTGCATTTAGCGTCTTACCAACACAGGGATGAATTAGCACTCCCGTTCCTTAAACATCCAGCAGATAGAAGAGAGACCATCATTAATTGTCAGGCAAAAAAAAAGATGACTAATACAAAAAATGCTGTGGCACCTTATATTTTTACTGTGAGCTTTTGTGGACAAGTCCGCTTCTTCAGACATAAGAGTGGGACTGCCCAGTGGGAAGAAGATCCATATTCTTGTCCATGTTCAAAGAAATGTGCCACTCATGTCTGAAGAAGTGCATTTGTCCATGAAAGTTCACATGAAAATATTTTCCTCTTTTTTATTTTTTTGTTTTGTTTTTGCTGACATTCACGACTACCTCTTTTATACCTATATCACTTGTTGACATTACTGCCACTCTCCAAAGGGTGGGTGTGAGAACAGCAATTTGGGTGTGTGGGTGTCAAACACGAACGTAAGAAAGTTCAGAGGTCTTTATCAAACCTAAATGCCTAGGGAAAGCTGGATTTTGTTTGGAGAAAAATTGTTTGAAGCATATTTCAGCTGATTAAAAGCACCACTTCCCCTATTCACGTGCATAATTGTTGCATTTGAGCAGACTTTGTTTTTATTGCTTCCCCCCCTGGAAATCTTTACTGGGTAGTGATAAATGTCAACACTGTCAACATATAAGGGAGGAAAAAGCAAGAAATGCAGTAAGGATGAAACAAAATGTTTTTTAGCCACAGATAAGGCACTAGTACTACCGACATGTTCTCTTGTTTTCCAGTTGCCTACTGAAGCAGTTCCCTTAACCTTTACTGTTGAATGCCAAGAGTAATGGTGTCCTTAGAAACAGTTCCTGATGGAGGAATTAGTGCCAACTATAAAAACGATGCCAATTTTAACCAAAAAGCCAGGCTCGATGATGGTGGCAGGTGCTTTTGCTTTGCATGTTTAAGAGCTCCCCAGCTTCTGTCCTTAGATTAGTTAATGATGGGATAATAAAACAACCATATGATTCTACAGTCACCAAACAAAGCAAGCTAATTTGCATTCTCCCAGAGGTGAGAGTACCTCCTGTTCATAGGCTTTCATTCGCCAAGGATTTTCCTCTTTTAATCACCATGTTGGTTTCTGGCTTAAGAGTGGCTATTGGACATTGGAAAATGAAGACACTACTAGACTAAATAGAGAAAGCCGCTTAATACCTGAAAGTGTTAGCTTGGGGCATTTATTGACTGCAAACACAATTGGGCAACCTCTGCAGATTTCTCCAAAAGCAAATGGAAAACATAATGGGAGGGCAGCAAGTGTGCACAAGCTTGATTCTGTCTGGGAAGAACTAAATGGAGAAAATAATCTTAAGAGGGACGGAAATGGAGTTGGCTACACTATTTGCGAAAAAGAAAGATTGACACCCACTTAGAACAGATATCCAGCTCATGTGCGTTTTTCAGATACGGTGGAACACCCTTTATTGTGCACCCACAAATACTCTTGCTGATGTAGCCTGTTTTTATACCCTGCATTGCAGTGGAGTGCCCGTGTGGTCAGAAAATATTCCAGAAGTTACTCAGCGCTTACTTGCTTTATCTCCTTGGATGAGGGACATTTTATTTGGGAAGAGACTTGATGCAATTCAGGTTACCCTTGGCTGATACTTCACGTCCCTCTCGCTGCTGTTCGCGGCCCCGCTGATGACAGGTACAAAGGAATGGAACCTCACGTCCTTGTGGGGTCGATGCGAGTTCGCCCCGACCACACCCCCTGAACTGAGCCGGAACCGGGGTTAGAGATTCCCATCCTGGAGCTCAGGAATCTCAATCCACTTCTTGTTCCGCACTGAGGGGACGTGCGGTTTCTCTTACCCCGCATCGAAAACCATGGCACCAGAAGCCATCTAGTGTCAGAAGGAGGAAAAAGCAGTTGATGGGGCTTTGTCTACGAGCAATGCAATGAAATGAATGCCCAAGAAAATTCCAAACGCTTGTACGCCGCAAATCCATGACAGAGAGCTACCGATTAATCGAAAAATGGGAAAGTATAACACTGAGGACTATATGGAAAACCACTTGAAAAGTACCGGCACAGCGCGCATCGAGGACGTGCGGTTAAAGTACTGCCGGTTCCATTCAGCATGCCCGTGAGTACAAAGAAACAGGGGCAGAACCGGCATTAGGTCACGTGACTAAAACCGATTTCAACTTGGAAGCAAGTTCACCTCAGCACGAGGGAGGACGTGAAGTAACCGTCCTTGAGGAAGTGCATGTTCCTGCATGGTGAAGAGGAGGGAGCGTGGCCTAGGTAATCTCTATCTGTTTTGACCTTGTCTTGACCTTGAATTGCTATTTTCAGCTTGCTGATGTCACTTGCATCTGAAGCTTCTCTTTTGTTCTCTAAGGGGAAGGCATCTTGCTTTTGTTCTGGAGAGATGAAAGGAACAGCCATGGCTCCTCCTGACCTCTCTAACTTCAGTAGAACTAGGACTTAACTCATCTTTCCATTCCCAATTGTATTTCTCTAAAAAAAAAAAACCCCAAAAAAATTCTTATTTCCTTGTGGATGTAATTCCTCTTCAAAAGAGGAAGTGGGTTCTGGTAAGCATTCTAAGTTTTAACATTGCCTCTACTACCACATAATGTTTACTCTTCACCAATATCTGTTGCAGCAAAGCCATTTTCAACTTACCGAACATTTTCTGTTATCCTTGTGAATGGTTTGATCTGCACTAGATTTGTCAGGGCATTGCTTTCTGAACTTGGTTAGGACAAATAATGAGTCTAGTTATTTAAATATATTGCTGCTTCTGCTTTTTATTTTTCTGTAATGTTTTGTCCCTTAGGACAGTGTTTTTCAACCTTTTTTGGGCAAAGGCACACTTGTTTCATGAAAAAAATCACGAGGCACACCACCATTAGAGTCCTGGTCTCCGTCCGTCTCCTCCTGCATCGGTTCCTTTTGGTGACTCGAGTCGCGACGTCTTCTCTCCGCTGCTGCGCACACTGTGCTCGGGCGGGAAGGAAGTCGGAAGATGATGTCTTCTGTGATAGGTCCAGGCTGGAGTCTTGACCAATCACAGCCCGGACATCAGAAAAGTGGAGGGTGTCCCCCTGAGGAGCGCCAATTGGCGCCCCTGCTGGCCGAGGGTGGGGTCAAAAACCCCACTCCTTCATACCCAGGACACAGTCCAGCGCCCGCCTAGTGGGCGAAAATTCGACATTATTTTTTAAATCTTTCGAATTTTTCAATTTTTCCAACGGCACACCAGGCAACATCTCGTGGCACACTAGTGTGCCGCGGAACAGTGGTTGAAAAACACTGCCTTAGGATTCCACAGATATTAATATTTAACAAAACAAAGCAAAACAAAACATGGGTTTTGTATCTACTGTCTCAGTGTTTCAACCAAGAGGTTCACTATAGGGTTTAAAAAAAAAAAACACCAAACCCCACTTATTTTCATTGCTATTTAAATAGCACATGCATCACATTGTTCACTTTGTTCACACATCCAGTCAATTAGAATCACAGTTGGGGAGGGGAAATGGGAACTTCCTGCTCAGTTTTACCCACTACCATCTCATTCTGGTCACTGTGCTCCATCATCCTCTGTGCATTTGGGGCAGGCAGGTGTTTCCAGCACAGAGCTGGCTGAACTTGTGAGGGTTCCCTCTTGTGATTTACAACAACGTTTCTTCAAAATTCTAAATTGCACAAGCTGCTTGTAAGAGGAAAATATAGTGACCCCTTCAGTGCATGCAGAGCAATAGAGCTAAGCAATAGAAAGGAAACTGAGGGGCAAGATGTACCCTATGCACCAAGAAGGCTAAAAAGAAAGTCTCTCTGGGGCAGTGCCCAGTGATTATATGTGGCATAATTTTTTTTAATTTTAGCCAGGAAACTCTCAGAGGGTCCAAGTCTGTTTGCTTGTTCATCTACATCACAGCATAAATTCCAGATCTTCCATTGCGACCATAACATACATTGCTCCATATACATCTTTGAAGATTCTCAGTCATCCAGGTGAGTTTATCGGGAAGCTGAATCATGGCAACTGGACTTCTTTTTCTTGAAAGATTGAAACGTTTCACTGCTCATCCAAACAGCTTCATCAGACTGACTCAACTTCCAGATACCTCTATATAGCCACCTTGGATCTTTTTTAAGGAGAAAGGTGGGGTAAAAGTATTTTAAATAAGTAAATAATAAATAAAATTGTTCAGCAACGTCATGTTGAGGTTGAGGCAGAGAAGTAAACTGTATTATGCTGGCAGAATTCAGAGAAGATAGTGCTACATTTTATAGGAGGGCAATAGGAGGTATGTCAGTTTTAGTGGCCTCTTTGTACCTGTTACACATGTCCTAAACCAATAGAGGATGGAGATGATTACCCACTTTTCTTTGTAAGACCTTTACCAGAGTTTTCTTGGATGTGTCCTTTTGTCTTTGCAAATGATGGATACCTAGCTGAATGCTAGTGCGGTGGACCCGAATCACATCAACGTATTGAGCCTTCAATCTATGCACATGTTATGTGGCATCAAGTTGAAACTATCCTCTAGTAACCTTAGTAGGGTTTTCTAGGTAAGTGGTGTATCAGAGGGGAGGTTTTACCAGTTCCAATCCCACTCACCCCCTATGAGTTGCCATTCCAAGTAGGGATTCAAACCCAGGCCTTCTTACTCCATTGTTCTTTCTATTGTATATGGATATTTAATGCATACTTAAGTTTTGCTATTTCCGTGGAGAACATGGCCAAGATTCTTCAATGCACAGCATATTTGCTGTTTGGCAGAATCCGGAAGTAATATTCCACCTTTCTCTTCAAGCAAACCTTCCCTCGGTAACTAGCTACCTGTTATGTTATGTATAGATTAATTTATATGCATTACTGCTTGGGCTGGTTTTGTAGTATGTATATTTCTATTTTCCATTTTTTTATTTCTTCCATTTCTCAGAATGACATTTTTTCTATAATTGTTTACTTTTTGTTGTTAGCTTTAATACTGCCTTGTTAATTATGTAAGATGCCTCTTCATTCTCATTAGCTCTACATTTTATATTTATTGTTGTATACTCATTGCCTTCAGTTTTAAATATTGTCCTTCAGTTTTGTAAGCCACCTCGGGTCCTTTTCAAGGAAAAAGGTGGAGTATTTTAAAATATATGAATAAACCAAAAGATAACATCGCTAAGTTCTTTTGAAATGCCTGACTTGTAATTCTGAAGGATTGTTTGAGCTACAGGACTTGATACTTAGTTGTATTGAATTGGTGCAGGTAATAGAATTTGGCTATCATTAAAAAAGCAAGCCAACAGTGTACTTGGGATGTTTCTAGAACATCAGACTCCATGAGACAACAGTGTAAGATTTTCCTTGCTATATTTGATAGCTACCATATAATTTACTTGATGTTGCGACATCAGCTTTAATGAACCACTTTTGATTAATATGAAGGCATATAAACTTTTTGCAGAATGTAAGCATAGTGTATTTCCTGCTGAATGACTTGCAGGAAGATAAGTATGCAATGATGTAATTTAGACCCTTGTGCTATAAAATGTTTATGTACACTGACTTATATCTAACCTTGCTGTTTCAGGTTTTACTTTTCATTTGCTTCTTGTTTTTTGCTCCTATAGAAATCTACCTGAGCCACATTTGGAGATTATTATAAAGAAAATATATCTACATTTCCTTAAATTTAAACAGAAATCTGAAGTTCTTTTTTTTAATGTGTTTACGATAAAACCACTCAGAACTTCTGTTGATGTGTGTGGGGGGGGTATGATCCAAACATTAATTCAACGGTGATCTTAAGTCAATATCAATGTGAATTATGTTTTCATCCTGCGTTGGACCATGTTCTTGCCTTTAATCATTTACTGGAAAGTGCACAACGTTCAGCCCAGTGCTATTTTACTTCTGAATAGGCAGAAGGTATAAGATTAGACTTTTAAAATTCACTATAGCTGCTATCTCGTATAAATAAAACTTCCATGAGTAAGTCCCATTGAATTCAATAGGACTTGCTTCTTAATGGAACATCGAATCACACTGTCAGTGTGTCTGGACTGTATTCACAGTTTGCCATACAAACTCAAACTACTAAATGCATATATAGCAACCTCTTTTTATCTTTTTAGTACATTTTCTGAAAGGATTTTCAAAATGTACCTGATTTCTTTCTAAAATAACCATTTATTGTGACAATACATGTAGCTCTACTGTTAATGTGATATCGAAGCACTAAAATTCAAACTCATAGTGAGACTGGAAGATGAGGTCAGCAAGGCTGGCAGTGACATTTAGGTGTTCCTGTAAGGAACTGCTTCATTGTGCAGAATGCTTGTAAGTTAGAGATTATTTTCTTGCCCTTATGGGTTTGCTAGTTCATTTGTCATTTATAATCTAAATTTACTATGGATCGTGCCTAACTACAGTTTAGAGTACCTGCTTTTTATTATGTATTCAACAATAATTTGCTCTCTCAATTTTATGCAGGTATTAAAACAGCAGGTTGTAAACAACTCGTTGCCTTTTCTAAGACTATTCTATGATCCAAAGTATTTTTCTAGGTCTCCTTGATCAAGGCACAAAATACCTTATGTATCAATGTATATTAGTAGTAACCATTACTAATTTTGATAGATGATAGACAGATGATAGATATGTTTTTGTAATGTATCGTGTGATATTGAATAGTTTATGCTGTATTAATTTAAATAAAACAAAAATGCCTAAAAATGCCCAGCACACCTGAGACTCCTCATTCATGTGCATAGACTTGTTCAAAAGCATTTTGCTACATACAGAACCCTCTGTTGTCTTTATTATTTCATTGTTTATTGTGTTTGTATTAGATTGTGGTGGATTCTTACAGTTCCTGTATATTGATTTTGTCTTATTTTGGAAGCAAAGCATGGTCAGGAACTGGATGGGTCACACCTCACTGGGAAACCATCAGTACATTTTCCCATACAAGCCCACCTAGAAGCCTGTATTTTTTTTTACTACAGCTACTAAACCTTTTCTAGGCTTGTCATAGCTGACATTAACCAATTAAAGAGCTAATATACTAGAGCTAAATTAGACAATCAAAAGCAAGCATTTCAAAATTCATATGAGTATCTTAATAGGAGCACTTTCTTTGTTGCGGTAATTCTAAAACTTATATTCTTTTCAGCTTTATTTATCTATATTGTTTCTAGGTTCCATAAGCATAATAGGAAATCCAAAAGTATCAAAAACATATTACTTTTGAGGAGTCACGGGCACATTAATTAAAAATTATTCTTGCATCCTTCCTGCATAAAAGATGTAGACATTAAAACATCAAAACATAAGAACAAAAGACAAATAAGTAGCATAAAGAATGTTTTAAGTTACATTCATTAAAATGAAGTGGTTTATAACCTATGAAAGTAGAAAATACATGTCTAGAACACATCAAAATTCTTAATAAGTAGTAGAATTGCAACTGGCTAAAAAGGAGGGAAGACATCACAAAGGAAGGAAGGAGGGAGGGAGGGAGGGAAGGAAGGAAGGAAAAGAAAAATGGAGGACAAGAAACACCAAAAAGGAATATGTTATTCACAAAAAGGGATTTTTTTCATTTAATTTGCATATGCAGGTATCTTCACAGTTAAACACTATTAGCTTAATGTAAGTGGGAATCCATTACTGCTACCATATTGCACAACTCCATGACTAGGTACTGTAAGTACCTTAGGACACAGTGCTGTAAAAAAGATGTGATATAAATCACACAAATAAGGCATCGTGTTCAATAACTCTCATAAATGTCCCGTGCCTTGAATTTTCAGCAGCTTCCTGATACTTTTACTGAAATAACTAGCTAGACAACCATCAGTACTTTAAGAGGAAATCATCTAAACAGTGCTTTCGGAATGTCCACTCCTGGGACTGACCTCACATCTGATGTTCAGGCAGAATTGACAGGTCGTAGCCATATGTGCCCTGCCAGGCATCAGTATCAGGCTGTGTGGTTTGCATGTTTTCTTTTTAAAAATGCTCCCTGCTGAATGATTTTGGTTGAAAAAATGAGAGAGGGCTGTACCAGTCAAAGCCTATTTCCTGCACAACCAGGGAAACTGATTTGGGGGATGGGGGAGGGTAGCCACTGACATGTTTTGTTTATCAACAACAACAAAAAGGACATGCCTTCCAGTGGAGGATCATCTTCCCTATAGGAGGACATGTGCCCATCTTACTGCATAACAATGGTATGGATTTTGGAAAGCATTTTATTTAAGTACCTGGAGAGCTGCTGTTGAATGAAGTTGATAGTACAAGGCAAGATGGACTAAGGGTACCTGTAGTATTTAGAGCCTGGTGAAGTTGGCTCCAGGAATCCTCCATGATCACACGTAGACTGGCCATATAACCTTAAATAAGTAGCTTTCCAAGTTCTAAGTTCCTGATGTTGCATTGATTTATTGGGAGCATCTACTGCTGGAAGAAATAGGGCTTTGATAACAATCCAAACAAGGTGCCCCTGACAAAGGATATTCATAATTAATCATGGTAGCATTATCTCCTCCATCTTTCTCCAGAATGCTCAATAAATATGGGATCTGAATAGGAATGTTCTTCATGTGTCATCTTGCTCGTCTTGGTCTACAAAGACAAGGTTGCATCTCTGATGCTTGCAATTGAATTTCGTTCATTAGCACTTTAAATAATTTGCAGATGATTTCAAGTTGTTATGGTTTCCAGTTTCAAAGTCACTATATTAATGTGTCTGAAAGAGTTGAAGTAAAATAAATGAGGTGCTGGTTCTGAACCAAAACAGTGCTTGAGCTAGAAAATTACAGTCCTAGTAGCGTTCCATGAGAGCCTGTAGAACAAGAGTCTGTTATGACAGTGCTTGCCTGTTGAGATTCCATTACAGCTGCTTTCCAGCAATGTATGTGGGTGTAAATGAGTGACAAAAACATATAATCAGCTTTTTCAGCTTCTGTCTTTGCCAATCATCAGATTAGGTTTCATCAGAAACCAAAATGAGACATCCATAAATGCTGTGGATCATGAAACTCTTAAGCCAGAGCAAATAAGCCATATAACATGTGTATATAAGTGTAAGAGGAGTTTTAGAAATGAAGTAAACACATAGGTGAGAGTTTGGATATACAGTAATACTCCAAGTTAAGGCATATTGAATCTCTGTTTAGACCCTCTGGACTGGATAATGTTTCTAATGGAAATGTTTTTAAGTCTGCAATGTTCCAGTCATTTTATTGAAAATACTGAATTTTTCCATTTATAAAACTATTTTGTCTAAAATTGTTGGACTAAAAATTAAGGGTTGTCTTATACACAGAAGTAAACCAAGGAGAGAACGGAGTGTTTGTGAAACTGTGATTTTGGGTTGGAAAAGTAGGGGTTGGCATATACCTGGGGGGCTCTTATAAACAGAAAATATGGTATCTGGCAACCAACTATTCTTGTTTCTTTTTTGTGACTACTGACATCTGGTTTCTGAAACAGACATGAGTATCTCTAGCAGATTTTCCAAGATTATGAAGCAACAATGGGATATCATACTGAAATGGGACCTAAAGAAGTAGGAGTGTCTATATAGTTTAGGCTACATAACAGAGAACTTAATCTTACTTATACTTTTTTTAAATGATAAGAGAATCTCTGCTGGAGTTGACTTTTCTTTTTTTCATGTTTAGGTTTCTGCAGCAATAACATGGTTGCTAGAAGAATAAAAACAACCTCAACGAAATGATTACAAATTACACAAATACTCCTGTTTCCTTCTCTCCCAAACAAATTTTGGAAGAAGAAATTATCTGTCTCATGGAAATAAAAAAATGCCCTTTTTCTGAACGTAATTTCTGTGTATACATGGTTTTGTGCAATATGCCATAATAGCAGTTAATTTCCCCAACAGGAGCTCTTAAATCAAGGAGCTAATTAAAACTGCAGAATTTAGGGTACAGCCAGATAGTACTTGAATACAGTGGAATTATGGGCTGCGAATAATGGGAAAGCCCAGTTGGTTTTATATTCTTTAGGCAAACAGAAGAGAGATTTAATCAAACTCTCGTCTTTACTTTTACAAAATATTCTCTTTTACTTGCATTAGTTTCATTATACTTTTTTTTTCATGCAAGTGCTCTTTCCTCTCAGGAATTTTCATATTTCTTTCCTTTTGTACTGTTCAAATATGAGCACAATAGAATTGTAATGTATTTTCTTTTTTTCTCTGGTGAATGAAAAGCCTTAATCCACGCTATGTATGTGCTCCTTTACACAATATAAAGACTCCTATCCCCCCCCCCCCCAAAATCTCTTATCTTATGTACACTCTGCATCCATGTACTGTGTCTCCCTCTGTCCACCTATCTCCCTTCATTGGCTTTCCAGATAAACAGCAATCTATTCCTTGACATATTTGGCCCCAAATCTGACATCAGCTGTGGGTCTTTGAGATGCCACAGGAAAAGGTTTTTGTGATATCACAAAGGTGGGTCCTTGAGATAAGAACCCGAACACCATCATCTTAGAACTGCATGTTCCAAATATGAGGCAAGCATGGTCAAGGTGAGCTAGCACACACAGACACCTTCCTAGGTGAAGAAATATGGGATAACATGACTCACCTTGCATACAAAAATCAGCTGCTAATACAGTCGTCCTGAGATCAGTCTCCTTACCTGAAGATCTATGGGGGCATAGTAGCTTCCTGACACTTCAGCCGGCATCCAGAGATCCTGCCACCCTACATAAGTTTGTTCATCATAAATCATCTCAAAAGATTTTCAGCCATTCTGTCTTTTATTTATTTATTTTATTTATTTATTTATTTATTTTTACAACTTATATGCCGCCCACTACCCAAAGGTCTCTGGGCGGCTTACAATCAATTTTATCCAGATGGACCAAATGTAACAACACGGACTCTCCCTCAGTATTATTTATGAAATGGTTGCTGCATACACCAATAGATTTGTGATGCACCGTACGGGCAGACACACGTCAAAAGCTTGCTGAAGCCTGATGTGTGTACAGCCTCTCTAGTGTGAAGTAAAGCTAGTGAAGAATGGCCACAGTTTCAGACAAGTAGCAGTCATGAAGCATCACTACACGAGACATCTTGTCATCAGAGTCTTTCTGTTTCATCCTCTCCATGTTCCTCTGTATTCAGAGTCCATCTGTCTGTTTAACCATGCTGCCATGTTAACATGTGTAGTCTTCAAAATGTTGCTGAATTATAGAAACAGATGGTTTAAGATGAGACGTTTTGTGCATTGTCCCAGCAATATTAAAAGCTGTGTGTTTCTATTTTGAGGAAAGAAAGAAAAAAAAACATACAATTAGGAATACTGAATAGACAATGGATAATGCACCCTATTTCATAATTTCCATTTATGTGCCTCCAATCTTTTGGAGACTACATACTGCACCAAGGATACCATGATTAAACAGAGAAGCTGGCATACACATCTTTAATTTTTGAAATATTTTCCCTCTTTGTAAAAACAACAGATGATTTGAAGAAGGCTCTTCAATGTTGACAAAGAAGATAAGATCTAAAATTGCAAAAAGTCATGTCTTTGGTCAGAAAAGTTAGTCAGGTTCTGGCTTTGGAGCCATTAATTAAGCAATAAATTATATTCCTTTTGAACTAAGGTTTGAACATGGGTAATTATAAACTGACACATTGTAAAAGATGGATTCCCCATTTTAATGAGAGAATGAGGAATGATGAAAATTTTCAAAAAGCAGAGTTAATCATTTCAGCTTCTGGAATATGCAACCTGGAGGAACATTCTGTATGCTTTCCCTTTTATACAATTTTAAGACTCTCAAACTGAAGCCCAGCAACTAAAAATCAGTTGTTTGGACAGCAGCTGTTTTGTCCAAATTTGTGAGCTACATTCCCTCCACCATGTCACTTTCTCCTTCTCTGGCGGATTGGTTGGAAAATTAAATGGATTGGAAATGTACAGTAAAGGTGAAAATGTAATGGAATATCTTATTAGCTAAGAGTGTCACCTGCCAATTGACTGCTGTCTTAGCTGTGAACCTTGTGACCTATTTTTGGTTATGAAGTAAGAAACAAGTGTCAGTTCATCACATGTCTCCCTCCTCTCTCCCCTCATACACCAGTTTTTGGTGTGGAATTCCTTATATGGTACATTTGATTTAACCCAGGGTTGGCAGGCTGCATCCAGATCATGAGGAGAAGGGGGGGGCACAAGGAAATGGCATGTGGCCTACCCATGGCCCAGCTTCCAAATTAAGCCAAGCACACCACCTGCAAGGCAGAGGTAATTTAGCAATACCTCAGGCTCACACTTCATAACTGTTGTAGATTATGGGAATAATATATATGAAGTGTCTGAAAGTTGAGTCATGGCTACTGGACTTCTTTACCTTGAGAGATAGAAATGTTTTGCTGCTCATCCAAACAGCTTCATCAGTATGAAGAAAGCTAGTGCGAGTCCTCCATCTTATAGTCAGCTTTGACCTCTTGTCACCCTGGTCTGAAATAGGCTCATAAGATAAACAATGGCCTGAATAGGCTTGTTAGGTAGACAATAGTATGCATAGCCTTAAGGTGAACAATGGCCTAAGGTACTGAAACCTATAAAATATGGGCCTTTAGCTATGGCCTTGGTGGTGAAGGCTTTTTGATTTGTCTGGGTATTGTTGAAAGCACACCCTGATAAGTAGCAGATAGACTATGCCTGAAGCCCCTACCCCTCTTGAGGGAGGAGGTTTCAATGCTCACATGAATGGCTTCCCTGACTCCTTTCTCAAACCACCTATCTTCTCTATCTAGTATGTGTACATCCTCATCTTTGAATGAGTGCCCTTTGTCCTTCATGCAGAGGTGTACTGCTGATTAAGGTCCTGAGCTGTTACCCCTCCTGTGTTGTCCCATCTTTCTGTTTAATGGCTGTTTAGTTTCTTCAGTGTAGAAGTCTCCACATTCCTTATTGCAGTGTTTTTCAACCACTGTTCCGCGGCACAGTAGTGTGCCGCAAGATGTTGCCTGGTGTGCCGTGGGAAAAATTCTCCCTACACCAGCAATGCCCCCCCGCATCCCGCTCACGACCAAGGCAGCGGTGCGGCGCCGGCGAGCCGGAGGAAGGCGGGGCATCCAGAAAGAAGCCGGCTGCCGCAAGGCTTCCTTGGGAGATGTAGTTCCTCCCACAGGTCTGAGACGCGGTCCTGGGGAGGAGAGCAGACTACCTTTCCCGGCGTGCTTTGCGTGCCGGCGAGGAAAGGCTGGCCGTGGGTGGAGAAGGAGAAGAAATAAGGGAGGAGGAGGAGGAGGAGACTGGAGAGCGAGAGAGTGAGAGAGAGCTGGGAGACCCGTGCAGGCGCATTGCGGCGAAGGGCGCTCCAGAAGCTGCTCTTAAAGGTTCTTGGGGTTGGTTCCCCCTCCTCGCTCACCGAACCCCCCTCCCTCCCTCCCCCGCCTCGCGCACTCGCTGTTTGCCTCCCGAGGGTGGGCGCGTGCCCCTGCCGAGCCAGGTAGCAGCGCGCGTGCGCACCCCTCTTTTAAGGGTGGGGAGCGGCCGGCCGTTGACAATGGTCATTTTTGGGGGGGGTAAATAAAGGGGAGGACGTGGGAGGCTGAGGAGGGGATTCCTAGGACCTAGGGAGGAGACGGGGATGGGGGGTCCCTTCCGGGCCCTGTGGCTGCCTGGCTGGAAGGAGGCGGGGGGGGAAGAGAAGGGAGGCTTATACTGGAAGGGTTAAAAGATGGGGGTTGGGGGGTCGTATATGAAGAGCCTCCCCCAGCCCCACCTTCCTGGGTTTGCAAGTTCCTCTGAAAAAAAGTGCCAGGAGGAGGGAGGGGGAAGGTGAGGGCAGGCGGACATTTTGATAGGGATGCCTTGGGAGGGCCTGGGCTGGAGGATGGATTTGTTGTTGTTGTTTTTTTGGGGGGGGGGTGAGAAGTGTGTTTGTGTGTGTCTGATAGGCACAGAGTTAAATTTTTTAACATTTTCTAATGGTGGTGTGCCTCGTGATTTTTTTCATGAAACAAGTGTGCCTTTGCCCAAAAAAGGTTGAAAAACACTGCCTTATTGCATTGGACCACGTGTACTATATTGCTCCTTTTTGTGTTGGTATCGGATCACAGACATGTACATGAAGTGCTTTGAACACTTGAAATGTCAAGTATTATACAGAGCTAGTGGCTATTCCAGCACATTTTGAATGACAACCAGCATACTTATAGTGGTAACAAACAACAGGCAATCCAGATATGTGAAGCTGAAGTAACAGTTTTTTTCCCCCTTTAATTTAAATGGTAATGTTTCTGTGAGCCTTGCATCTTGCGTCTAAGCCAGGGCATGTGCCAGTAGTGCCAACAGCTAAGCAAACCTTACATTCAGTAGGTAGGCCTTCGGTCAAGCCTTGAGTTATTAACTGCTTGCAGTTCCATGCTGCTCTGTTTGAATTTAGCCTTGGATCAAATGGCACTCATGAATATCTGAACTGGTTTTACATATCCCCACCTCCAACCTACTCCAAGCTGATTCATACAAAAAGTGTGGTTTTAAATGTTTTATGTGGTGAAGGAAAGCTATCCTTTCAAGTGCAACATATTATTTTGACCATTAATATGTAAATCAAATTGAATGCTGGTATTTCAGCTCAGATTGCTGACCAGGAGTGGTATGCTATGGCCCTGTCACTTCAAAGTATTGTAGTTCTGCCTTCGATTCTATGTCAACCTGATGGGAGTGTTTTAAATAATATGGAAACTACTTCCTATGGTGAAGTTTTGTATGACTCACAGATTTTATTATTACTCTTCCCACCCCACCCCCTGAGCTTCATTCAAAGTGCTTTTTAGCTCAACATAATGTTGTTAATAATCATTAGTGTATGGTTATGTAAGGATTCCAATGCACGTACATCACAGGCTTCTTAAAAGTATTGCCTAATTAAGCCAGTCACAACATCCCTCTAATGTATATTTATAAAGGATTGTTGCACCCACCACATAAATGAAGTCACATGGAGAGGCAAATAAAGAAAGAAGTGCATATTGGTAGTCTTACACAGTGCCCTATGAAAGGAGTAAACAGGAAAAGTCTCATTGCTATAAATTCATATATAAAATAGCTGATGGATGTTTTCCCCCAGTGTCTCTGTTTCGGTCCACAGATGTCACATGATTTCTCTATGTTTGATCGTGGTTTCTTCTATGTCTACAGTAGGTTCACAAGATCAATAGCATCTCGTTTGGCCTTCTGAAATTTCAGAGCCAAAATCAGGGGCAGAGGCCTGTGAGGACTTGGGATGGAAATTTTGTCACATCACAGAGAGGAACAAAAGGGTGTTGGGAATGCAGAGGGGCAGAGGGGCTGTTGGACCAGGTACTTGTGGAAATAAACACAAAAGGAAAATACACAGAACATTTGAGGCTGTGGGATAACTCCATGTTTCCTTCTGTTACTGTCTCACTTTCTGTTTTTCTGTTATGGTCTCACTTTTTGTTTTTTATTCAGTTTAGTGTGATACTCGACAGTTCACCTAGTCATACGCTCCTAATTGTTCCTGCAATAAGGATGTCATGTGTCATCTTATACTGAGGGCACTTTTCCTTCTGAATGGTTTCGAGAGGATGCGGCTTATTAATTTTTCCTTTGTTTGAAGGGCTATGGAGCCTGAGTCTGATTTAAAACTAAAGAATGCAGAGGATTGCAATTGAGGACATTGGCCATCCACAGTTAAGCAGCAGCTGGATAGCTGACTCAGAGATACACAGGGCATGTGATTACAGATTTACCACTCGGGGGGGGGGGAGTGTGATCCTATTTATAATTTAAACGTCATTTCATCCTGATAAACAAATTAGAATGTGCAATTTTATGCCTCTTTTCCCCTCTCCCTTGGCAGTATGTTAAGTGGCTGTAATCTCCAACAACCAGCCTTTGAAGGAAGGTGTTCCAGAGTGCCTTAGCTGGAGCTGAGTAGGAGGTAGGCCACAGCCCAAAGTGAGGCCTGGGATATGTGGTTTAAGACCTTTCATTTCACAGTGTCTAACAGCTGCAGTGTTTTCATTCCAACAGATTTGTATGCTATTTTGTTTTATATGTCCTTTTCATAAATGAATAAATGAATACATCTTATTCCAAATAAATGAAATTGCAAAGCACAGACTTTTAAAGATGTATTATTTATTTGATAACTGCATTACATTCCATCCTGACCATTACAGTTAATTTAGAGTATTTTTACCTACCCTTCTCCTTGGAAAAGGACCCAAAGCGGCTTATGAGGGACAATATACAATCCAGTACAATTAAGACATATTCAAGTTTGAGAGCAGGGAACTGAGGGACATCTTGACTTACAGCATTAAAAGATAACATTAAAGCTACAAGAGAACACGATCAGTTAAAGAGAGAGTAAACATTCCATGTAATCATGCATGGTAGGGCATCCAAAAAGGAGATTAAAAACTCAAAGTTATAAGTGGTTATAAACACGAAGTCTATGTAATCATGTATGGTAGGGTCATATAAAGACACCTGATAGGTAGCCCGTCATTCAGGAAAAGCTTGCCTGAAGAGGAAGTTCTTTGCCTGTTTCTGGAAAGACATCAGAGGTCCAGCAGTTCCAGTAGGAGGGAGTTCCAGAGTCTGGGCGCAGCAGCCGAGAAGGCCATTTCATGTGTTCTCATGAGATGTACCTTTGCGGGTTTGGGGATGGAGAGAAAGACCTCTCCTGATGACCTTAACACCCGAGCTGGTTCATACTGCGAGATTCCATCCTGACCATTACAGCTGAGGAATTCCTGGACTTAGAGTCCTAACAAGTAAGGATCCCACATACTTTCTCTCAATGAGGAAATCAGTCTGCTTCTTCTCATTGCGATTCATTGTTCCTGTTATATGAACTTCATCCCTCACATCTGAGAAAATGAAAAGAAGTGTCCCATAATGCCTTCTACTAAGTGGCCTTGGTCCCCCCACAGCTGATGTGTGGAATTTCATGCACTTCTTCCTTTTGTCAGTTCAACCTCTCCTTCTCACATCATGATGAGACCAGCTGTCTGCTTATGTCTTAGCTTCTTTGAAGCACATAGTTTGGTTTTACTCTATGCATTCCAAGTCCTTAAGTTGGTTGGGTTGGCTTTGCCTGCTTAAGTAGAGAGATGAGTGTTTTGTAGTACTAGTATTACTATCTGTAGAACTGCTTTCATATATAGTAAACAAATACATGGTTTGTTAAGTCGCTTTGGGTCCTTTTCCAAGGAGAAAGGCGGGGTAAAAGTATTCAAAAAAGTATTCAAATATATTATAATAAAATGTCTACCACAAAAGCAAACATTTTCCCTTGCAAAAAGGCAGTAAGCAATATATGGGATTTGCATTCAAATACATATATTTCATGTATTTTGGAATTTTAGAAATGCAACAGAGAGACTGAGAGAGAGAGAGAATTCATTGCAAATTTGTTGAGAGTTTTCTCATGTAGAGTATATACTAATCAATGGGCATAACGCCTTCTTAAGATTGCTGTTGACAAGCATTGTTTTTATTTCTATATGGGAGAAACCAGGATAGAACACTAGTGCTATGCTGACCACCACCATTGCCAAAAAGGCTTTTCCCGTCATCTCAGCATATTTGGCTGCTAGCATAATGCAAAATATGAAAGGATTAAACTTTAGTTTTTCTGCATCAGTCAGTCGAGTGAAACAGAGTTTTTTTTTTTTTTTAAAGCAAAACTGTTCTTCATCCACACCAGCTATTTTGTCAGCTAGTGGCACCTATTTCTTATTGGAAGAAGATAAAACCATTTTTGCTGGGCTATCAAGTTCATTTTATTATCAGAGTCCATTATTTTGGACTACAGTACCTTATTTTCAACATCAGCAGGAATTAATTCATTTTCATCTATTTTAATGCTCATTTTACACTTTCAGTTTCTCACTTGCAACTCACTACGTTCTTTTCTGAATGCCACTTCTTTTCCTCATTTCCTTACAGAGATTGTGCAAAGGGACATTGTATGCTGATACAAGCTGAATAGAATAAGAAAGGCATTCCTGTATATCATTGGCTCTGTGATGTATAGTTGGACCGGGCATGACAATTGAGACATTATATATATATATATATTTACAAAATTAGTTTTATATAGATAAAAGTTTAGAAACAAGGTAACTGTGGAAGTTGTAGGTTCAAGGACATTGGAAATCATCCAAGCCTCACCAACCTCAACCCATGTATGTCTCATGGGAGTCTTTCCATGTTTTCACTGCTAACTTGTGCAACCAAAAGGCTGAAAAGTTGTGACATATTTGTAGATAACCATGTTGAGACAGTGAATTCTGGTGTCAATCAGAAGAAAGTAGGAGATAGGTGCTTAGGATTTAAAAGTATTGTATACAAAAATGGCACTATTTGCACCAACATTAGCTTGCCACCATTCTGGAGACCCAGAGAAGCAGAACAGTTCCTTGAAAACCTTACCTGGCATGCACAGATTTGGTATCCCTACACTTTGCCTACCCAGCCTGTATTTCTTCTCTCTTCTCTACTCATTGTTTTAAGCCCTACGTTATTGTAGGGATGTTTTAACTGGCTCTAAGAATTTTTTTACTTGCTGTTGTCAATTTTGGTTGTTTTTTGTTTTTTTTTTTAAGGGGGAGATTAAAACATAAATGTGTTGGGACTTTGTTGGGGATGTGGGGAAGAAGGGATAAAGGGAAGGGGGTGATGGTATGTCTTTGTTTTTCTTTGTTTTCTTTATTTGTTTATCTGCACTGAACTCGGGATTGTTAACTTTTAAATTAACTCTATATAATGGTTAAAAAACTTAAGATAACATCTTGGAATGTGAAAGGCCTAGGTTCTAATATTAAGAGGGCTAAAGTTCAAGCAAAATTGAACAAAACTCAGGCTGATATTTTTTTTTTTACAAGAAACTCATCAGAATAAGGATGGGAAGAATGAACTTAAATGTAAATGGGTTTATGTGTATGAAAAATCATTTGGCACATCTAAGTCAAGAGGGGTAGCTATATTGATTTCCAAAAGAACAGAATTTGAAATCTTTAAAGTGGTTAGAGATGACCAAGGTAGGATGTTGATAATTCAAGGGAAATTAAAAGGAGAAAATTGCACCCTTGTGAACTTGTATGTGCCAAATGACAATCAAGAAACTTTTCTGAGGAATGCCTTGGAGAAATTAGATAAGATAAGGAAAGGATGTGTTATAATGGCAGGAGACTTTAATTTGGTTATGGATATTAGTAAAGACCAAAAGTTGGAAAGCAGAAACAGGTGGAGTTCAAACAATACTGGATAAACTTATTTAAAAAACAGACCTTAGAGATGTTTGGAGGGAATTAAGAGGAGATGAGAGAAAATATTCCTTTTATTCCCCTGTACATAAATCCTACTCTAGAATAGATTACATATTTGCATCTAATGATCTATTATCCAGAATAAATAATGTAGAGACAGATATAATACAAATTTCAGATCATGCTATGGTAAGCATGGAATTTATCCCAGGGTCTGATTATAGAGAAGCAAAAAGATGGAAGGTGAATGAAAGGATTTATTTACATAAGTCGATAATAGATAAAATGCATAAAAATTTGGAAGAAACTTGGAAGATAAATGAGGCAGGGGGAGGAGAAACAAGCATGATTTGGGACACAATGAAGGCAGTAGCAAGAGGGTATGCATGGAAAGAGGCTTATATTTTAAAGCAAATTGCATTTTAAAAAATTCAAGATTTGGAAAATGATATTAAAAAACTAGAAACTATATTTATTTCAACTAGAGATAATAGAGCGTTATTGGAGTTACAAGCTAAAAGGAGAGAATTGGAAGGAATTCACTTAGAAAGAGTGCAATGAAATTTAATGTACTTAAAGAGAGAATATTATGAGCATAACAATAGAAACTCCAAGTTGCTAGCAAGAATGACGCAAATTAAGGTGGATAAAAAAATGATAGGGGTAATACAGGATCAAAGTGGTAAAATATGTAATAAAATGAAAGAAAAGCTAGAGGCATTTCAAGAATATTATAAGAATCTTTATACAAGTAACAACCCATCTATAAGTAGAATTTATGAGTCTGTAAGGGAAAATATCATAATAAAAATTTAAAATGAAGATAGTGGTGTTTTTAATGTATCGTATTTATTTATTGCATTTACATGTTTTTATTATTCTAATTTTATTGTATTTTGATGTTTTAATTGTCCATTTTGATTGTGAGCCGCCCAGAGACCTTTGGGTAGTGGGCAGCATACAAGCTATATAAATAAATAAATAAATAAATAAAATAGTGTAATGATGGATCAGTTAACAACAGATGAAGAGATAGAGAGAATTATAAATAAATTGAAGATAGGTAGAACACCGGGAACTGATGGAATAGGACCAGAATTTTACAAAGTATTCAAAAAATTATTAATACCTAAAATGAAAGAATTATTTAATAATATTATTAAAGGGGGGGGGGGGAATTCCACAGTCTCGGAAAGAATCAATAATAGTACTGATTTTAAAACCGAATAAAGATCCAACATTTATGGATTCATATAGACCAATTTCATTGATTAAGCAAGACGCAAAAATATTTACAGCAATTATGGCCAATAGATTAAATAGTTTTGTAGGGAAATAGATAAATAAGGATCAGAATGGTTTTGTTAAAGGTAGACATATGGCAGATTTGGTTAGAAGAGTTATGAATAACATGTATTTAGCAAATAGTAAAAAATGGAAGGTAGGAGTAATTTCATTAGATATTTTTAAAGCTTTCGATACGGTAGAATGGAGTACATTAAAGATTTTAATTAATCAGTTAGGTTTTAGCACTCAATTTAGCAATATAATAAATCAACTGTATTCTAATAATAAGGCTAGAATATTAGTGAATGATGGAATAACAGAAACTGTTACCCTGGGCCGAGGAACTAGACAAGGTTGCCCATTATCTCCATTTTGTTTATACTTATAATGGAAATGATGGCTAATGTAATAAGGAAGGATAAGGAACTAGAAGAGGTTGAAGAGGGGAAGTCAAATAAAATTAACTTATTTGCTGATGATACAGTATTAATAATTAATCCATTGATTAACATTTATAAATTACAGAAGCATTTAAAGGGGTTTGAGGCAGTAACAGGATTAAAGGTTAATTGGAACAAATCTGAATGCAAGTTGTTAAATTACAGTGAAGAAGAGAAAAAGTTGTTTAGGGAAGTATTTAAAGGTAAATTAGTAAATAGCATTAATTATTTGGGGATAAAATTAGCATGGAGATTACAAGATATGTTTAAAATAAATGCTGAGAAAGTTAAGAAAGAGATTACCAAACAAATAAAAGAGTATCAAAAACTGAGGATTTTTTAGTTTGGAAGGATTTCAGTTCGTAAAATGAAAATTATTCCCAAACTAAATTTCCTATACTGGATGTTACCTATAAAATGGGATGAAAGTGAACTTAATGGGATTCAGGGGAAAATTAATATGTTTTGCAACTGCAATAAAAAAGCTAGGATCAATAAGAGATTATGGTATATACCACAAAAAGAAGGTGGTTTAGGGTTACCTAACATTAAGCTATATTACATAGACAATCAATTAAGACATATTCCTGATTTAATAATAGGGAATGATAACCTAATTTGGAGAGACGTAGAAATTAAATCTAAAGAGAATTTTTTTTAGGAAGATGTTAAAGTTCAGGTGAAAAAGATAAGTAATCCATTCTTGAAAAATAGTATGGAATGTTGGAGGAATTTTAGGGAGATTTTAAGCCCATTGGTTTCACCCTTGAAACGAATAACAGAAATTAAGGATTTCCCAGAAAATTTAATAAGGAAGTTAAACATGCTACTGCATGATAAAAAAAGTTATATACTTGCGGGAGTGGTTAAAGCAAATACAGAATAGACAAAGCATAAAGGAGAAATTGGGAGGAAATATTTCCTGGCTGAATATTATACAACTGGAAAAAAGGACTAAAGAATGGATAACTAAAGTAGGAGAGTGTAGAAAATTGACCAGATTTGAAGAAATTATAGATAGAAGAAATGAGATTGAAAATAAAGAACAGAGGAAAGGAATTGTAAGTGAGATATATAAAATATTAATTCAGGAAGATAATGAAAAAAAAATAATAAGTTAAGAGAGATTTGGCAAGAATACATTAACAAAGAGAAAAAAAAAGAAAGAATGGGGGAAATTGTGGAAGAAAAGAATAGTGAAAAATATGTCAGTGAGAGTTAAAGAAAATTGTTATAAAGTATATTGGAGATGGTACATAACACCCACAAAGTTAAATATAATAAATAAAGAAATATCTCCTATTTGTTGGAGATGTAAAAAAGAGAAAGGGACATATTTACATATGTGTTGGACATGTGAGAAAAGTAAATTGGAATGGCATTTGGTTTTCAATGAAATGCAAGAAATACTAGGGTAAAAGATCCCAATGTCCCCCCAGCTGGCACTGTTAAATATAGTTGCAGATATTCAACTGAAGAAAGAGGAGGGCGAATTCGTAATTATAATGGTTACGACCGCAAGGCTGATGTTTGCCAAATATTGGAAATCTAATAATCAATTAGTAATGGAAGAATGATATAAGGAGTTATGGAAGTTAGCTATTAATGATAAATTGACCTGTGAAATTAAAATTAGGAAAGGGTTGAGCAAATCTAATGATTTTAATGGAATATGGGATAAATTATTGGTATATGTATTTCACCATACACCTGGAGAAGACTCAATGTATTTCTGGAGAGAAATGGGCTGGTCAATACCATGAAGTTGTAATCTTGTTTAAGTCCCGAGGGGGGTGGGTTGCACTGGGTTTATTTTTGTTATACTGTTGTTTTGTTATTTTTTATTCTTATGTCATTTTGCTGTTTTATCTGTTCTTTTATAAATATTTTTTTTTTAAAAAAGAATGTGTACAGTTTTTGTGATGACGTTGATCAGAGAGAGGTTTTTCACTTTCTCGGTTGTGTGGTCCTCTGTTGGAAAGGCTATCCAATTCATGGCTAATTCAAACAATTTTAAGAAGGGTAATAAGAGACCTTTGTGTTGCCTATCAATGGTTGGGAGTGGGACTTTACCAGCGGACTGAGGAGGATCATAAGCTCTTCCCTACTGTGGGAAGAGGTATTTTATTTACATGAAAGTGATAGTAATCTTTTCTAAAATTGGATCTATTCACGTAAAACAAAACAAAGCAAAGCATGCTACTTATAATCCTCCCCATAGGCACTCTTTGGGCAGGATACAAAATAATTATGCAGGCTACACATTCCCCACTCCCCACTGGATGTTGTTACCAACCTTGGAAGGAAAGAAAGCTGAATGAACCTTGAGACAGATACCTGGGATTGAACCACAGTGTTGACCAGTGCACCATGAGGCTCCTGATAGCCGATGAAAATGGTGCACGGATCCATGGCTGCTTTTTCCTTCTTTTGTTTGGGTGGTGTGTTCCCTTTTCATTTCCTTTTCTGTTTATGTGATGTGCAGCTAGTGTTGTTGGTAGAAAAGCAGTTTGAAGCCCAGACATGAAAAATCATGTTTCAAACTGAGGACCATCTGACCGTGTGTGTGTGTGTGTGTGTGTGTGTGTGTGTGTGTGTGTGTGTGTGTGTGTGTGTGTGTGTGTGTGTGTGTGTGTGTGTGTGTGTGCGTGTGCGTGTGCGTGTGCGTGTGTATGTGAGAGAGGGTTGGAGGGTGGGAGAGTGGGTGGAAGAAGGGGGTAGAGAGAAAGAGAGAGGAAAAGAGTAAATGGTCCTCAGTGCAATATAATCATTCACATGCCGCCAGGAAAAATAAGGTCAAAAAGATTGGAAGCTGGCATTCTTGTATGCCCCAAATATTATCACAATCTCCATTTCCAGAGCCATAGGAAACAGAAGAATGTGCTGGATTTATGTGGTTCCCCTTTGCCTGGCCAAGCTGTTACATGATCTGTGTAGAACTGGATCTCTGTAGTACTTTCAAAGAGTAAACGTTGGAAAGATTACTTACGAAGAATATATTTAACAAGTAGAATCTCTTGCTGGGTTATTGTTAATGGAGACTTTAACATTTATGTATCAAAGCAACAGTTCAACCTTCAGATTGTCATTAAAGTCAATGACTGTCATGCTGCTAAAATACAATCAGCTCCTTGGAAGTATACCGGCTACCATGCTGGGTGCTTGCTAGTCATGAAAATGTCACAAAGGGGCAAAAACAAGCTTGAAAAATATAATTAAGATGACAGTCTACAAAAAAAGTCACTAGAATGTTGCTATAGCTGGTAACTATAGCAACCTACACAACACAATTGGGAAACAGGGCTGTAAATTAAAATGAAAATAGGGGCTTTAATAAGGCTGAAGAATTGTGCCATACTAAGAATGGTGATAATCATTATTCTTATTATTAGTTTATGTAACAATCTTAATGTGTGATGTAACTTATTTATGAAAAACTAGTGGAATGATAATTTTATCACACACATTATTACTGATAAGGACCCAAAAGATAAAAAGATGCTGGGCTGGCCCAGTAAAATGAATGATGACAATAGCCATAAAGTCAATCAAACACACTTTTCACATGTAATTGATACCTCACTGCTTGGAATGCAATTGTGGTGGTGACTAAATAACGTTAGCAGCACTAGGACTTCCTAAGCCTACCTCAAAAGGCCAAAACTGATATCAGTTTTAAACCTAGCAGCTTTCTCTCTTATTCTAACATGATCTTCACTTGACAGTGATTCACTGGGGTGGCAGTCAGCCAATTCCACATAAACATTCAGTAAAATCAGTGGAGAGACCGATTGAGAAACTTTCAGTAAAATCGGTGGAGAGACATATAGAGAGCAACATCTGTGGAGAAGTAAAAAGACATGAGTTGGACGGTTACTCCACGTCTCTCTCATCGCGGTTCGCTGTCCCACTTGGGACCGGTACGAAAAAAGGTTACTCCACATCCATTTCGTGATGGTGGGAGTTCGTCCCGACCATGCCCCCTGAACCGGGAACAGAGCGTGATGAGACATACCTCTCCCTGGCCTCGGGAATTGTCATGTCTCGGTTCTTGTTTTGAGACAAGTGCCCGTGAAGTAATGCTTGTCACGCAATGCACACATTCTCCATCTAGTGGCAGGGGTGTTAAATTGCATTCTCCAGTACAATCCCAATGGCGTAAACAATGCATCGCAGAGAGGGAAGAAGGCATGAAACCGGGAGTTTTGCCGCTTAACGCATGAAATGCAAAGTCGTGGAGATTCGAAATATCGAAAAATGGTTCCTGGGCCAAAAAAAAAAAAAGGTAATCGAAGCCAGGAAAATTCAGTAATTGTCACGAAACAAGGACGTGAAGTAACAGTTGTCACAACACCATCAATCACGCCCAAGGGTAAACGGAAAAGGGGCAGAACCAGGAGAAGAACACGTGACCGCGAACAATGTTATCATGAAACAAATCTAATCTCAGAATGAGGAAGGACATTAAGTAACCCTCTTAACACATCTGCAATGGGCAGCTAACCATGCCCTTAGGAGCAAGGAGTAGAAAGGGAATATAGAAGTAGCAGAGCTTCCATGAGACTGGGTGGAGAGAAAGAGTAGATTTGAGTCTCCATGGCAGAATAGTTTGTTTCGTGCTTTCATGCCGCGTTATGCCTTACTTGAGTTCATTGCTTGTAGACTTTTTGCCATTGATTTTGAGTTTGATGCTTTGTTTTCCCTAATCTCACTCATTTTTCCTGAAGCTTACTCTTTGATTGTGCAACTGCTTCTCATAAGCTTGCAAATGTTCAACTTCCAGGTTTGCCAGGTACAATATCCATTTTGTTTTCATCTTTCTTTTCTTTATTTCTTTTAAATAACACCTTTGAAAGTGCCAGAGGGTGCTTTTCAGAGATCAACAGGTTAGCAAAATCCTGTAGCCCTGCCAATGTTTTTTGTCCATGCTGACCAGCTGTACCCCTGAGGCCATGTTAAGAGTTCATCCTTGTGTTTTGTTTCCTCAGGGAGATGGTGACAGCCTTCCTCTGGAGTCTCAGTGGGTGTATATCCAAGTACAGGATGCTTTTCAAGGGCTCCCCTCCCTGCCTTGAAAGAAGAAGCACTGGTATTGGACAACTCCATCAGATCAGGTAGACTATACCAACTGGTAGAATGTCATAAAGTTTTGAAAATGAGGTGTCCTTTCCTAAGCCGAAGACCTGAAATCCTTGTAAACAGAGAGGAGACAGATTCAATTTCAGTCAAAACATGTACTTTCTCTTAAGCAGAGGCTGGATGGCCATTTGTTGGAAATACTGTGATGGGGTCCTTGCATGGCTGTGGGTTGGACTGGATGGCCCTTGAAGTCTCTTCCATCTCTATGATTCTATGATCTAAAAACAAGAAAGGCATTTCTGTAAGGCAGAAGGGCTAGAAACCTAGAAGAAGCTGACCTGGTTTTGGTCTTCAAAAAGCCTACTTAAAAAACATCAAGATGGTAGGTTCATGAACTGCAAGCAGGGACCAAATTATGCAAATAATAAAATAATTACTTTGTTTTCTCCGACACATCATTTTAAACTTTGCAAACTAGCAACCTGCCATTCATAGAAGAATGAATAGGAAATTCACTAGACTGCAAATCAAATGACCTAAATAGTAGCTGGGATACACATCACTTTGCAGCGTGTAGGAGAAATGAAGCACAAGGTAATACAATAAAATTTAGGATGAAAACAACCAGAGTAAATTTGGTGCACCTTTTTCATTGATTGCAGTTAGGGCCAATATCATGGAAGGCAGACATTTTCTCCACACTACAAATACCCATTGTTGCATCAGCACCAAGTTATTGAAGGAGTGGACCTCAGTGACTGCCATGCCTTATATGTGGCACTGCTGTTTCCCAAACGTGCCGTTATTTCAAAATAAAGTCATACAATTATCACTTGGGATTGAGCGTTTCAGTGCTGTTTATGCCAGTGCTTTACAAGCAGCACTGGCCATCCTCTCACTTCTGGCCCCAATTTAAACTTCTGGTTTAATCTCTGAAGCCCTAAAAGGCTTGGGGAAAAGGTTATAGTATAGTAAGCGACAGTGGAAGCTGTTGACTCTGATGTTGCGGAGGTGGCAGATTCTCTGTGGAGTTTTACCTGAAGCTCATAAAATAGCCAAGAAACCTCTGGATTGCCCAGTGGTTTAGGTATCTGGTGGTGGAGCCAGAAACTGGGAATGCATTTCTCCACTGGACCTCCTTAACAGGCTGGATTCAATGTTCCGTATTCCCTTCCATCTCAGCAGTTGTAAGATTATTTTACAGTATATATTATTGAACTTTATTCACCCCCCCCAAAAAAAAAGATTTAGAAACTTCAACAGCTCTAGCAAATCCAAACAAATACTAACAGATTCACCATCAGGTGATGGCCCTTGAGGTCTCTTCCAACTCTATGATTCTATGAAACTTTCACAGCTTAGGGCTCTACCACACGTCTTTTAAAATGCTGATTAAATTTCAAGATAAAACGTTTCTAATAATCTTGTCCCTGTGGCCACTGGGCTTTAAAAAAAAACCCGGTTATGCCCCCTTTAGCGCGTTTTCCAAGACCTACCGCAGAAGTTGGGAATTTTTTGCTCCTGTAAAAAATGCAAACCAGAAGTCCGTAGGAGCTCACATATGATCCAGTATTCTGCTTTTTTCCCCCTAACCCCAACCAGCTTCTCCTGGGGCTCGTCGGTGCTTTAAAAAAAAAAGATTAAATTTTCCAGGGTCTTGGCTTACTGTCAGTTGGCGGCCTCCCCTTTCGACCCTTGCCCAGCTTGGCTTATTAAATTCGCCAGAGGGAACATGCCGGAGTGGGCCTCTTCTATCGCCACCGCCTCCTTTCGGGAAGGGATTTTCCCCTCTCGCTAAAGGAGACGGTGGTGAAGCCCACACTGAAAAAGCCCAGCTTGGCTTCGGACTATTTAGCCAACTATCGTCCGATAGCCATTGTTCCCTTCCTGGGCAAGGTTGTCGAGAGCGTGGCTGCCGTCCGGCTGCAGTCTTACCTGGAGGAAAACCATATCCTGAATCCCTTCCAGTCCAGGTTCAGGCCATTTCGAGGAACCGAAACCACCCTGGTCGCTCTGCAGGATGACTTCCTCAAGGAGGCCGACAGGGGGTGCTCCTCCCTGTTGGTTCTCCTTGATCTGTCAGCTGCCTTTGATACCGTCGACCACGGTAACCTGCTGGACCAGCTGGCCAGGGCGGGTATTAGGGGCTCAGCGCTCTGCTGGCTCTGGTCCTTCCTTGACGGCTGGCTTCAGCGGGTTCAGTTGGGGGATGAATTGTCGGTTCCTTGGACGCTCCCATGTGGGGTGCCCCAGGGGTTGGCAATCGCTCCTATACTGTTCAATGTTTTACATGAGGGTGCTGGCGGAGGTCATCAGGAGATTTAGAGTTTGCTGTCATCAGTATGCTGATGACACGCAGTTCTACCTCTTCTTCTTTTGCAGTGGAGGCGGTTCGCTCCCTCGATCTGTGCCTGGAGGCAGTCTTGGAATGGACTAGGAATAAAAGGCTCAAACTTAACCTGGAGAAGACTGAGATTCTGTTCTTCGGGGCGCCCTCATCCAGGTACAATGGCCCCCTCCCTAGCCTGGGGGGAATTTCCCTCCAGCCTATGGACAGGGCCAGGAAACTGGGCGCGGTCCTGGACTCAGCACTCTCCCTGGAGGCCCAGGTGATGGCGGTTTCCAGGGCCGCTTTCTTCCAGCTCTGCAGGATCATCCAGATCCATCCGTATCTCGATGAGTCCTCCCTGAGGACAGTTGTGCAGGCCCTCATGATTTTGAGGACTGACTACTGCAACATACTCTACGTGGGGTTGCCCTTGACCCTGGTCCATAGGCTCCAATGGGTACAAAATGCGGCGGCCAGACTGGTGGTGGGTGCTCATAAATATGACCACATCACCCCAGCTCTGGCTTGCCTGCATTGGCTGCCCGTGGCCCTCTGGATTAGGTTCAAGGTCCTGGTTTTGGTTTTCAAAACCCTCCACGGCCTGGGCCCTGAATACCTGTTGGAGCGTATCTCCCAGAGATCAACAGAGGCCAGATCCACGTGGATGTCACAGGCGCGCTCGCTTAGGGTGGCCATGCCGAGGGAGGTGTGGAAGTCGCTGACATGTAACCGCGCCTTCTCAGTTGTCGGCCCCTCATTATGGAACAACCTACCCAGCGAGCTGCGCCTTGTATCGTCCCTGCCAGGCTTTAAAAAGGCTTTAAAAACAATGCTGTATAGGGAGGCCTATGGTGACCTTATTTCTGGTCCCCCCCCCCACTGCCTGCCGCTGCATGTCGAAGGGTTTCCCCCCTGGCCTGCTATTTTTGCTGCCCCTTCATTGATGGTTTTATAGATGCTTTATTGTTTTATTTTTTATCAGTTTTTTAAATTGTAAACCGCCTAGAGTCCCATTGGGAAATAGGCGACTACAAAAGAAAAAAAATTCCCTCCCTTCAGCGGTGATCAGCTGACCTTTGGGCTGTCAGCACTGTTTATTTTATTTTATTTTATTTTATTCTAGCACCGACCAGCTCGTCCTGGGACTCGTTGGCACCTTTTAAAATATATATTTTTAATTTCCCCTAAACCCTCTCCCCCAGCGCTGATCAGCTGGCCTTTGGGCTGTCAGCGCTGGTTTTTTATTTTTTATATTTTTTTTCTATCACCACCTGCTGGCCCTGGGGCTGGCCTGCATTTCTTTTTAATAAAAAAATCCTTGTACGTGGCAATGGAGATCCCACATCTTCAGTCATGTGACCAAGAAAGAAGAAAAACCGGACTTTCATAATATCCGGATCTTCCCCCAGGTGAGATATTAGGTCAGGCCTGCCCAAAGTCCGGCCCGGGGCCCAAATCCGGCCCGCCAGGCCATTCTGAGTGCCTCCCGGATGGCTGGCCCACCCTTCCCTCCCCCTCCTTCACCCCATGTTTTTTTTAAAAGAAAGTAGGTAGGGCTTGCAGTGGGGTGGCAGGGTTGGGGAGCAACCGGCCCCTGACACATTCTCAGCCACCAAATCTGGCCCTCCTTATAAAAAGTTTGGGCACCCCTGTATTAGGTGAACCTTAAGCTTCTCTGTGTAGTTCTATTTGCGTGTCCCTACCAAGCCAAGAGAGATGTACCTGTGTTTGCTAGCAAGAAAGCCTCTTCCTGGGTCCCAGGTATGGAACAGGGTACTGGAGAGGCTCTCCTAAGGCTTTCTTTATTAACGTATTGGCATTCATCTCTTTTCAGCTCTCCTTGCACTATTCCCGGTTCAGCATTTTTTTAAACAGGAGTTGAGTAGCAGTAGGGCATTTTTCTGTTGAAGAGACAGCATTTTAGTTTTTTAAAATAAAACATTACAGCATTGTACATATATTTTACTTTTACTTTTATTTGTCAATACCTGCAGTCTGTTCAGAAAATATTGGTTGACAGGCAGTTATACATATTTAAGAAATAAAACTGATCAAACAACCAAAATAATGCAGTTAAATCCTCCCAGGTATAATGAAGATGAAGAGGTAGGTATGGTGCAAAATGACCACTACTCTTACCTACAGCATTGCAGGAAGGAAGCTGCTACAAAGAATAATTATTCAGAAGGATTTTCCCCAACGATCATATTTAATTTATCTTTTCCAGCTACATGCCACCACTTTTAAAGCTGCATATTCTTCCTTGCACTCCTTATTCTCTAAGTATTTGATACTCAGTGGTCAGCTGACAGGGTGAACTGATCCAAGCAGCAAAATTTGAGTAGTCCACAACTGAGGCAGGTCATAAATTGTAGGCAATTGTCTGACTGGCTGACAATTATAACTTACACTGTTTAAGTTTGGTATTCTTTATGGGCTATGAAAGAGGACAAGGCAAAAATTCTGATGGCTTGACGGTCCCTGGGGGTAAACATCTCACTGAAAGTGTTTAAATATATGCAGTAGCATGGAGAAGATCTTCAGCTTTCCTCTCGCACTGCAGTGAAGGCTGCAAAGAAGGGGACTAAGACGGTTACTTCACGTCCTTCCTCGAGGTGAACTTGCCTTCGTGTTGAAATCGGTTTTCAACACGGATTGAGAAGTGGATTGAAAAGATTCCCAAGCTCCAGGACAGGAATCTCTCACCCCGCTTGGAGTGCAGTTCAGGGGGCATGGTCAGGGTGAACTCGGATTGACCCCACAAGGACGTGAGGTTACGTTCCTTCGAACTTGGATTGACCCCATAAGGACGTGAGGTTATGTTCCTTCGAACTCGGATTGACCCCACAAGGACGGGAGGTTACGTTCCTTCGAACCGGTCTCCAGCGGGGCTGCGAACTGCAGCGAGAGGGACGTGAAGTATCAGCCAAAGGCTGTTCTCTTCAGACAGGCTTTCCCTTAGTGACTGGCTGTCTGAGAGGGGCTTTTAATCAGAGAGTTCTGCCTTCCTACTTCAATTCTGGTTTTGGTGTTGGTTTTGTTTATCATTTTTAGTGTGGTGTTTCATTATTTCTTAATACAATGGACCCTTGTATAACAAACGGTTTGTATAACATAAAATCTGTACAACATAAAAAACTCCAGAGATAGGGGAAATTTGCTTAACAGAATCGCCTGTGGGGTGAATCCGTACAACATAAAAAATAGTTGTGATTAGGGATTACTCCGTTTTCCATGTAATCCTATGGAAATTTGTATAAAGGAAAACTTGCTTAACAGAATTCCATTTGGAACAAATTAATTCCTTTATAAAAAGTACCACTCTTTTGTTTTACTGTTCTTAAACATGCAGATATTGTATTTTAATGATGTCCACAGTCCACTTCTTGGGTCCTTTTAAAGGAGAAAGGCAGGGTGAAAATGTTTCAAATGAAGGAAGGAAGGAAGGAAGGAAGGAAGGAAGGAAGGAAGGAAGGAAGGAAGGAAGGAAGGAAGGAAGGCCTGGAGCTGACTGAAGACATGCAGCATTAAACCTCCTTGTAGTTTAAGGATGTTGTAAATGACTTGGGACTGCCCTGATTCTGGTCTATCGTGCCAGAGTAATGGGATGAGTGGTAGGGCTGAATGAGCTTTGGATCGGGCATCCTTTGACTCTTCCACCACCCTTCCCTTTCTCTGCCCCTTTTGGCCCTTCCAGTCATGTTCTTACTTAGCAAGCCAAGAAGTTTTACTGGGCAACCCCTCTACTATTCCGAATAGTCTATAGTTGGCACATCCTTGTGTGAGGCTTTTACTGTTTCTTCACCAGCACATGACCAAGATTAGGACCACGGTGTGTGAATACAGCCCGAAGGGATAAGAAAGCACCAGAGGTCCCACAAGTGACACATGGAATCATTTAAGTTACAGTGGTAAATTGTGGCTAATTAATAAGCTGCCAGTTGCATGGCTTGTCAGAAGCAGAGTGAAATGTGAAGAATTCTAGCCATTGTGTTCAGGGGGGCTGATCCCCCAAGAAAAGGGGTATAAAATTGCACCTCACATGGGACTCAGCCAGATGTATACCTGTATGTGCCTGTTACTAGCCTGCCATGTTTTCTGAGAACATGCTGTCACATTCACTACTATGCAGTGTCACACAAATAATTTGGGAAATATTGGGCTGACAATATAACCCAAACAATCAGGAATACTACCTACCCGGCTCTTAAAGGTGCATAGTTTTGCAGCAATGGTCTATGACTGCATTTGGGCTGACTTGAAGGATTTCAGGAACAAATCATATATATAACTTCTGTAGGGGTATGTAAAGGAGTTATGGGTAATTTTGTTTACACAACAATATTAATATGGTTGCCTCAGTTCCTTGTTTCCTATCAGCAGCTGTTATGATGCCTTTGTTGGGATCCCAGAGTCTGGTCTGAACTCATTGGGGCTTGTGACGATTGTTTTCAGGACTTTGATCTGGGACTGCTACAAAGAAGTCCAAAAGAGACAGAAAGAGATGTGTTCCTGCCCATCTGGATTCCTAATTTATGTACAGTGGTAAATAGAACAGTGTACATCTTAGAGCAGACTGTGTGGAACATTTCCTTCCTCTTTCATATTTAAAAGCCATCTCAAATGTACAAATGTTCTGAAATTACCTTACAGCAACCTTGGTCAAATTCAAGTCATGTAATGCTCTTAGATTAGAGGACCATGTTGCACTTGTATGGCCCCTCTAGGTGTTAAAAATTAGCAGTGTCTCTGTTGTAAGTGGTGAGAGGGGAAAACTTGCAACTGTCATTCAACAATGCAATCTGATTCCTAAATCACAGATGTGTGTAAAGCAGTGGATTAGGATTAGTCAGCATCCTCTTCTGCTGACAGATCCCTTTCTTCCGGCGGATCTAGTGACAGAGCAATCTCTAAACATGGCCAGTCTCATCGGAAACTGCAAAAACGTGCCTCTCACCAGAGAGTTCCAGGCAAGAATCCTGCCTGAAGGATCGTAGAATGGTTAATACTGGTTGATACTGAACTAGATGGAGCAGTGATCTGACTATATCGCAATGTCTCCATGCCTATTCCCGTTTTACCCTTTGTTATTTATTTATTTATTTATTTATTTATTTATTTATTTATTTATTTATTTATTTTAGTGCTTATATACTGCCTGTCTTCCAAAAGGAACTCCAGGCGGTTTACAACAAAGGAAAACATAACAATAGGCAAATAAGTACAACATCATAATAAAACAATATAAACAATAAGAAAATCAGTAACAAAATGACAATAGCAAAATGGCAAGATGACGGGACAAAAAAGAAGAAGACAAAAATTAACTGTCACCAAACGCCTCTCGAAAAAGCATGGTCTTTAAAGCCGTTTTGAAGGCTGGCAGGGACTGTGCAAGGCGCAACTCACTCGGGAGATGGCTCCATAATGTAGGACCAGCCACAGAGAAGGCTCAGTTACGGGTGACCGCTTTCCGAGCCTCCCTGGGCGCGGCCACCTGAATTGAGTGTGCCCACGACATTCTAATTGGCTGAGCCAAGGTTGATCGCTGGGAGATTTGCTCTGCCAGGTATTCAGGTCCCAGGCCATGGAGGGTTTTATAAATTAAAACCAGGACGTTGAATCTTATTCAGGATGCAATGGGTAGCCAATGCAGGCGGGTCAGTACTGGGGTGATGTGGTCGTATCGACTCACACCCGCCACCAGTCTGGCTGCCGCATTTTGCACCCACTGGAGTCGCTGAACAAAAGTCAAGGGCAACCCCATGTAGAGAGCGTTGCAGTAATCTATTCTCAAGATCACCAGCGCTTGCATAACAGTTCTCAAGGAGTTTCCATCCAGATAAGGATGAATCTGGGTGATTTGTTGAAGATGGAAAAAGGCAGTCCTGGACACAGCGGCCACCTGGGCCTCCATAGAAAGAGCTGGGTCCAGGACCACGCCCAGGTTCCAGACACTATCCGCCAGCTGGAGGGAAACACCCTTCCAGACTGGGGAGAGGGCCTCCGTATCTGGAAGGGGAAGTCCCAAAGAACATAACCTTGATCTTCTCAGGGTTGAGTTCAAGTCTGTTGGTCTTGGTCCATTCCAAGACTGCGTCCAGGTATTTTCACTGCCTGATCCCTTCCAAAGAAGCTCATGGCTTTTTCAGCCTGTAGAAGGAATACAGCTTTGTCCAAGTAAAGTAGCATTCCTCCAGCTGTCTCTACCTTGCTAAGGATCCTTCAAGGTGTTTTGTGCTTTGGTTGGTTGTTTCGTTTGTCTTGCTTCCACTTGAAAACCCAGATGGTGATGTTTTCCAGAAGAAATCTCTGACACATGAAAACTCAGCCTGGAGATGACTTGTAGAGCAACTTTGAGTTTGTTGTGACAGGCCTGATAGATACAGATGCAGTTATACGCACCTGGAACACATACAAGGACAGAAGCAAAGACAAGATATCACAGGGACAAACAAGTGAAAATGAGGTCTATAATGCATTAGTGGTGTTTAGGTTGCACTTCTATGCACAGTTCTTAGGAAGCAAGGACGTCCCTCTGATACCTTTGGGTAAACATGATAGGATTGTACTGCTATTAATATTTGCACATAATGGATATACATAAAATGTTCAGAGACACATTCAGACATCTCTTCCTTCACAGCTCAGCTCTTCCTTTAAAGTAAAGCTAAGTGCTCAGGCTATTGAATTTTCAGGGCAATGGATAAAATTGCAGTTGACTTAGGGGCTGATCAGAATAGATATGGCATTCTTGCTGTCTCAGACAATGTTGTTGTGACTAATGCAGGAAAATAATTTATTGCTTGGTACATGAATGATGGAAGCTGTTAAAAGCAATAGTTCCACAGAATTGATTTTTCTGCTCCAGCTTCCTGATTTTGGTTTTTGCTTTTTTCTCTTAGCCATCTGACATTAAATCTTTAGCCACAGACATACACCTTTTAGAAATCATTGAACCTCTATTAGAAAGCACAGGTTGCCCACATAAACCTCTGAACATTAAATTTGGAGTAGATTGGAAGAATATATACATTTTATACCACCCCCTACATATTTTAGGACAGCACATGCATACAAAATGAAATCCATGTTGTCATTTGGGATGAAAGGTTGGTGCTGTTAAAAGTATATAACCCTATCATGCGCATATAGGGATATGTTATGTTGAAGAAAATATATAAACCACTAGCAGAGATTAGCAGCGTTGTGGAAGAATAAATGCATTAGTGATTAAGGAGCTAGGAAACAAATGAACAAGGCAATAGAAGTTAGTAGAAAACTTATATTACATATGTACACATGACAAAGAGTAATATATAATAACAATATACAAAGCACAGCATAACAGAGAATGGGGGAAACTGCCTCTCACATTAGGCAGTCCCAATTTTACATTGGTTTGCATGATACCTTTATACATAAAGCGATATGGTGTAAGGCAGGCATGTCCAAACTTTGGCCCTCCAGATGTTTTGGACCACAACTCCCACAGTCTTTTACCATTGGAAATACAGGCTTGGAATTCTAGGAGTTGTGGTCCAAAACATCAGGAGGGCCGAAGTTTGGTCATGCCTGGTGTAAGGCAACCACACATTACATGGGATGAGGTGATTTAGCTATACCACCTGTGCCTAATAATCCTGACCTTTCAGTACTGATGATTCTTTACACCTGTGACCTAGACCTAATACACATTCTTGTCTAACCTATGACATAGCATTTTACACAAGATCCATTTTCTAAAATGTTAAATATATATTACAGACATTTTGTCAAAACTAAAAAACCTTGACAGATGCATGTTTTAGAAGCATTGAAAATTAGCCTTACCCATCTCTCTCCTGTCCTGGCTTCTCAGTACTGGTTTCTGGTCAGCTTCTATGTTCCAGATTTAAGATGTAAGTTATGGCTTATAAAGCCCTGAACAGGTTTGGACATTGTTCCTTGCTGGAGCATCTCTCCCCAAAAATACCTACTCAGTCCACCCATCGATCAGAGGCCTCATTAGTGAAGCAAAGTGTTCTGCTTATATTAGCACTTCAAACACTCTCTGGTTTTTTACAATTTAATTATGCAGGCTACACATTGCCCCCCCTCCCCCGCAAGCTGGGTAATAATTTCATCGACCTCAGAAGGATGGAAAGGTGTCGACCCCAAAAGAAGTAAGGAAAACCATCACTAGGGAATTGGGCATTTTCATTAGTAGCACTCTCTTTGTGGGACAACCTTCCTTTAGAAATTAGACAGGGCCCCTCCCAACAGCCTTTCAGAAAGTTATTAAAGATAGAATTGTGTATAGAAGCCTATGGCAACACTCAATGTTCTTCTCTTGTGATCTCTATCTGTGTTTTAGATTTTATGGCATTTTATTATTTTTTATTATTTATGTGGTACCACATTTTTAAAATGTGGTTCAAATTGTTTCTGTCAGGGATCAGCTGTGGGTCACCTGTAGGAGCCTTGTGACACAGCAGTTAAATTCAGCATTGCAGTCTGAGTTTGATCCTGGCTAACCAGCTAACCAAGTCAGTTAGCTGGTTCAAAGTTGATTCAACCTTTCATCCTTTCCTGAGGTTATTAACAGCCCAGAGAGAGCTTTATGCACTAAACGGAAAGGTATAAACAGCACATTTTGCATTGCTATCTATTTTTGTTAATGCTGATTGATTACAATACTGAGTGTATTTTCATTTGATTATTTTTACTTTTGGTTACATGGTTTGTTTTATATCATGTAAGCTACCTGAGCAGTGATCTCTCTCTAAGCCAGGTTGTCTATAAGCTTTATAAATAAATAAAAAAGACACCTTGGCCAATGCCATCCACTGTATTGATTCTGATATGGGCCTGTGTGTGATTAGTAAGTAGACATGGGCACGACCAGAAAAAATGACGTTTCGAGTTTTCATTTGTCGGAACGGGTCCGTTTCGGGTCGTTTCCATTTGTCGTGAAATTTTTCAAAAATTTGTCGTTTCCGTTTGTCGTTTGTCGTTTGTCATTTCCACCACGATTTAGCGTGATTTGACTTCCCAGAGCATAGGGGCATCCCGCAATCAGGGCCGGCGCTAGGTGTTTTTGCGCCATAGGCGGCGGGCGGGGTGGGGGGACGGGCGAGTGGGCGGGCAGCGGCGCGGGCCACAGCCGGGTGGCGGCGCGGGCGGACGGGCGAGTGGACAGTTAGGATATCACTTAGGATAGAGGTTCTGTTCTTGGCTTGCACCCCAAGTGTGTGTATGTGCAAGCAAATTGAAGTTGGGAAAATAGAAAATAAATGGTAGTATATAATATATTTTTAAAATAAATCCACACCTCCCACTCCCAGTCGAACCTCCCCCTTTATCCAATATCAGAAAAAAATCCTCACAAACTGCCAGAGAAGAAATAAAGAATAAACTGCTATTCCCTTCAGCAGACAAAGCTGCAGGGAATCAAAGAAATTATTTTCTAAATTCAATTCCCTCCCTGCCTGCCTAACTTAAATCCTAAAGCCTCCAGCCTCCCTCCTCAATCTCGATCGGATCACACCAGCACCAGCAGCCAGCCCTCCTCCCTCAACCACATCCATACACCTGACTGTGATTTCTGGAAGGTGCCTCGGCTTTTTATGCCCTCCGAGACATCCAGAAGTGTCAGTCAAAAACCTGGCAATGCCATTGGTGGAATGATTCAAACAATTTGCATGGTCCCATCCCATGCCCAGCCCAAATGGGCAGGTCTAAAAAAATAATAAAATAAAATAAAATAAAATAAAATAAAATCAACACGATGTTTTATTGCTATAAAAAAACCCACTGGTGCTACTATTAAAATTCAGGCATTTAAAATAAATAAATTTCACATGTTTCTGTGGTGATTTGGTGTGTTTTTTGACCACGATTTCAAAAGAAAAATTGCGGTCGCCATTTTGGATCCCCCCCACCGCATGGCATGGCGAGACGACGAGGATGACCCCCCCCAGCCTGGTGCAAGCGGCCCAGGACAGGAGAAGAGGGGGGGAAGGCCGGGGACCCCCCAGAAACCACCCCTCTGGTAGGTGGCAAAGCCTCAGGCAGGCATATTTTCGCCTGCTTTTTTGGCCGGGAGTCAGGGTTTTTTAAAAAAACTTTTAAAAACTTTTTCTGTGCTTCGCATTGCGCGATCGCCGTGATGCCACAAACGGAAACGAAAAACCCGACCAAATTTTTCTTTTTTCGGTTCGAGTTCGAGTTCTGACAGCTTAATTATCGTTACCATTTCCGTTATGTAACGGAAACAATAACCGAAAATGGAAACAACAATTTCGCCGAGTCGTGCCCATGTCTATTAGTAAGTAATATATATGTAAAAGTATTAAACCAGTTAAATCAATAGAGAAGTTAGCTCACACTGTTTTGACTCCAGCTGTTAATCCCAATTAGAAAAGACCCATTAAATCAATGATAATTTGATAAGCCCACATATGTAAATCCCACTGATTCAATTGGTCTTTTCTAGTTGGGATTAATATTGAATCATTGCTACTGTGTTCTGGAAAAATCTTGAAAAGCGTTGAGTTGTGTCTTGAGTTGAGTCTTGACGAAATTGCTTGGGTGAGTATCAAAACGTTTCAGTCTCACAAGAAAAGAAGTCCAGTTGCTATGACTCAACTTCCAGAGAAGCCCTTGAGTTACATAAACAGTACTGAGCACTAGAGTTGGACACTTCGTGCTTTGTACATAGAGATGGGGACAAACTGCCAAAATGGTTTGTCGGTTCATTGTTTTGTATTGTTTTAGAGACAGCCCATGGGTGCCTAAAAATGTGTAAACAGGGGAAATATTTGCCCCATCGTATTTGTCAGGGTCTCTGGAACCAATGAATATCAAGAAATGAATATTAAATTAATCAGTGATGTTTGTGTACTATCATGTGATATTTGTGCAATATGGTACAATACTGTAATATCATGATTGTGGGGTTAAGAACATAAGAACATAAGAAGAGCCATGCTGGATCAGGCCAAAGGCCCATGAAGTCCAGCTTCCTGTTATCTCACAGTGGCCCCACCAGATGTCTCTGGGAGCACATGAGACTAGATATCTATCTCTTCATACCACTCCCCTGCATCTGGTCCTAGAAGTACCCTGGTTTTAAGACTGGAGATTACACATCTCCATCATGGTTTGTAACCTGTGATGGACTTTTCCTCCAGGAATCTGTCCAATCCCCTTTTGAAGGCATCCAGGCCAGATGCCATCACCACACCCTGTGGCAGGGTGTTAACCCCCCCCCCCAATTCTCTGTTTGTACCTATTCATATGAAGCATATTATTATGAAGCATCCCCACAGAGGCTCATTCCCCACCGCTGGCATAGCCAGTCCACTTACTGGGCTCTGTACCACACCAAGGTCCTTCTGCAGGCAGCAGCCCAGCTGACCTTGCCCTGCCTTCCACAGGCACCCAACCACTCTGGCAGGGAGGTAGAACAGGGAGTGTCCTTGCACAGCCAATGAGGGCCAGTCTGGCCTATGGTGGGAGGGAGTTACAAAATCTGGGTGCAGTGACAGAGAAGTCCCTCTCCTGGGGGGGACCATCAAACACACCTGTGAAGGTGGTGGGGCCAAGAGAGAAAGGCCTCTCCTGAGGATCCTAACACCCGAGCAGACTCTTAAATAACTAAACAGTTTAACCGCACTCCAAGACTGTAGATTCAACAAGCATTGATAATATGCAGCTTTATAAAAATGACACATAGAATTATAATGGTATGATTCAACTATCATAATAATGATGGAATCATGTGTGCATAAGTCACACACACCTTGAATCAATCTGTAAAATCACAAACATTCCCTCTAGCTTTTAGCCATACTGGGCAGGGTTCTGTGCTTGTATGCGGGACTCCCCACTCCCATTCCACGTGTGGGTTCCAAAGGGGCTAAAAATTATTGTTGGTGTGTAACCCCATCCAGAAAAGGTTGTATTCTTATTCATTGATCTGACTTTCAACTGACCAGGAACTGTTCTGTCTTTATGTTAAGTTGAAAATGTTTGCATGGTTGTAATACAAATAAAGGACTCAATTATCAGAATATGCTTCATTATTTTTCTCTGTTCTTTTAAAACTCCTTAATTTAATAAATTTATTAAATTTAAAAATTAAAATTTAAAAAAATATTATTTTTAATTTCAGTTTTTTAAAAAGTTAAAAAAATAAAAATAAAAAATTAATAAAGCTTTCTGTAGTCTTCTTTGCATTAGTCAGTGTGCGTTTGAAAGGATTATAAGATAACTTGCTACTAAAATATCTATTTACAAATAACGTGATTTGCCACTTATTTCCAGGCTCTGATTTCTGATTTTAAAATGTTTAAAAGTAGTCATGACTATCCAAGTTATCATTGATGAGCTGAAAGAATGGCCTTATGACACTTGAGAGTAACTAAAGTTTGTGGATAGAACAACTCACTGCCATCTGACATAGCTATTTTTTATTTTTAATTTAATTTTGAATATTTTTACCCTGCCTTTGCCTGCTTCCAGAAAGGCACCAGAGATGGGTCAATCCTTGCCTCCAAAGTCTGGGTGCAGCAACAGAAAAGGCCCTTTCATGTGTTCTTATGAGACATACCTGTGAGGGTGGCGGGATGGAGAGAAAAGCCTCTCCTGATGACCTTAGCACCCGAGCCGGTTCATACTACGAGATTTGATCTTTGAGGTAGCTAGAACCCAGGGCATTGTGTGCTTTGTAGGTTAAGGTCAGCACCTTGGATTGTGCCCAATAGCTGATTGGCCACCAGTGGAGCTGCTTTAATAGGGGTGTAATGTGATCTCTGTAACCCACTCCAGTCAGCAGCCTGGCTGCTGCATTTTGGTCGTGCTGAAGTTTCCTAAGACTTTCCATCGCTAGCCCTACAAAGAGTGCATTACAGTACTCTAGCCAGGACATCACTAAGGCATCACCAGTCCACAACAGAAAGCATCCTTCCATATTGTATTACAGTTTGGTATGCTGGCTTGACAGCCACTGACAGAAAGAATCTACAGAGGGTGGCAAGCACAGCACAAAACATCATGGGCTGTCCCATGAATGCACTGGACAACATCACTAGGGATCATTGCCTCAGGACTTGGAGAGTGAGGAAAATTCTCAGGGATGATTCACACCCCATTCAGCACTTCTTTACTCTCCCACCATCAGGCAGGAGATATAGGAGTATAGCCAGCCGCACCAACAGGCTAACGTTTTTACCCGTGGGCTGTCAGACGGCTGAATGGAAAATAATTTCAAGATAATTATAGCATGATAGACCTGTGGGGTGGCGTGTTGTGTGTGTAATAAGATTGAGTGGTTGTTAGTGGGACGGGGTTGAGGCTGGGGCAGGAGGCTCAGCCAATTTCATTGTACACATGTACGTTGACAATAAAGGTATTTATTAAATTATCACACAGCAGACAAGATAACTACCCTGCATTTTGTATTACAAATCACTAGTCGAACGCTTCCCAAGCGTTTAGGACTACGTGATGTATTGACGAATTATGCGAGCAGATCCCAGTAAGGGTATTTTTTATTATTATTATTATTATTATTATTATTATTATTATTATTATTATTATTATTATTATTATTATTATTATTATTATTATTATTATTATTATTATTAATCACAGTGGTCAGAGCAGGTTTATCAAGAAATAGGCTTAACTGGCATACTAGCTTTAATTGTGCAAATGCACTCCTGGCCACAGATACAGCTGTGTATCTCGTTTTGCAATTGCGGGCTAATCCCATCCAGTACAGTTTGCATCCCTATTCTTTGCTCTCCCTTTCGACTAACCAGAAGCACCTCTGTCTTGTCTGGGTTTACTGAAGTTTCAGTTTGTTCCTCCTCATCTTGTTCATTACTGAAGCTAAGCAGTGATTTATAGTCGAAATAGCTACCTTGGAATCTGGAGGAGATGTCATCGGCATGTTGGTGCCACTTTAACCCCAAAACTCCAGATAATTTCCCCCAGTGGTTTCATATAAATGTTAAATGACATAGGAGACAAAAAAGAACCCTGAAAGACCCCACAGGCTGGTGGCCGTGATGTTGAGCATGAATCCCCTAGCACCACCTTCTACATTTTCTCTTCCAGGAAGGACTGGAGCCACTGTAAGACAATGCCCCCAATTCTCATTTCAGAGAGTTGAGTGAAGAGGATGCTATGGCTGATAATGTCAAAAGCAGCTGAGAGGTCAGGTAAGGTAAGACCAAAAGGGACACAGATCCCCTATCCATTTCCCTGTGTAGGTCATCTACCAAGGCAAACAGTGCTGTCTCTGTCCCATACCCAGGCCTGAAGCCAGATTGAGCTGGATCCAGGTAGTTTGTCTCATCCAGAAACCTCCAAAGATGAGGGGCCAGGAGCCAACTCTAGCACTTTCCCCAAGAATGGGATATTTGATACTGGCTGGTAATTGTTCAGTATTGTTGGATCTAAAGAGGGCATTTTAACAGTGGTTTTACTATTGCCTCCTTTAAGCATGCTGGAATCCTACTTGTAAACTTCCAAGCAATTTTCAAGGAGCTGGAAAGACCAGTTGGAGCAGCCTATCTCTTGATTAAAATATGGACGAGGTTTTTTGTGTGTGCCTACCTCATCCATCATGTTGACAATGCAACCACCCCCAACACTTACCCAATTAGCACACAAAAAGATTAGGCAATTCTGACCAGGGTGGAGAGAAACACTTTGTCTCTGCTGGCCATGAGGTGTGAAACATGAAGAACATCTCAGGCAGTGGTGTAGCATGGGGGAGGGGGTCACAGGGGCAGTCACTCTACCTGTGAGTCAGGAGTCTCACTCCCATTATTTAATTTTCCAGGCAAACTCTTTATGGTAATATATTTCAAGAACATTGCCAGTGCTGTACAAGATGATGTCAGGCCATGGCAATAAAAAACTAGCCACGGATTGTAGCTGTCAGTTGTGGAGGCAGCCATGAGAAGAGGACTACAGTATATAGTGACTGTTAGAAATGGATCCATACTTTCTGCTCCTCCCCAACCACATCAGAGGCCAATACGTTGCCCCAACTGAAGCAGACCCATTGAATCAAGAGTTTACCTGCCGTCCAGAAATTATTTTATTTATTTATTTATTTATTTATTTAAGTACTTATATCCCGCTCCATCTTCCCAACGGGAACTCTGGGCGGCTAACAACGCAAGATCTAAAAAAAAAAACAAAAGCTAAAGGCTAAAAAATAGCAAGCCACCAGCGAGGGCAGCGGGGGCAAGATGGCGGCAGACATAGAGGGATAGGAAAGAAAAGAAAAACTAACTAATAAAGGCACCATAAGCCTCTTTGAAGAGGTAGGTCTTCAAGGCCCTCTTAAAGGCGGGCAGGGACTCCAGCAGGCGCAGCTCAGGAGGTAGATGGTTCCAAAGCGAGGGCCCCACCACAGAGAAGGCGCGGTTCCGCGTACGCATTTTCCGCGCCTCTCTGGGTGTGGACAATCTCGTGGGTCTGGATCCGGATGCCCTCAGGGAGATGCGCTCCGCCAGGTATCCTGGTCCCAAGCCGTGGAGGGCCTTGAAAACCAAGACCAGGACCTTGAACCTGATCCGGAGGACAACGGGCAGCCAATGCAGGCGGACCAGGACTGGGGTGATGTGCTCGAATCTACGAGCACCCACCACCAGCCTGGCCGCCGCATTTTGCACCCGCTGTAACCTCCGGACCAGGGTCAAGGGCAACCCCACGTAGAGGGCATTGCAGTAGTCGATCCTCGAGATCACCAGGGCCTGCACAACTGTCCTCAGGGAGGACTCGTCAAGGTACTGGCGGATCTGGGCGATCCTGCGGAGATGGAAAAAAGCGGCCCTGGAGACCGCCATCACCTGGGCTTCCAGGGAGAGGGCGGAATCCAGGACCACGCCCAGATTCCTGGCCCTGTCTGTAGGCTGGAGGGAAGTACCCCCCAGACTAGGGAGGGGGCCATTGTACCGAGACGAGGGCGCCCCGAAGAACAGAACCTCCGTCTTCTCCGGATTAAGCTTGAGCCGGTTATCTCTGGTCCATTCCAGAACGGCCTCCAGGCACAGATCGAGGGATCGAACCGCCTCCTCAGCAGACGTAGAAAAGGAGATATAGAGCTGCGTGTCATCAGCGTACTGATGACAGCGAACTCCATATCTCCTGATGACCTCCCCCAGCGGCCTCATATAAACATTGAACAGCACGGGGGAGATTGCCGACCCCTGGGGCACCCCACAAGGGAGAGTCCAAGGAGCCGACAAGACATCCCCCAGCTGTACCCTCTGGGTCCGGCCGCCAAGGAAGGAACGGAGCCAGGCCAAGGCCTGACCACCAATTCCCGCCTCAGCGAGCCGGGCCAGAAGGTTACCGTGGTCGACGGTATCAAAGGCTGCTGAGAGATCAAGGAGGACGAGCAGGGAGGAGCTCCCCCTGTCGGCCTCCCTGAGGAGGTCATCCTGCAGAGCGACCAGGGCATATAGTATAGTAGACCAACTGGTCTACTATAATTAGGAGAAACAGTTGGATTTAGGGCTGTGGTGTTTCATGAGGAGACACACTCTCCTGGGATGAAGCTGTTTGGATGAGCAGCGAAACCTTTCTATCTCTAAAGAAAAAGAAATCCAGTTGCCATGACTCAACTTCCAGATTATCCTGGGATGGTAAAAAGATGCTTAAGCACATGTGCTTTTCAATATTAAATGCCACTGCAAGGCCCACTGATTCTGAGCATGCACAGAACAGGGGACAGCTTGTCAGGCCTGTTGTCCCTGCACATTCCCCACCCCAACCTCTATCCAAGACTTGGGACCTGGACTCGTGGCCTGAGACTTGGTACAAAAGACTTGGGACTTGACTCAAGTCTTGGTACCAAGAACATGAACTCAGACATGCAAGTCAGGTCCAAAGACTTACCAACATCCCTGGTCTTGTGTGAAGAGGCAATCTTGTGGACAAAGTAACTGATTCTGTGAAGATGATAAGAGCAACCATGCCGAGCTCTCCCAGTTTCCACTTCTTCCACTTGCATCAATACAATCCATACTGGTTTTCTATTGTGAATTATATCTGTGCTGTTTTGTTATATATTTTCCTCCTTCCTTGATGCCACCTGTGTAACCCAGTCATATTCACTGGCACTGCAAAAATAATTTGAAAAATGTAGTCTCTGATAATTCCATGGTTATAGTTTCAAGCAGAACCACAATTGCAACCCTTTCAACCTCTAATTCCCATTTATTAAATGAGTTTGTTACCATCTGGCTGGTTATCTCAGCATTCATTACTATAATTTTCTATGAAGAGGGGTCATTCGGTTTCTGCTTGCCCATTTTCTCACCCTTTTCTCATCATAAGAGCAAGAGTCTATTTCAGTAAAGCCAGATGAGAGGCTGTTTCCTTTTCTCATTGTCTCTGAAAAGTTAAATGGACGTCTATCAACAGTCCTGGAAATTTATGTATTAAATATATGTAAATACTGGTTTTCTGATGGAATTATCAGAAGACCCTAGCATTAAACAACACCATTAGAAATTTTAGTTCACCTTGAACATTTGATTTGCACCCTAGCACCTTGTATCAGAGGGCTGAATACAGTATTAGTGACTCAGTTCCAACACTGCTGCTTACATCTAAATATGCTTCTGAGATTCCCCCACCCCCCATTCGTTGTTGTCAAGGAAAGCCCTATGCCAGTGGTGGTGAACCTTCAGCACTCCAGATGTTTGGGACCACAATTCCCAGAATCCCAAGCCTAGATTGCCAATGACAAAGGACTGTGGGAGTTGTGGTGCAAAACATCTGGAGTGCCCTCCTACCACTGATTAGTGCTCACCTGCTCCACTCATGGACTACTTGTAGCTTTGTTTGTTATTTCTACAGTAATGGAACCAGAGGCAAAGGAAGCAGAGCTAAGGCACTCCTCTACCTTCTGACACACTGATATAACATGCAAAATAAGGACTAAATACAATGGTCCTGCAGTCCTTTGGCTAAGTGAGGATGGCTGTAGCCTAAACCTCTTTTTGTACAGACTGTTATTTGCCCTGTCTTTCTCCTTGAAAAGGACTTAAGGTGGCTTACAACACTGAAGGACAATATACAAAGTTTGAGGCAATGAGTGTAAGAACACATAGTGCTAAAATTCAGACCAAGCAGTACTGCAGAACAGTCCACCTAAAAGTCACATTTCAGGAGAGCAAAGATGGTGCGAATCTGGCCTCCAATGGGAGGGAGTTCCAAAGTCTGGGAGCAGCAACAGAAAAGACTGCGAAGGTGGCATGATGGAGAAAAAGGCCTCTCCTGAAGTTCTTAGCACCCAAACCGGCTCATGCTATGAGATACAGTCTTTGAGGTCATTTGGATCCAATCCATTTAGGGCTTTTTAGGATAAAACCACAATCTTGAATTGTGCCCAGAAATTGATTGGCAGCCAGTGGAGCTGCTGTTGTGTGATCCCTGTAACCAGCCCCAGTCAGTATCTAGCTGCTGCATTTTAGACCCACTGAATTTCCTGAGACATTCCACTTGTACTCTAGCTCCACATAGAGCATGTTATAGGAATCAATCTGTGAAGTGAATAGGGCATGTGTCTCTGTGGTCATCACGGATCTCTCAAGAAATTGACATAGTTGGCCCACTAGTTTTAATTGTGCAAATGCACCCCTGGCCACTGTTGAGACATGAGCATCTAGGATCAAGAATGGTTCAAGAGCAACCCCAAGCTGTGCAGCTCTGATTACAAAAGACAATAATCTCATCCACTATAGCCCTCACCCCTATTCCTTGATCTCCCTTTCAACTGACCAGAAGCACCTCTGTCTTGTCTAGATTAAGTTTCAATTTATTCACCATCACTCAGTCCGTTACTGATACAAAACACTGATCGAAAGCTAAAGTCGCTTCCATGGATCCAGGTGACAAGGAGAGATAGAGTTGGGTGCCATCTGCCTACTGGTGACACCAAACCCCGAAACTCCATATAACCTCTCCCAAGGGTTTCATGCAATACTGGTCTTGCATGATATTCCACCCTCCCCTTTTCCTTATACCTCATCTGAACATGTTATAATTTGTGATGTGCATGTTTTAATTGGTGGTGCTTGGGTGCTGAGTGTTTGTTTATCTGTTCATTTTCAGGCACAGAGAGGCTGTCAAGTACAAAATTCACAATTCACTGCTCCTAAGAGATTGCTGTATTATTTATCAGCATGAACACCCCTCTGAGTAAAGAGAGCATCAAGTTCAACTTGAGAAGAAAATCAATTAAACAAAATGGCTGTGTAAGAACATGGAGCAACAAAAGACAACAAGGGAACAAGTGTGAGTACCGTCAGAGCTACATGCTTATAAACAGGGCAAAGGAGAAGAAAGCCTTCAATCAGTTAAAGAAATAAATAAAAATATAGGAGAAAACTAAGGAAGGGAGCTGGTCTTGATCGTGTTAACAAAAAGAAACACTTGTATCATCTTCTGAGTAAAAATGACAATTAAATAAGGTGTCCCCATGATGGAAACAGAAACATGAATTACTTTGCCCAGTAAGTGTGCTTTTGGTTGGAAACTGAGGTAAAATACAGTACTGTTCCACCAGAGGGTCATTTGTTTTAACACGCATGTGTGAGACCCTGATTTATTTCAATTGTTTCTGCATATCTGAACACCTCTGTCGCTGCAAATTGCATCTCAGGGTAACCCACAGATGGTGGTAGCTCTAGAGGTGGCAGCAGCAGCAGCAGGAGCAGCAGCAGCAGCAAGAGCTTTGAAGGGCCAGGGAGGAAGGGGGAACAGGCAAGCACATGAAGCCTGAGATAAAGGGAATAAAGCAGGCAGTCCAGTGTAGGTCACAAGGAGCAAAAAAAGCCGTCTTTGGGCGGGAAATAGATCAGAGGCACAAATCCACATGATTGATTTTTTTTTTTTTTTTGCAGAACTGTTCCTAAAGCAATTTCAACCATGTACCCTGTTTCTGCCCATATATATGACAGTAGCTTGGGGCAAATGCATGCTTGGTTCAGTGTTTTTGCATCACTGCAGAGCCAGACACCCTTCATTTATATGGTGCATTCTGTGAGTACTAATGGGAAGAGCTGGACCATTGCTCTAGTGGAGCAACAATGCCATTTTAGAACTCAGGGCTTTCTCTTCCTCCTCCTCTAAACTGAGGAACTGAACATCTGGTGCCAGCAAAAAAGGAGTGAAAACAATCCAAACAGCTGGGCAGTCTGGGGAGGGAGGAACTGGAGTCAGAAATGTGGAGTGCCTTTTTACTGAGCTGAGTGTCTCCTGAGAAGTCTGATAGGGCAGCAAAAATGTTTAGCACCTCTTTGGGTGTGTGAATACTATGAAACTTTCCACCTTATGCTTATCTTGCATACTTGTCAATTAATATTTCAAAACAGCAGTCATCGTATTCAAAGCAAACTAGCCCCTGAGTGAGCAATGGAAACACGGAAATCTCACCACTGGAAAAATTAGATTGGTAGACTGAGCTCTCATGTTTTGTAGCTATCCTTATTTGTCATATACACTCAATGTCTTTAATATGTTTGCCTTCTCCGCTGAGATGGTAAGTGGCATATCTGTATTTCTGAGAGGTAGCAATTCAAAGTGGGGGCAATAATCTGAGCTGAGTATAATCTTGGCATTATTACCTTTCCTGGACTAGATACAACGCTTCTCATCATGTAGCCTCAAATAGCATATCAGTCCTTGCTTTCGGCATATTTTAATGAAGTGTATATGAGCCAGAAATCTCTTTGCTTCTCCAAATGCCTGAAGGCTGAATCCTCTACTTTCCAAAATGCTACTGAACTGCTGGTGATCTGGAGTTACCACAGTTAAATGGTAAGAAAAAAAATATCAAGAAACAAATGCCATATCATAATTAGGGCATTTCCTTCTTAGTTGCGTAGGTTGGTACTAAAGAGTCTTGATCCAGATGAGACAATTTGTAAGCCAAACTTGGCATGTTCATAGTTCTTGAATGTACAGTATAAAACAAATCTTCAGTCCAATAAGCTTCGTTGTTTGTTGTTGTTGCAATTTCAATCCAGTTAATTTATAGTTATATTTTCTGTTCCTGTTTTGCATAGTTCACATGATGGCGAGAAGCATCTTAGCAACCTTAAACAGCTTTAGGGTGTATTTAAAGGGAAAAGGCTGCCTAAGAAGTCAATAAGTTTGGCTACTGCCATTTAGTTACCAAAATAAATAAATAAATGGAAACATCCTTGGAAATGATACTATGCAATGTAATGTAGTATCCATGGGTTACTTGGGAAGAAAACGTGTTTTTTTTTCTATATACACTTCATGCATTTTAATATATTTTAATAAAACATGTCACCAAAGAATGCCACCAATTTAGGACCCTTTGAAAAGGGATTTGAAAAATGCATGGTGGTTCAAGGGGCAGCTCTCCCACTGACTATCAGACATGATGTTATAAGGACTAGCAGCCATCTCAAGCTACCTGGCACAGATCTCTTTCGACAGATTCCGGGCAATGCAGGGACCAAAAAGAATCTGCTAAGCAGGGAGAACATCCCTATTGGGAGTCCTCAGAGGAAACATGTATTGGGGAATGTGGCCGATGTCCCACTCAGGTCTCCAACCAGTAGCTTGGCTTGCAAAATATATGTACTCAATGCCTGGCCCCAAATCAGAGCTCGGTATATTTACTATTGATCCACTTTGAAATATGCACAGCAACCTACAGCTAATTAAGGTCAGCAGCATTCATTTTAAAATGTGGGGAAAGGGGTGGTGGTGAAGGGAGAGAAAATCCTGGCGCTACTTTGATCTGTTCAATTGAAGTCCACACACAAGAGACTCAATAATCTATTACACATTCACACACATATCGTCAGTCCTAAGCATAATGACGCCTTGGTGAAACTAAGACAAAAAGCAAGAAAAACCTGGAATCCAGCCAGTCTAATAAATGATGGATCACTCTCCCTCACTATGGCTGGATGTGCTTTGAAGAAGGGATGGGGGAAACAAACCAGGAAGTTTGTTAAATATGGAATATCTGTCTAAGCTTTGTCTTAAGTTCCTGGGACAATACAGTACAATGACTATATTAAAAAAAAAACCCTCTTCATTTATGAATGTGGGATGTTACTCTTTTCTAGCCATGATTCAAAATGTCAAAAAATGGCACAATATCATGCCAACGTTTCCAGCAGGAAAAAAGTAGGCCAAACTTTATATAGCAAAGGGCAGCATGAACGGTGACAAGTTGACAACACAGTGTCAGCAGTCAATATGGTCTAAAGGATGCCCTCTTGTGCTCACTAACATTCACAAAAATACACCAAAGGGGGGGGGGATTGAGAACCTGACTTGTTTTTTCATTGGCTAACACTTGTCACTCAAACACAAAGGAATGTTGGGGCTCCATAATATGTAAAAAGCCAGTCGGTGAAGAAAGTCGTGGGAATTAACTCATTCAAAATGTGGTGTTGGAGGAGAGCCATATGGGCCATCAGCAAGGCAGAAAAGTGGGTGCTCAATCAAATCTCTAGAGCATAAATTAATAAAATGTGGCTATCCTGCCATGCAGATATGAATAGAAAACAGAACTGATTAGAAATGCCAATATTGCTGGGAAATGCGTACAAGATGACCTAACTTTTTTGATACTGTATTTTTGCCCAATAGCTAACACATGAGTAATACCACTAGAAATTTTACAGACAACTGCAGTGTAAGTAAATGTAATGTCAGCTTGTAGATTAGCTTGGAGAATGCAGAGATTGGAAAACTGCCCTTTTAAACTTTCAGAAAATGACTTGATCAATGAAATTGATCTTGCTTTTGAGTAATTGTCCTATCTAGAAAGGTAGTTTGAATAAGGTTATACATGCTGTTCAAATGGAAATCCGGTATGTTCTTTAAAATAGTATACGTATGCAGATGCCTTTCCTGCCTGTGAACTTCCTCTTACTTGAAGTACACAATAAGTACACAATAAGTGTTTCAAATGACATACACCATTTTCCTTGTTCACTCACAGCTTGGACCATGCCAGTGCAAATGACATTGTCATTTGTTAAAACTTGCTGTTAACTTGAAAACAAAATGGCACAGGTTAACCTGTTGCATAAATGCAGAGCAAAAGGAACATTGTTTAAGAGTGCCCCTGCTTCACGAGGCCCTCTGCTGTGTGTCTATTCTGGCACTTCTAGCACAATTGGTCATGTAAATGGGATCCTGCCAGAGCAGAGGGATACTTAAGAAATTTCCATTCCACTCAATATTCAAGTAGCAGAAGATTAACCAAAGTGTCTTGTTAAACTAACAATCCTTTTTCCTTGTGTGTGCATGAATTGGTACCTGCTTTTTGTGCTAGCCTCTGGTAATGTTGTTGTTCAGTCGTTCAGTTGTGTCCGACTCTTCATGACCCCATGGACAAGAGCTCGCCAGGCCTTCCTACCTTCCACTGCCTCCCGGAGTTTTGTCAAATCCATATTGGTTGCATCGATGACACCATCCAACCATCTCATTCTCTGCCGTCCTCTTTTCCTTTTGCCTTCAATCTTTCCCAACATCAGGGACTTTTCCAAGGAGTCCTCTCTGCTCAAAATCTGTCCTTCCAGTGAACATTCGGGGTTGATTTCTTTCAGGATGTATAGGTTTGATCTCCTTGCAGTCCAGGGGACTCTCAAGACTCTCCTCCAGCACCACAGCTCAAAAGCATCAATTCTGCGGTGATCAGCCTTCTTTATAGTCCAGCTTTCACTTCCATACATCACTACTGGAAAAAACATAGCTTTGACTGGGAGTTGAGTCATGGCTACTGGACTTCTTTTTTTTTGAGAGACAGAAACGTTTTGCTGTTCATCCAAACAGCTTCATCGGTCTGAATACAGCTAGTGCAAGAGACCTTCTTATAGTCAGCTTGACCTCTTGTCCCCTGGTCTGATTGGCTCATAAGATGAACAAAGCCTGAATAGGCTCGTTAGGGAGACATTAGTGTCCATGGCCTTAAGGTAAACAATGGCCTAAGGTGCTGAAACCCATCAAGAATGAGTTGTTAGCTGTGACCTGGTGGTGAAGGCTCCTTGATTTGCCTGGGTACTTTGGAAAGTACAGCCTGATAAGTAGCAGATAGACTATGCCGGAGCCCACCACCTCTGTTGAGGGAGGGATTTTCAATGCTAACATGAATGGCTTCCCTTACTCCTCTCTCAAACCACCTCTCTTCTTTGTCTAATATGTGTACATCCTCATCTTTGAAAGAGTGGCCTTTTTCCTTCAAATGGAGGTGTACTGCTGATTCTGGTCCTGAGCTGTTACCTCTCCTATGTTGGGCCATTCTTCTGTTTAATGGCTGTTTAGTTTCTCCAATGTAGAGGTCTGAACACTCTTCACTGCATTGGACTGCATATACTATATTGGATATCCAAGGCGGGCCTTCAACAAAGCAGTGGGCCATCCCAGAAGAACAAGGGATCAGTCTGAGACCCAGACCCGACGGAAGAACCTGGTCATTCCCTACATGGCGGGAGTGTCGGAGAAGCTTAAAAGGATTTTTGGCAAACACCACATCCCTGCTTATTTCAAACCCATGAACACACTAAGGCAGAGACTTGTCCACCCAAAGGATCCGATACCAAACCATAAAAGGAGCAATATAGGATGCTATCTAGGTTTGCCATTGCTTTCCTCCCAAGAAGCAGGCGTCTTTTTATAATACACAGCTGCAAAGTTTAGCCAGGAGCTAACAGTGGCTTGATACCCAGTGTGGTGTATTGGACAGAGTGATGGACTAGGAGACAGAAGGCCTGTGTTCAAATCCCTGCTCAACCATGAACACTAACTGGAGATGTGGAACTGACAAAGCCACTCCTTAGATATCCCACTTACCTTGAAAGCTCTATTAGGGTCTAAGCAAAAGCAAAACATGCTGCTTATATACTGCCCCATCATACTTAAAGCACTCTTTGGGAAGTTACAAGTAGTTATAGAGGCTACACATTGCATCCCGCACCACCAGCAAGCTGGGTACTCATTTTACTGATCTTGAAAGGATGGAAGGCTGAGTGAACATTGAACTTGCAAATTCCTTCCACTGTACACTGGCCAGGGAGAGAAGGTGTGAGGAAAGCATCTGAATTCAGCGCCAGAGCTTATGTACAAACCATGCCAATAGTACACTAACATGGTTGAGGGGCTCAATCCGAGCCCCTCTCAGGGACAAAGAAATTTTGGATCCAACAAAGTGGCCTCTGCTACGTCCTTGAGGGAAAATAGCTGATATTTATGGCCAGAATGCGCCCATAAAACACTGAGACTTGTGACTACTGAAGAATAATGGTGATCACTGTGGAAACTAGGAAACATCAAATTTATTATCTAGGAAATCTATGTAGTTGCAGCATGGGTGGCGGGGTGGGGGGGGGAGAGATGTCACTCACAAATTATACAAAGAAGCTCCTGGAATTGGCTCCCATAGATGTCGAGATATCAGACAGCAGTTATACCAACTAAATAGAAAGAAGATAGAGGGGGAAAGAGAAATGAAGAGTCTTAGAGCAGCAATCTGCATATAGATTTAGAAGAGATAGGGAAAACACTCTTGGGACCACCTGCCTAATGTCATATCCATAAAACACACACACATGCGTAAATACACATTCAAAGCATATTTAACCAGATGAAGAAAATTCTGGGGAAAGAAATTGATGCTCTGAACTTGCCACTTTATTGAAGAACGTGCCATCCTGATGGCATGGAAATAATCTATCAATTCCTCTAAAGTGTGTGTGTGTGGGGGGGACATATACACAACACAACTTTTACCTGTATGTGAGTGAGTGGGTGGGTGGGGGTACAACACACAAAGAAATGAAGAAGGTTCACAGGATTCAGTGCTGCCTGCATTGCTGATCTGTTTCCTCATTGGGTCCCCAGCCGATGTTCCCTGAACCATAGATACGTTTGCAGAAGCCAAACCCTTATGATACTCCAACATTTGACCAGGACAACAGGACACTGCCATTATAACACTCTCAACAGTTGTAGCTGCAACCCAACAGCAAATACTGGGAACAAGGGTGGTTGTGGTTGGGTTTTGGGGCTAAGGCTGGAGATAGGTCTGGGTTTTATATTTTCAGAAATGGAGAATTTCTGAAATTGCCTGGAATCCTGTCACTTAGCCTGGCAAATTGCACTCAAACAGGCTCATTGGATCAGTGGGAATTTTGATGAGTCCACTCCTCTGTATGTTCTAGAGATGGGCACGACCAGAAAATGTTTTTTTCGAGTTGTTGTTTTTCGGGATGGGTCCGTTTTGGGTCGTTTCCGTTTTTCGCAAAATTTTTCAAAAATTTGTCGTTTTGTCGTGTCGTTTGTCGTTTGTCATTACCACCACGATTTAGTGCGACTTGACTTCCCAGAGCATGGGGTTAGGGGGTAAGGGCTAGGCTTAGGGTAACGGTTAAGGTTAGGGTGGGTTAGTGGGCTGTACCTCTGGGTGCCTCTGGCTCACTAAGAACACAGTGTACTGGCGTATGGGTTAGGGTTAGGGTTAGGCTTAGGGTTAGGGTTGGTGGGCTTTTTATGCCCTCTCTGGCACATCCAGAAGTCTCAGCAAAACCTGGCCATGCGATTGGTGGAATGGCTCCAAAAATTTGCATGGTCCCATCCCATGGCCAGCCCATCATTGTGCGTGCGCAGGTGTAAAAAAATAAAATAAAATAAAATAAAATAAAATCAATGGAGATGTTTTGTTGCAAGAAAAACCCACTGCTGCTACTGTAAATATTCAAGCATTTAAAATAGCTAATTTTCGCATGTTTCTGTGGTGCTTTGGTGGATTTTTGGACCACGATTTCAAAAAAAAATATTGCGGTCACCATTTTGGATCCCCCCGCATCGCATGGCAAATGGAGACGCCGAGGATGCCCCCTCCCAGCCTGGTACCAGCAAGTCTCAGCAAAACCTGGCCATGCGAATGGTGGAATGGCTCCAAAAATTTGCATGGTCCCACCCCATGGCCAGCCCATCATTGCGTGTGCGCAGGTGTAAAAAAATAAAAATAAAATAAAATAAAATAAAATCAATGGAGACGTTTTGTTGCAAGAAAAACCCACTGCTGCTACTGTAAAAATTCAAGCATTTAAAATAGCTAATTTTCGCATGTTTGGTGCTTTGGTGGGTTTTTGGACCACGATTTCAAAAAAAAAAAAAATATTGCAGTCGCCATTTTGGATCCCCCCGCACCGCATGGCAAATGGAGATGCCGAGGATGCCCCCTCCCAGCCCGGTACCAGCAGCCCAGGACAGGAGGGGGGAGGCTGGAGTGGGGACCCCCCCCCCAGAAACCACCCCTCTGGTAGGTGCCCTCAGTGTCAAGCCCCGCACACAGAATACACAGCAAGCCAAGTTCAGTTCTTTGCCAGGAACTTTAGTTGTAATCCAGATAATGAACAAAGTACAGCCCGAATCAAAGCCAAAATACCTTACAGAGCCAAATGCCAAGTTCAAGGGTACAGAGAAACGTCGTAGTCAGAAAGCCGGTCCAAGGTCAGGAAACAGAGTCTGGATACACACAGGAACGTGGTGACAAGTTAAGTGACACGTCGCTCCCACAGAGGTTTCAGGGTAAACTTGCTAGCTTTATCCTAAACCAGGGAACACACCCATATCTCTGGCAAGGCTCCTGCTAGAACTCAGGGCTTTCAGATCTAATTCTACGCCTATCATTAAAGATCCTTTCCCTGGCTCTCCTGTAAGTTCTTCTTTGCAGGAACCTGTTCCTAGCCCTCATAGGAGGAGGAGATGTGCCCTCAGCTGCGTCCTCAGACTCAGCTGCCTGCTGAGTTGAACTGCAAGGCTCCTCCTGCTGTTCTTCAGCATTTAACCCTTCACATTCAGGTTCTATGACAGGCAGGGTCCTGGCACTATCCCCCTCCCCATGGCCCCCCTCTTCCGATGGGCCAGGTTTATCTGGATAATTATCATGAAATTGCTGAATCAACTCCGGCGCATGCAAGTTAGATACCGGTTTTCAGGATCGCCCAGGATGTCTCAAATATCGGGTAGAGAGCCAAACCTTCATGCCTGGATTCAACTGTGGACCTTCTTGCCTTTTCTTATCCGCTGCCTTCTTATATGCTTCCTTAGCATGATTAAGTTGTTCTTTTAATAGTTTTTGAATGCTATGAAGTTCTTGAAGGTAAACATCGGTAGCTGGTACAGAGGTGGAAGGAAGGGTGGTGGGAAAGTACTGAGGATGGTATCCATAGTTGGCCATAAATGGGGTTCGGCGAATGGATGAATGTACCGCATTATTGTATGCAAATTCGGCTAAAGGCAACAAATCAGCCCAATTGTCCTGTTGATAACATGTGTAGCAGCGTAAATATTGTTCCAAGGTGGCATTGGTGCACTCAGTCTGACCATCTGACTGGGGGAGATAAGCGGATGACAGGTGGACTTGGGTTCCTAGTGCCTTGTGCATAGCTTGCCAGAAACGAGAGGTGAATTGGGGTCCACGATCCGAAATAAGGTGTTCAGGTAAACCATGAAGCCTGAAGAGGTGTTGTAAATAATGATGAGCTGTTTCTGCTGCGGTAGGAGGTTTAGGACAAGGAACGAAGTGGGCCATTTTGGTGAACAAATCTATGACGACCAGGATGCAGGTAAATCCTTTGGAGTGAGGAAGATCCGTGATGAAATCCAGTGACGCAGCATTCCAAGGACCAGAGGGTGTTGGCAAAGGATGCAACAGACCCGAAGGTTTAGCCACCACATCCTTTGCTCGCCGACACACTTCACAGGACCCCACATATCCGGTAACATCAGCTTGAACCTGTGGCCACCAGAACTCCCTTGTGAGAAGACGCAGGGTTTTATAAAGTCCAAAGTGTCCAGCAGGTAAAGAATCATGAGAAAGATGCAATACCTGATTACAAAGGGGACCAGCAGGAACATATAACCTTCCTCGATGTAGTAGTAACCTTTGTTGTGCAGAAAACTCTCTATGTTCCCCATTTTGAAGTTCTTGAAGACGTTGCTGAGTCCATGGATCCTGAGCTTGAGACTCCCGGATTTCTTCTGCCAAACTGGGACACGGACTTGTGGCTGCGAACACGGAGGGAGGCAAGATGGGTGCCACTAAGATCTCTTTCACTGGTGCCGCATTTTCAGGTTTTCTAGATAATGCATCAGCTTTCTTATTCTGAGCTTCAGGAATATACTTGATATGAAAATCAAACCGGGAAAAGAATAAAGAGCACTGGATTTGTCGCTGAGACAATCGCCGAGCTGTTTGTAAATGTTCCAGGTTTCTGTGATCAGTTAGCACTTGCACAGGGTGTCGAGCTCCCTCAAGGTAATGCCTCCATACATCAAAAGCTGTTTTGATGGCCAACAGTTCACGCTCCCAAATTGTATAATTCTTTTCTGCAGGTTTTAATAGTTGAGAGTAGAAGGCACAGGGACGCGGGATTTGGAAGGGATCCTCTTGTTGAGATAATACTGCTCCCAAGGCAACACTAGATGCGTCACCCTCCACTATGAACGGCAGTTGTGGATCAGGGTAGCGAAGTATAGGCTCCGAAGTGAAGCGGGTCTTCAAGGTAGAGAAAGCCTTCTCTGCTTCCGGAGTCCACCGGAAAGGCTCTTTGGGACGGAGGAGACGGTTTAAAGCTGCAGCAATGTCAGCGTAAGCAGGAATGAACTGACGATAGTAGTTAGCGAAGCCAAGGAACCGCTGCAAGTCCTTACGATTTTGTGATCGCTGCCATGACAACACAGCCTCTACTTTCTTGGGGTCCATGCGGATTCCCTGGGGAGAAATGATATGCCCCAGGAATTCACCCTCTTCAATGTTGAACTCACATTTTTCCAGTTTAGCATAGAGTCCGTTTTCCCGGAGACGCTGCAATACCTGACAAACATCTTTAACATGCTGAACTAAGTCAGCGGAGTAAATCAGAATGTCATCTAAATACACAACAACACAACGATCTAGGAGATCCTGGAAAATGTCAATCATCCGCTGAAACACACTGGGTGCATTGGTCAGACCAAAAGGCATTACTAAATGTTCATATTGGCCATACCGGGTCCGGAATGCAGTTTTCCATTCATCTCCTTTGCGTATACGTACCAAATTATACGCCCCCCAAAGGTCCAGCTTAGTATAACACTTAGCCCCTTTTAACCAGTCCAAAAGTTCAGAGATTAAAGGTAAAGGGTACCGGTCCCTAATAGTGATCTTGTTGAGTGCTCTATAATCATTACAAGGACGAAGCTCCCCTCCCTTCTTCTTGACAAATATCACTGGTGCCGACAATGGTGATTTGGAAGGGCGTATGAATACACGTTGAAGATTTTTATCTAGAAAATCCCTTAACGCTTCTAATTCGGGTTCAGACATGGGATAGACTCTTGCTACAGGAAGAGGTGCCCCAGGAATCAAATTGATGGCACAGTCATAGGGTCGATGTGGAGGTAGTTTGTCAGCCCCCTTTTCTTCAAATACATCGGCAAAGTCTTGATATGTCTGGGGCAAGACAGGGTCAGATGTATCATGAGCAGATGCCAGGATAGTGGAGGAATGTTGCTTTGAACAAGGGACCTTGAAATATAATTCCCCTTGCACCCAATCCACCAGTGGATTATGAGCTCGCAACCAGAAAGTCCCAAAACAAGAGGAAACCGGGGCATACGGGTGACATTAAAGCTAATCTGCTCATTATGATCCATTACCTGAAGGGTAAGGGGACAGATTTCCTGAGCTACCGGCCCAGAACGAAGTAACCGACCCTCAATGGATTCCACCAGCAAAGGGGTGTCCTTATTTTGTACTGGAATCCGATGGTACCGCACAAACCCAGCATCCACAAAACAATGAGCTGCCCCAGAATCTACCATAGCATACACCAGAATCTCCCGACCATCAGGGAGCCCTAAAGTCACAGGTAGCAGAAAAGGTCCTTGAGGTGTAATAGTATTACCTGGGAACCTTTCGGTATACTCCATTCCTCAAGGTTCCTTCAAGGATGGAGCTGCCCTTTTACTGCTGGAGAGATAGCAGCTCTAATTGAGGAACGCTTCAAAGGGCAATTAGAAGCAAAATGTCCTCCTCCCCCACAGTACAGGCAGAGATGATGAAAGCGTCGTCTTGCCTTTTCCTCCGGGGTAAGGCGTGGTCAAGCAGCTCCCAGTTGCATAGGTTCTGGATCTACTTCAGGAGCCTCCCTGGACTGCAGATGAGACACAGCTGGCAGAGGTTGCTGGTTGCAGTTCTGGCCTCGGGAGAGACGACGGCTTTCCAGGCGTCCATCAATTCTCAGACACAGAGTAATGAGCTCCTGCAATGTGTTTGGTTGTTCTACCCTACAGAGTTCATTCAGCACTTCATCTGCCAAACCTTCTATATATTGAGAAATCAGTGCCGGCTCGTTCCATTGCAAATCCTGAGCTATCAAACGAAATGCAGTAGTGTAATTAAACACTGAATCTTTGCCCTGTTTCAAGGCTCTGAGTCTCCTGTTGGCGGTAGCAGCCTGCACGGGATTCTGAAAGGCTGAAGAAATATGGTTCAGAAAAGCCTGGTAATTATCCAACAAATGTGAAGCATTGAGGAGTAAAGGAGTCGCCCATTTAGCTGCCTGTCCTTTCAATAAACTGATAATGAAACAGACCTTAGAACTCTCAGTAGGAAATTCTTGACCCGCACCTCAATGAACAGCTTGCATTGAGCCAAGAATGTAGGGAATTCCTCTAACTTGCCTTCAAACCGGTCAGGAGGCAGCAAAGGGCAACGAGGCTGTAATGAGGCTGGAGCTTGCTGCAATTGAACAATTGCTTGGGACAAAAACAGTACTTGGTTTTGCAAAGCTTCCAGTGGAGTCATTCCAACAGCCCCCTCCTTCTCCATTCTGCTTGAATAAGTTTGGTGGGTGGGAGCAAACTGCCAAGCCCCACACACAGAATACACAGCAAGCCAAGTTCAGTTCTTTGCCAGGAACTTTAGTTGTAATCCAGATAATGAACAAAGTACAGTCCGAATCAAAGCCAAAATACCTTACAGAGCCAAATGCCAAGTTCAAGGGTACAGAGAAATGTCGTACCCTTGAACTTGTCCTGGCACTCAGGCAGGCATATTTTCGCCTGCTTTTTTGGCCGGGAATCGGGGGTTTTTTTATTTCTAAAACTTTTTTTCTGTGCCGCTTGGCATCGCGCGATTGCTGCGATGCCAGGAACGACAACGACAAATCAGACCCAATTTTTCTTTTGTCGGTTCGAGTTCTAGTTTTGGGGGAGTAATTGTCGTTACCGTTTCCGTTGCGTAACGGAAACGAGTAACGGAAACGGAAACAAGAATTTCGCCAAGTCGTGCCCATGTCTAGTATGTTCCATTGGCTCAAATGGACCTACTGAAATCATGACTCACTACACCAACATAAGCCATAGCTGGAGTAGGCCAGTTTGAATCAATGGAACATAGAGAGGAGTTAACTCACCAAATCCTCACTGATTCAGTGAGCCTACTCGAGTGCAACTTACTACACTCAGCAAAAAGATTTCAGCCTGTAGCTTTTTTTCATCATAGAAGCAAGCATCAGAAACATAGATGATAGCTGGGTCTGTTTATCCAGCTAGTCTGTTTCCATCATTTCTGAACAAATAGCCTTCTCTTTCATGCTAAACATGCCTTGAAGTGGAGCATTCCTCTGTGATCTCTCTCATCTGCAGACCTCCTCATTTTGCTTCTGAAGCTCCCTTCACTAACTTGTCCCTGCCTGTCGTTGTATGATTTCAGAGCTTACAAGGCATCTCTCCCCCAGCTCTGGAGATTAATTTTATGCAAGAACTCACCGAAGTCCCATTCAGGCAGATGTTCCATGCTGGAACTCAACTCTGAACATTCCTCCACCACCCTACCTCCTCCCCCCCCCGCCACATTTCTCTGTGGTACATCTAAATATCTCTAAAAAGCTATGATTCCAAATTAGGGGAAGGTGTTTCTGCATGGGAAATGAGTCCTGCCACCAAGAAATTACACTTGGCCCAGGATCAGTTAACTGTACTGTCTAAAATGCATGTTTTTGTGAACTGATAGTCTTGAAAAAGTATAGGGCTGAGCAGCTAATTTTTATAGCCCAGTAGCATAATCAAACAACAGTGGTAATTTCAGTAATCCCCTAATAAAGTGAGGGGATCAAATATCTCAGAGAAAGAAGCCTGTATTTCTGTGCACAATGTGAGTGATGCCTACATTCCTATGGGAAGGCATTTTAAGTAAGAAGAATTGTTAACAACAAATGACAGCTCATTGTGAATTGTTCCTTATAAATATTTAGAGCTTGAGACATTAGATAAAAAAGCAATTAGTTATAAATACAGTTCTAATTCACCTAAAATCAGTTGGTCCCCATCATACTTGCTATTTCAAAAAGTAACTCTTGGTTTTCTCATTATTCAAAACACAAGTAAGGTATACTTTTATTTGCTTTAAATACCAAAATGCAAATGAACTGTTGGCACAAAAGTGTACCCAAACAGTGAGACTGCTCTTCTGCATTGGTAAAAGGAGAAACTCTCACAGTTATTCTTTGTTACATTTAGAAGTACATTAATATAACAGAATAATAGCACTAATTGTATACTATCAAGTCACTTCTGACTAATAGCAGCACTTTCCAGGGTTTTCCAGGTACAAAGCATAAGTGGTTTATCATTTCCCTCTTCCTAGGACTGTGCAGCCTGCCCAAGGTTATACAGGCTGGCTCTTCTTTCAGGAAGCACAGGAGAGAAATCATCTCCCAAACCTCTGCTTCCATAGCCTTAACATACTTGTACTATTTGAGTCGAAAAGTACTTGACTAACTATATTTTTTAAAGATAGATAGATAGATAGATAGATAGATAGATAGATAGATAGATAGATAGATAGATAGATAGATAGATAGATAGATAGATAGATAGATAGATAGGAAGCTGTTCATTAGCCCTTTTTGCCTTGATCTCAAATCAGGCAAACTTTGAAAAAAAATTGATAGCTTGTCAGCTTTCAGAAGCAACCTCAGAACATGTACTGATTACCAATGATAGGCTGGCTGTCATTATCTGATAATGTCAAAATCATGACAACTTTAGAGTAGTTCAAGCAGATAAATTATCCATGCTGCTAAATCAGCCTGGTCTTTTAAAGCCCTGGAAAAGGAAGCATAAAGCTATCTGCTATGATGCCTGCCAAGAGATTCTGTCGAAGTGAAGGGAATCCAGTGGTACCTCGACTTACGAATTTAATCCGTTCTGAATGCATGCTCTTAAGTCAAACTACTCTTAAGTCGGGGTACCTGTCTAAAAACTTGAAAAAATAAGTTTAAAAATGGAAAAAATATTTGTAAGTCGAGGAGACCATATCTAAAATTTGTAAGGTGGCAGTTAAAATGCCAACAGTTTTCCACTCTTAAGTCAAATTGCTCTTAGGTCGAGCTGCTCTTAAGTCGGGGTATCACTGTACAGTATATGTAAAAGGATGTCCTTCTTTAGAGCCTCATTTAGACGTCCAGGTTCTTCAAAACAAAGGGAGACATGAAATGCCTTAATCCTGTCTTTGGTACTTTAACTTCAGAACCAGGCTGTCCTCTTGTTCCCCTTTGCATCACAGGGTCAAACTAGATTTTAAGACAAGTGCCTACTGCAATTAGCATGTTCTCCTTCCTTGTTGTTAACCGTCCAGAGTGGCTTCACTGCCAGATTTGGGGGGGGGTATAAAAATCCAATAAATAAATAAATAAAATATATAATGGGTTTCCTCTGAGATACAGTTCTCAACAACTGGGCTGGCAAAGTAAGCCCATTTCCACCTTCAGTCCCCGATACCAAAAGAAAGCAGGGTTAGCTGAAAGACACATAGGTGAGGAGAAGCACATGCTAAAAGAAGCAGACATCATTCGTCACTTGAAAGAGCACTGCTTCTGAATAAGCACTGAACCTTGCATCTAGTTTGGCTCACCGATGCCTTCATGAATACAGATCCAAAGGTGAAAATATGCAATCATGATCTATTTTATGGATGGCAGATTAGTCTTTTCAATGTCTCTGGACGGCACCTCCCATCAGTTTAGCCAGCATAACCAAAGCTGAGGAAAGATGAGGGCTAGCAGCATCAGAAGGATCTTGTGTTCCACTCCCCTGCAGCATGTAGATAGCCTCACAGGGAGTTTTCCCAGTGCTGGAGAAGCTACTGGAGAACAACTGCTTCCTGCACTATATCAGTCATTCTGGAAAGGGATGGGGGTTATAATATTAGTTGGTGTCAGAGTTGGGGTAAACATCCGTGTGTTGGATTTATCAAACTCACCAAAAATTGGGGCAAGCTGGCTGACCGCCGGATTATATCATTCCTCCTTTTCAAAATCATGGTTCATCAAAAATGGAATGGGACATTGGTTTGGGGAAAGAAAGAAAGAAAGAAAGAAAGAAAGAAAGAAAGAAAGAAAGAAAGAAAGAAAGAAAGAAAGAAAGAAAGAAAACAAAACCCTACAAGGAAAGGAACAGATGGCAATTATTTTGGTCCCAGCCCTTTAAAATGACATCACAATAAATGTTTGTGGCAAGGAACTGACAGTTGAGGTTATTATTTTGCAAGGCTTCAGATGACTGTGTCATAGCACGACTTCCTTAAAGATCTCCGCCTAGATTCTACAAAAAAAATTGGGCCTTTGTGTTAGCGGTGGGGAGGAAAACCTCCTGTCCTAGTGTGTGAAGAGCACTATGGATTTTCTATTAATATGGTTTTCATTTCTTTGAGACTATTTTCCTGAAAAGGGATCCCGGAGGCCTGAAAGCATTGAAAATGTTGATATTTGTCACCTCAATCTGTTTGCTTCACACTTCTCTGTTTTCATTTGCATGGAAAGCGGTCACTGCCTTCCCGCTTTCCCCGCTCCTGGGTTTGAGATGCCGATGGGCGAGAAAAGCAGCTCACGGCAGCAATGCACAACTCTGCTCAAGCTCAGCCGGAGCAGACCTTCTCAGTATGCTGGTCACACACACACACACACACACACACACACACACACACACACACACACACACACACACACACACACACACACACACACACACACACACACACACACACACACACACACACACGTCATCAGTTCTTCCCAGACGTTCATGTATATCAGAAAAGTTTCACCATCAACTGAATACTAATAATCGGTAGGGGGAAGGGGGGTAGTGTCCAGGCTAAGCACTTATTAGTTTTTACAATATTTGTTATTGCATGTGCTTCAATATTACAATCTCATGAGACCTGGGAGTAAGCTGCAGAGAACTCAGTGAGATTTACTCACTGGTAAATAGACTCAGGCTGCCTAGTTGCCCTAAGCACACCCGATCTCGCCCAATTTCGGAAGCTAAGCAGGGTCGGCCCTGGTTAGTACTTGGATGGGAGACCACCAGGGAATACCAGGTGCTGTAGGCGACTGGAGCAGGAACTGGCAAACCGCTCCAGTATTCCTGCCAAGAAAACTCCATGGACATGGGGTCACGAAGAGTCGGTCACGACTGTAACGACACAACACACACACAAAAATAGACTCAGGATTGTACTGTTAGGATCCTCTTCATCCAGGGCTAACATCTTACTATTTTAAAGGACAGGTTCACATAGTTCGTGGGAGGGCGATCAGCAACAACAAGACAGAAAAGTACTGTTTTCTTTCTGACCGGTGTTTCTTAGCATTCTGCTCCAAATGGTGGAGCCTGCTGGACACTGGAATAGCTTGACACTAATTTCACCCAGCTGCTCTCGTTAATGTTGTCTCCTGTTAATGATGTATTTAAGATCTGACTTCTTTATTTGTACTGAGGAGCACTTTTGACACTTTTGTAAATGTGAATAATAAAATCCCAATTAGCGTAACTCTCTATGGAGGGTGCCTAAGAAAACAGATCGTGTTTACATCATTGTATCAATGGTGGAAGAGTGATTTAGTATTCTGCTGTAGTTCTCTGAAGATTTGCAGAATACATCAGAAGGCAAAAATTGTTTCAAAGCTGCCACCAACTGTTATACTTGCAAATTGCAATCTGGAGAATATATTATGCATGGAAAAGCATACATGGCCTCTCCACTTAACACCTCATACTTCTTATCTTCCACTAAGATTCTGAGTCACATGCCTTCCACCTGTCATAGCATATTTATAAAGAGAAGCAGGGTGAATGTTTCTCTTTCTTGCAACTGGACTGAAAGTAAATATATGTTTCTTTTAAAGCTTTGAGCCTTGTATTCCATGCTGGGTTTTGAGGAATGTGTAATATCCTATTAGAATAGTCTCTTTATTTCTTCATCCATCCATCCATCCATTTATGTCAGGCTTCATTACTCTCTCCTGTTGTTGTTTTTACATACATGGATTAAATTTTTTTCTCAGTTTTACTTATGAACTTCATGGTTATTTGTAATAGTTATTCCTGCTCTCCTTTTAAGAAGTTGTGAGTTGCTTTGAACAAAATCATGTGGGTCATCTTACAAATAAATGGACAGACAATGAAGGTATTTAAAGCATTGTTTCCAGACTAGAGATGGGCACAAATTGCTTTGTGCTGACTTGTCAAAAATGACCCCCACTTCACCACAAATGCCATGCATCCCCTACCACAGTGTTGGCAAACCTATGGCATGGGTGCCAAAGGTGGCACTCAGAGCCCACTGTGGGCACCTGACATCGCCCCTTCACAGCCACTTGTATTTAAGTTAAATTGCTGTATCGGCACTTTGTGAAAAAAAATAGTGGGTTTTGGATCGCAGTTTGGGCACTAAAAGGTTTGCCATCACTGCCCTACCACTCACCCCCAATCAGCTCCCCTAGTCACTAGCTGCCATGCACTGCTTGGCTCCACCTCATTCCATGACTGTCCAGTCCTGGCAGGAGACCTGCTTCCCTCCTTCACCTCCCCTGGTAGGGGCCCACTCAGATGAGGAGGTGGAGCAGAGATTCCTGCGGCACAGCGTTTGAGCAGTGGCTGCTGGAGGATGGAAGCAGGCACTCCTGCCAGGACTGGTGGACAGTCATGCAATGAGGTAGAGCCAAGCAGTGTGCACCACCTAGTGAGTGGAGGAGTCAGCTGGGGGTGGGAGGTGCGAAGAAAGATAATGCTTGGCTCCTGTGGTGCTGCACCAATGACCTTTGAGGACTCGGCATGAAATGATTCATTCCAATTTCTATTCCAGACCTCTAGACATTAATTTGCAGTGACTATAACTTGTTGCACTCTCTGCCTGGTCCTGAACTGCTACACTTTATAGACATTTTTTTCCTGGGCTTTTCTGAAATCCAGTTCCCAAACTTCAGGCTTTATTATATTTGAAACTATTATTATTTATATTATTATTACCTCTCAAAACACTGTATTCCTTTCTGGTTTGATTGTCTCCTTGATGCACCATTGCCTTCTGCATTTCTTCAGGTGTATTAAATATCACCTTCATCTCCTGCTGTAGTATCTTACAGATGGCCTAAATTCACATATACTGGGGATATGTGGCAAATTTTTATGGACTGTATCTCCTCAAGTTACTGGTCATGGATTTCATCATTGAGTACTTTCCCACTGAGAATGCATCTCTTTTGCTAGAGGGGGAGCAATCTCTGAACCACAGAATCATAGAAGAGTGGAGTTGGAAGGGGCTTATAAAGCCATGGAGTCCATTCCTTCATTCAACACAGGAATCCATTCCAAATCAAAGTATATCTGACAGATTGTTGTCTAATTTTTTTCCTGACAGTTGATTTATTTCTGTTTTAACTCTGGGGTGGAGGTGTGGATGTTATTGGATCCATCACCTACAATTTGGAACATGGGCAGTCTTGGCTGGGAAGAACCTGCACATGATTGGCAGGTTGCGTGAACTAGCACTCACCTGTACCCCATGTTTAATGTCAATCATACTTTTATCATGTTTGCTTCTTTGAGGTACATGGCCTGCACATTCTAAGTGCTGCCAACAAAAAGGAACCTAAAACATTGCAAAACACAGTGTTGGACTTTTCCTGTACCGTGTGATCCATGAATCTAAAAGCCAACTATCTGCCATGGGTATGATTGCCTCGTCAAGGGCTAAAATATATTGTTCCTATTTTTGTTGTCCCTCAAGACTAGAGAAACAAGTGTTACAGAGCCCCTGGCAAAATATAGCATATAGCTGAAGGCAGCACTCAACCTCATTTTTCATAATTGGCTGTTCTTCTATATAACCAAGTCAGAAGGTCTAACTGGCTGTTCTTCTACATAACCAAGTCAAAATGAGAAGATGACTGCTTACATATAGTACTACATATGGAACAGGTAAAATTTATTAATTTTATTTACCAAACCAACTCCTTCATTTTTGCTGTTTAGGAGGAAAGTTTTTTGGCTTTTACTTGTCATATAGTAAGTTTTAATTACCTATCTTTTGGAAGATGTCCCTCTTTAGCTGAAACAATAGTAAGGCCACACCTGGAATATTGCATACAGTTCTGGTCAGTGCATCTCAAAAAAGACATAGTGGAACTGGAAAAGGTGCTGAAGAGAGCAACTAAAATGATTACTGGTCTGGGGAACCTCCCTTACGAGAAAAGGCTACAGCATTTGGGGCTCTTTCGTCTGGAAAAAAGGTGCCTGAGGGGGGATATGACTGAGACGTACAAGATTATGCAGGGCATGAGTAAAGTGGATAGAGGGAAGCTCTTCTCTCTCACACAAAATACCAGAACTAGGGGACATCCACTCATATTGAGGGCTGGGAGAGTGAGAACAGACCAAAGAAAATACTTCTTTACCCAGTGTGTTGTTAGTCTGAGGAACCCCCTGCCACAGGATGTGGTGATAGCATCTGACCTGTATGCCTTCAAAAGGGGATTGCACAGATTCCTGGAATAAAAGTCCATCCCAGGTTACAAACCACGATGGGGATGTGTAATCTCCAGGCTTAAAACCAGGGTACTTCAAAGGCCAGATGCAGGGGAGTGGTATCAGAAGACAGATATCTAGTCTCGTGTGTCCCCAGAGGCATTTGGCGGGGCCACTGTGAGATACAGGAAGCTGGACTAGATGGGCCTTTGGCCTGATCCAGCATGGCTCTTCTTATGTTCTTGTGTTCTATGAAATTTAAAAAGCTCAGTTTGCTTGGTTTAAAGCATAGGACAGCTGAGGTGATTTTTTTGGATTTAAACAAATCAATAACTCAATTCTGGCAACTGTGTGCCTGAAAGGAACATCCCTCCTATACAAACAGAACTCAGCTTCTGCTTTCGCCTTGGTACAGTGACTGAGACATCTCATCTCAACTACTTATACCCAGCAATCTTTTGGTTTTACTGATGAGAATAGATTATGGCTCTAGTTCTAAAACTACTTATACAGTAAAATAATATTCCCTGAACTCAGCAGCAGTGACATACCACTAAATATGATTTTGTGGCATCATTTCTTAAGCATGTTTACTCAGACATAACTACCACAAAATTCAATGGAATGTATTTGCTAAATAGAATGCTGAGGATTTCAATTTACTAAGAAAACTGCTTCAGTCAATGGAACCAGGAAAGGACTATTCCTCATCCTCCCTTTTCAGAGTCCATGAGGACTTTTTTGATGGCTGGATAGAACGGCAAATTATGTATCTGGTGGCAAAGCCAGAGGGTGGGTGTTTTCATTCCCCACTGTACTTTCCAGGAGAAAAGCCAGTTGGTGTGGCCTTAAACAAGTTTCACAATCCAAGAGCACCTCCATAAGAAAGGAATGGGAAACCACTTCAGAGTATGCCCTATCTGGAAAACTCTGTAAATGACTGCCATGGGCAAGAACTGAATTGTTGGCAGATTATTAACATTCTTTGGCTCAACACAATTATGGAACAAAAGTTACAACTGGATTCTGGCACAACGCCAGGCCTTGTGTCATCTCACAAAATTACACTCCCAAATGTCACCGAAGGACCCTTCTGTTTTGATGTCATGCATGGATAGAAATGGGCCTGAGCTTTTTCTTACGTCTAGGCATGATGTAGTCTGGAAGGTGGAAGAAGGAGTCCACCAGTTTCCATAATTTGCTGTTAGGTATCTCCTATTATGAATCAACTGGTAGGAAATATAAGCAAGTTGTAGGATCAAAGGGAGAAAGTTCAGATCTCCAAATACAAAATCTGAGGGCATGCAAGTAAACCAAATTAAGCCCCTCGTCCAACTGTTCATTACAAAAAAAATGTTTTCCCATCACTTTTGCACAGTTGTGCTGTCATTTTCCACTGATCTTATCAATAGATTTTTAGGAACAACTGCCAAGATGTGAAGCTATAGAAACTGTAGCCTCCCAGATAAAAGGGGTCATACATCAATAGTTATTAATCTCTCAGGCACCAGAACAGGGCATTCCAGATTAGAGTTCTCTGTATCCTAAAATCTGTTTTCTTTTTTTAGACAGTTCTTCTCATATCCTATGTATTTTTGTTTGTCTTGATTTTAGTGCATGTGTGGGGGGGGGGCTGGGAATGTGTTATATAACTCTAGATGTTACCATTTCTCATGGACCAATTTTTGCAGACTGTCCTGTCAGTGTTCCAAATTTTATGGCTCACATTGACTCCCCATGATAGATCCATGAGTTGCTTATGTATGCCATTCCCAAATGTCTGTGAAGATTCTCAGCCATCCAGGTGAGGTTATCCCAATGTTGAGTCAGAGCAACTGGACTTCTTTTCTTGTGAAATTGATATGTTTCACTACTCATCCAAGTAGCTTTGTTAGTCTAAGGAAAGTTGGTGCAAGGCCTCCAATTTATAGGTCATGCTGGTTTCATTCCACCCTGGTCTACACCCCAGGCCATTCCATATACAATGAGCCTATTCAGGCCATTGTCCATCTAATGAGCCTATTCAGCCCACTGTCCACCTAAACAAGCCTACTCAGACCAGGGTGCATGAAACCCAGGTAAACTATAAATCAGAGGCCATGCACCAGCTTTCCCAGACTGACAAAGCTACCTGAATGAGTAGTGAAATGCCTTGCTCTCACAAGAAAAGTCCAGTTGCCCTCACTCAACTTCCAGGTGCCTTTCAAAGTGACTTCCATAAAACACAGCTTGTGCCTGTTGCACAATTATGCAGTACCACAGTGATTAGGGATGTTGTCTTCTGTGTCACTGGCTGTGCTCTACAAGACTATCTATATGTGTTAACTAATTCCATGATTGTGTGTGTGTGTGTGTGTGTGTGTGTGTGTGTGTGGTGTCGTTACAGTCGTGACCGACTCTTCGTGACTCCGTGTCCATGGAGTTTTCTTGGCAGGAATACTGGAGTGGTTTGCCAGTTTCAACTCCAGGCGCCTACAGCACCTGGTATTCCCTGGTGGTCTCCCATCCAAGTACTAACCAGGGCCGACCCTGCTTAGCTTCCGAAATCAGGCGAGATCGGATGTGCTTAGGGCATACAGGCAGCTCATTAGCTACCTTTAAGAAAAAAAGGCAAAGCAGGCACACTGTTTTCAGAAATGCACTTGCCGAAGTAACACACTGGATACCCCATATTCTGCCTGTTTTTGTCACCACTTTGATGTAGTTGAAGACAGGCTCATTTCTCTCCCCAATGAATCTGGAGCTCTTATGGTTCTCTATCTGTTGACACTCAGCAAAAAAGAGACAGGATTTTTATGGACAGCAGCAAAAACAGTTACCAGGGTCAAGTTAGCCTGGTTTATTGCTATCGTAAACAGAGAGAAACTATTATAATCACAATCTGTTGTGCTGACACATGGTTCAGTATCGCCAAAGGGTCTCCAGGAGAGCGCAATCGCTTTTAGCCAAATCTAATCAATTTTTTTTTCACCTTCAGCAATACAATTGTTTTCAGAAAATCAGAGTTGGAGCTCAACGTTTCCAGATGTTCAGCTCATTTTCTTGCATTTCATACTCTGATTAAGTCTGGTGTCAGCACCTGGACATGACAGAGCCCGAACCGAGCTCCTGGAGGATACTTACCTCCTGGCTGGCTGCCAAGATAGAGATGTGTTGGCAAGAGTGGCGGGTATGAGAAAAGTCTTGTCAGCATTTCACTTTGGAAATGTGTAGGCAGTCTTCCCTCACCACAGTGGCAACTGAAAGGAGTCGCTTGTGAGGGTTCAGTTCTGACTTTCGGCGGTTCCGAGTCACAAACGAGTCCAGAGTCTTTTTCTAATAAAACTTCAAACGGATTTTTATTGCTTACAGGATCAAAAGCACTGTAGGTTCTTTCTTGTATTACAGGTGATAACTATGGCATAAATTGCATAACATTTCTGTCAACAACTGACTCTTCGTAAACAACATTAACTGGGTCATAACTTGTATGAGATTCTTCTAAGGATGTGGGGGAGCAGGTGACCCCCGGCCCCAACACTGGGTACTGCAACACGGGTGTTTGGCCCATTGCGCCACAGGAACGGCAGGCTTCTCACTCCTCCATATCTTTCCATATCTCAGAGGTTTCGGGCCATCTTAAGGGTTTTACGTGTACTGACCAAACAAATTCTTCTCCCTTTCGGACCCTCAACCGCTCTGCCTGTTACTTCCCGTCTATCTCCTCTGTCTGAGTTCCAACGCTCCTCAACTGTTGATCCCAACTGTCATCCTCCCCTGTTACCTCGCGCATTCCTTTCTTTTCCATCTCGCACTCTAACCACTCATCCATCGGCTCATCCAATACCCAGAACACTTCCCGCGAGTCCTCGCGCTGATTTCCCTGACATTCCTCCTCTAATTCTATAACCTGCAAACCCTGTGCACAAACATCTATTTTCTCCTTGTCCTCTTTCTTTGGTTCAGCTATTCCAGACGGCACACTTTCTTTGACGCTTGCAGGTTGATCCTTCTCCTCACATAGCTATAAGGCAGAATGCCTGTGGTTCAGATCTTGCATTTATTCTCCATAATCCAGAAAAAGCATGGGTTTCTGGCTTCAGCACCTGTTGCAGTACCATTGTATGGTGATGCTGTTTTACCTGTTTGAAAGGTTTTTTAAAATTTTATTTATTTTCTGCACAATAAACACTTATATTACTCATCGCCTGTCGTGTTACATAGGTCAGTCACAATTATTTTCCCAATGTTTCAGCCCATTGTAGTTCATAGCTCCTTTCTTATCTTAGAAGAACATATTTTCATACTTTCATATTTAATTTCTTTTTTATTCCTTCAATATTCTACCCATCTTTATTCATATTTATTTTCATATAATCTAAAAGATAGAAATAACCAAATAAAATATTGCAATAATCCATCTGATCTCAGCAGTATACTCAATCCTAATATTTTAATTCTTCAATAAGCTAAGCTACTTTAAAAAACCTTTTAACTGACTTAATATATCCTCAACAGAACATATGTACCGGTTATTCTAAGAGTTACATAATTTCAAAGGCCTTCTATAACTCGAGTTAGTGTTTTGTGGGCAATTATAAAGGGGTTACATCTTGGTCTGTAGATTTTCCTTAAAGCATAAAAGCTAGCATATATTTATAGGCTGGTCTTCATAGTTCCATTATCTATTTCCCAAACCATGACAATCAATTAATGACTATAAACAATCAAAATACAGGAAACCAACTGCTCTCTATGTGATTGCTTCATTAAGCCAGTACAATTTCTAAATTTCCTCTTTTTCTGCTAACTACATTGTCTTCATGTGTTGTTTTTCCATCCTGTTTACCACTTTGCCAATGAAAAGTTCCAGAACCCCTCCCTCCTCTTCAACCACATACAACAAGACAAATATATTTATCTTCCTCTCTGGACCTGGATTTGACCTGTCCACACATTCATCCTGCACATCACTGTCCTGCTCATTTTCCTGAGACCCGACACTGCCTTGGGCTTCCTGTTCAACCTCAGTGCTATCAGAAGGTTCCAAACCAACTCCAAACTGATTGCTAGGCACCTCCTCTTTCGCTGGAGCCAGAGAGGAGGCTTTGAAATAGCGTTTTCTCAAAGGAGTCCTTCAGTTCCAACATAAGGCTGGCAATGGGCTCCTTGTTCAACATAGAAGCAGGAAGAGACGGCAACTCAGGGTCGCCTTCAGGTTCGCAGCTGGTGGAGTCAGGCACCTTGCTGTCTAGGCTCAAAGCTGACCTGGAAGGCAGTCCAATCTGAAATGTAAAACCCTTCGAAATTGCCTGTAATCCATAAAGAAGTTCCTTTACAAGTTATTCTTGTGACCACATTTTCCAGCTCGATTTCACACAATTATAGCTCCTACCATTCAGCTTCCAAGAGAGAGGGTATACAAGCAAGGAAATTGTTAAGAAGAAGAAGAAGAAGAAGAAGAAGAAGAAGAAGAAGAAGAAGAAGAAGAAGAAGAAGAAGAAGAAGAAGAAGAAGAAGAAGAAGAGCAAAGGGAGAGGGAAGAGAGAGAGAGAAAAATTCCCACTTTCACTTTGCCACTGGGTTTATTTTGAAAGCGAGTTATGTCCATTCCAAGGTCAGAGAAATCCTTAGAAAAACAACTTTCTAGATTCCTCACCAGTAGTCTGTCCTTAAACAAAGGAAACAGTCCTTAAACAAAGCAAAAGAATGTTCTCTTTTTACTACTACTACTACTACTACTACTACTACTACTACTACTACTACTACTACTACTACTAGCTGCCTAGATGCCCTAAGCACATCCGATCTCGCCTGATTTTGGAAACTAAGCAGGGTCGGCCCTGGTTAGTACTTGGATGGGAGACCACCAGGGAATACCAGGTGCTTTAGGCACCTGGAGTAGGAACTGGCAAGCCACTCCAGTATTCCTGCCAAGAAAACTCCATGGACATGGAGTCACAAAGAGTCGGTCATGACTGTAACGACACAACACACTACTACTACTACTACTACTACTACTACTACTACTACTACTACTACTACTACTACTACTACTACTATCATCTTCGTCATCTTCATAATCATAATAATCATCATCACACAGCAGACAAGATAACTACGCTGGATTTTGTATTACAGATCACTAGTCGAACGCTTCCCAAGCGTTTAGGACTACATGATGTATCAGCGAATTATGTGAGTAGATCCCAGTAAGGTGGCTTTCTGCAGCTGACTCATGGTGACTTTGTCAACTCCATTTTCTTCTAAATACTTGCTTAGCTCTTTAGGCACTGCATCTAGCATGCCAATTACCACTGGGACCACCTGTACCGGTTTATGCCAGTTCAATTGTCAGGTCCTGATATTGGGTATTTTTTTTCAAATTGCTTCTCGCTGACTCTGCTATCACCTGGTACAGCAACATCAATGATCCACACATTTTTCTTCTCTACAATCACAGTCTCCTGGGTATTCTGCTCCAAAACCCTGTCTGTCTGTATTTGGCAGTCCCAAAGTAATTTTGCATGCTCATTTTCAATCACTTTTTCAGGCTTATGATCCCTCCAGTTCTTTGCTATGCGCAGATGATAGTTCTGACACAGTGCAAGAACACCTAGGTTATGCAATGGTGGAAATCAATGTCCTAGCTCAGTGATGGCAAACTCTTCAGAGACCGAGTGCCCAAACTGCAATTCAGAACCCACTAATTTTTCACAAAGTGCCAATACAGCAATTAAACCTGAATACAGGTGGCTGTGCTATGCCGGGTGCCCACAGAAAGGGCTCCAACTGACACCTTTGGCACCCATGCCATAGGTTCGTCAACACTGTCCTAGCTAAACCCAGATTGCTGGAAGTGATGCAATATTCTCGTTACCTTCTGCTCTGACTCTCCTTGTATTGCACCAAATTGAACCAGGATTTCATTTTATGCACATGCAGCATTTCATTTTATGCACATTCAGCTTTCTAGCATACCTAAGTTCTCATAATACCTTCACACTCCATCAAAAGTGTTTAACTATGTGTATTGGAGGAGGAGGAGGAGGAGGAGGAGGAGGAGGAGGAGGAGGAGGAGGAGATGGTTAAAGAAAAGGTCCCTTTGTCGATTATTTATTTATTTATTTATTTATTTATTTATTTATTTATTTATTTATTAAATTTATACCCCACCCATCTTCCCTAAGGGAACTCTGGGCGGCTTAGAGCTAATAGACACAAATATACAATAAGCCATGTTATGAGGGTCTCTGAGTGTCCCGGGGCCTCTCACCCAACCTCCTCTTTTTAAAAATTGAAACCATGAGAAGCCTTTTCCAGTTTAAAATATTGCTAGGGATATTATGTGTAGGAGTTGGAAGAATGGGTGTGGGTGGAGTACTCCAAGGCCCAAGAATGGACCTTCTAACATCTGGAGGCTTCCAAGCCCAGTTTAGTGTTTTCTTCTCCTTCTCCCTTAGTCCTTTTGTGCCCACCACAGTCTTCCAGTTGTTATGTGGAAAAATCAGGGCTAGATAAGCAATTTGTTTGACAGAAGTGCTGTCTTCCCTTACACAGCAGAGATCTCATGGCTGAACACAAGGCAAAGCCAGGAGGGGGCCAACAAGCAGAGCGCATGCCAGGCTTCATCTCCTGCTTTGAACGTTTTACATACCCAAAGACAACCCATACAATTTTTTCAGATTGTTTGTGTAATTTTGAGGAACATCCGATGCATTGCATCTGCCCCATTACAACAGCGGGGGTGGGGGGAGTGAAGGACACCTTCATTTCTTCATTGAAAATGGGCAGTGGAACGTCTTGTATTGATCTTTTTAACTGGCAAGTCCTAGCATCAGGCAAGGGAAGAGGTGGCAATGCAGCAGTGCTATGTGCCTTGTCATCGTTACAGTATTTTCTGAAAATTGCAGAGGATTGGGGGGGGGGGGAATTGCCATTGTCTTTAACAAAAATGTCAAAGCAATATACCTCCTAGAAGTTTTTCTCCATATGTTTCAATACTAAACAAATGTGAATTGGCTGAATCATTGCCACTTTAAACAAAAACGTACCCTTCAAATGTGAGGAATAAAAACTATAAAACAAATCACATTTTCAATTTTAACCATCAGGTTTCTGAGGGAGTGTATTATCCAGAAAAATCTTGGCTTCACAGGGTGACTCAGTTCCCACATGGAGAGCTATAATTCACAGAAACCTAGCTTTCATTTCTGTTATCAATAAAAAAAATACTAATGAGCATCTGATACATGTTGATGATGGATGTAGTGCTGCGTATAAACAAAAATCCTAAATTAAATAAAGACAAGGTACTTTGGAAGGAAGTATGGGGCAGATTCCTGTTAGTGCCAGCATGGAAAGTTTTGTATTCCTTTCTACTGCCTTTCAGGTTCTAAGGTTCTCTATGGATCCCATTTGCTCTGGAGAAACCATTGGTAGGCTCAGGATGGTGGCGGTGGCGGGGGGGGGGCTTTAATAGTTTTTTTTTTAAATAAAAAGATCAGAATCTGAAAGGGGGGAATAACCCAATCTGGGTTATGTCAGTACCAAGCTATAATAACAGAATTTAGCCTTTAACCCCAATGTCTTACCTTAAAATAAAAGATAAATGAACAATGACCTCAAAGTCACCTGTCAGGGAATTATGTTTAAAGAGCACTGAGGGGCCAATCTATCTATACGTGTTTATTTCACTCTTATCCTGTGGATGCAACCAGTCTATTGCATGGACATGTGACTTAGGATTCATAAGGCCTTACATGTCTTTCTCTGGGATGACATTTACAATTTAGGTCGAGTACTATACCTTGCATGGAATAAACTGTAAACCTGGTGACAGAAGCCATTACTACTTTGTAGAGGAGGTAAATCTCAAATATATTTTGGATACTCTAAAAACACAGAAAGTTGGTACATGTGTACGAGGACAATATAATTTTTTTGTTTGATAAACTAAATTACTCTTTATGGACTGACTACCATATACAGAGATTCAGGGCTTTCATTGTTAATTGTTTTTGACATGTTAATTGTTTTTGGAAGCACATTAAAATAGTTCCTCACCTCTCCACTATGTAGTGGTACCTCTCTGTTCACCTTTTCATTCTTTTCATTCTTTAAGATATGTAAAACAGTTCTTAATGAGGTCTTTGGATTTGGCCCTTAGTTAGATAGATAGATAGATAGATAGATAGATAGATAGATAGATAGATAGATAGATAGATAGATAGATAGATAGGATTTATTGTCATTGTACATTGTGCAATGAAATTAACTCCAAGTACAAATATAACTTCAAAAAGAATCTAAACACACACACCCATTAACCACGACTCCCTTGGATTACACTCAAATTTTAGCAGCATTCAAGGTAACTATAGCTCTTGGATAAAACCTATTTTTAATCTGTTTATTCTTGTTTTAATTGTCCTATATCTCCTGCCTGAAGGCAGCAATACAAACAGAAAATGTCTGGGGTGGGATGGATCCTGTAAGATGTTTCTTGCCTTTTTAAAACAACGGGAACGATATAGTTCTTACAAAGATGGGAGAGGGTGGCCAATAATCTTCTGGGCTGTGGTAATAACCCTCTGGGGCACTTTCTTGTCCACAGCTGTGTAGTTGGAAAACCAAGCACGAACACAGTACTGTATGTCAAAAATGCTCTCTATAGAGCAACGGTAGAAGGACACCAGCACTTCCTTGCTTAGATTATTTCCCTTTAAGAGCTTGGGAAAATATATTCTCTGCTGGGCCTTCTTCACCAGAACCATAATATTTGCTCTCCAGGTCAGGTCCTGCTCAATAATAATGCCCAGAACTTCAAAGGCAGCCACCCTCTCCACACAGTCCCTGCCAATGTACTGAGGCTGAACGTATGTTTTTTTCCTTCTACAGTCAACCACCCGTTCTTTAGTCTTAGTGGTGTTCAAGACCAAGTTGTTATCCCCACACCAGTCACACAGCTGCTTCACCTCGTTCCTATAGGCGGTCTCATTCCCCCCCCCCGAGATGAGCCCCACTACCCTGATGTCATCCTTGAACTTGATGATGGTATTGCCTGAGTGGACAGAGGTAAAGTTGTAGATGTGTACTAAATGAAAGAAGATATAAGACCTGCTGTGTTGATTGGTTCTTTCACACTGTCCCATTGTAGGTACCATCTCCAGATTATGGCTCTGACACTATTTTGATACTGGTTTTCTAGTCACCACCCAAAACATGCCTAGACTGTCTCCTCCCAAATGGGGATAGGACAATGGAACATAAGGCTGAACGTAATCTTACACAACCAATCTTCCAAACCAAGTTCCAGATGCACTGGACTAATATATCTCACCATCCAGAGGCAGGACAGCCTCGCTACTTACAAATGATGGGATTTAAAATCTGAAAGGCACTTGACTGAGGAAAGCTGACCTAGCAGTTCAAAATTTAAAAAGGCACTGCATACTTGTGGGAAGAAATATTAATATACTACAATTTTTCATTTAGGTCTGAACTTATTTGCTTTTATAGATAGCACTTTGTCATTGTCTCTTAGAAGAATACTCATAATGTTGTTCTGGCAAAATGTTAGAAATACTAAGATAAATATAACTGCCAAAGTACAACACAATTTTAAACTACTTTAAAGGCAATAATATCAAACTAAATGCCTCACAGAATAAAAAAATCCCTCCCCCAGAATAAAATAAAATGAACTTTTTCATGTGACAGAAAAACACAGCCTGTAAATAGTTGAATGTCATTTTCATCCTGTCCTATACAAATAATGTTTTGTGCTATATAAAGGCTAATTGAGTTAAATGAAATTTTCAGTTTCCTTTAGTCAACAAAATCCTTAAACCAAATATCTAAATCATGAATGCCTTAACTACTGGCTGAAAAACCTGCTGCATTTTAAGTAACATTCCATAATCTTGTGTGCCCATGAAAATCATTACTTAGGCTTGAAGCAAGAAATATACCCTTCTTTCATTTAGTGTACATCTACACATAGTGAGGCATGTAGTATACATCTACAAATGGGCTGTGGTGGCTCAGCGGGTTAGAGTACTGAAAACTGTCAGGTACAAAGTTGGCAGCTCAGCGGTTCAAATCCCAGGTGCCACATAGCGGAGTGAGTTTTCGCTGTTAACCCCAGCTCCTGCCAACCTAGCAGTTTGAAAGCATGCAAATGCAAGTAGATAAATAAAAAGCTGTTTTACCTTTCCGTAAAAAGCGGGAAGGTAAAACAGTGTTTCCTTGCAGCCGTGCTGGCCACATTGCCATGGATCTACACATCACAGATTAATGCCATCTTTCCCAATATAAAACATGATAAAACAGCTGGAACTGATTTGAAAGATAACCAGAGTTTAAATGCTGTATTTTATATTCTACAGTACACTGTAAAATGACTAAGGGATGCCAAATGCAATAAATTTTACATAATTTCCTGGAAATATTTGGCAATGGGCCTTTTGAGCAGCCCCATTTTTAAAAACCTGAGATGATTTCATGTATTATGAGAATTCCACCTGAAGACCATAATGGGAAATTGGACTTAAGGTATGGAGAGTCCTTTAGAGTAGTATAAATCAACTAGCAGGCAAATTGGCTACAATTAAGAACTTCTCTTCTCTTTAAGAGATGAGGCCAGTAGAGATTTTCTTCTCATGCTCTCTTCAAAGATAGCATCATGCAGGGCACACAGCAGCCATCAATTGAAGAGACAATAAAGCCGTGAGTGATGGTTGCTATTCTGGCGTGACCTAATTATCAAAACGCATGCCACTACCACACTATGCAAGAGGATTATGGCAATGACATATGCATGATAGACCAGTCTTGTACCTCCCAACAGGCAGAAATGCATAAAAATGCAGTAGTTGAAATGCCTTAGATGCTTTCAAGAACTTATTCCTTTTATTTATTTATTTATTTCATTTGTCTTATTTATGGCTGCCCTTCTCCCAGCAAGGGGACTCAAGGCAGTTCACAGTATTAAAAACAACAGAATTAAAAGCACAGCAAGTTATCTTTTAAAAACAATTGAACTCTGAAAGTCATTAAAATACCTTTGGACAATTAAAAAGGTGCCACATGTTTGTGCCTTTTGTTTTGTTTTGTTTTGTTTTTCTTTGATTTCGCCTGAAATTCTTAACTAAACATGTATCTTAACTGAAAAGAACAGCATCCAGGGACTCATGGTTGTTGAAAAGCTGGGTTTTCAGCTGTTGCTGGCAAGATAAAAGGTAAGCAACCAACCTGATCTCCCAAGGGAAAATATTCTGTAACCTGGGGGCAGCCACAGAGAACGCCCTCTCTCCTGTCCCCATCAAACACACCTATGCCTCCTCTGACAATGTTAAGTGCTGAGACCGCTCCTATGGAGAGACAGGCCTTTTTTTCTCTGACAATAAATTTTCCAAAATTGAGCGAATGTTGCTACTAAAACTTCTTAATCTCTGTAGTATTTACAAAGTTTTGCTTTTTGCATCCTTTCTCTAAAAGGAGCTGTTTCCAACATGGCAGTATGCTGAATTAATGCTTGAGGGAATAACCACTAAGACTCAGATAAATTCATCATATTGTTATGGGAGATTCAGCGATGATGCATCAGCTGCATTCACCTATTTTTGACTGTTGGATTCAGTATCATACAGTATAAAGGTAGAGGAAAACAAAAAGAGGGGGGATATTCTCTGTAGATCGAAAACAAAGAGCACACGGTGAAGGATGATTGGCAAGCCCAATATTTTCAGTTAGTAAAAGAGACAGAAAGAAAGCAAGAACTTTGGGCACTCATTGTCAAGTTTACGATGCAAAAGAATTTCATGTTAAATGTACTGCTTATGTTGCTACTGCCTTAAATAACCCAGATTTTTTATGTGAACATAATAAACGCAAATGCATCTATGTCTCTTTCTAAAATCAAAGCAGAACTAAGGATGCACAAATTGTCTTTCAAGGGACGAATGGAAAACAAGCTTTTGTCACATTTGCATTCTACCTTTTCAAGCTGGTATGTGGAAGACCATCTCTCATTTTATCCTCAAGCTTTTCTGAGATGGGTTAGTTTAGCAAGACCCATTGGGGCGTAGCTTGGGAAGGACAAGGGGGCGCCCCGGGTTCAGCAATTAGGAGGCACCAAATTGCCTACCAAATCCCCACCGCTGCCCCCCCCAACCATCCAGATTATATTTTGCAATGGGGGGGTGCAAAAACTGACTGTTGCCCCAGGCTCTGGAAGCCCTAGCTATGCCCCTAAGACCAATTGCCAAAGGTCATCAAGGGACATACAATACCGCCTTCAGCACTTTGGGTTCAATGTGTCCTGTCCTTACATGATTGAAGGGAAGGAGAGATGCTTTGCCAGAAGGGCTGTTAACCATGGGTGGTAGAAAAAGCCCCTTTCCTTTGCAGGTAACCATCCATTTATTTGGAATTAAAGAGAGGAAAGATGTACTTCAGTAGCAGAGAGAAGAGAGCACCCAGACTAATCTTTTTAAACAGGTGGAAAGTAAAATCATGGGATTATGTTGGGGCATCACATCAATAGGAAGAAATTTGCAAGTTAGCATCAATCTATTAAACACCTTTGTGTATTTAAGAGTGCTAAAATGACTATGGAGGGGCAGGGAAAAAGTACTGTAAAGTGGAAGTGTTTTTAAAACTTGCAGCTTAAAAATAGAGTTTACACAAATTCTTTCAAAACAGTTTTCCAATTCTGGCACAGCTAAATCCATGAAATATAAACAGCTGTGGCAGCTGAATGAATGCATTGCTTTTGAATAGATGTTTTGATTTGTAAACTTAGATATGAGATTATTGTGAATAACTGATGAAGGGATGAGGAGTATTATTACATAGCACCATCTTTTGGAAAATGTTAGTTCGTGGAATGTAGGATTTTTTAAACCAAATTATTTATTGGTAACTGGGAACGGTGATGAGTAGAAAGTCAAAAGTTGAAAAGGATAGTCAAAACATAGATGTATGTCTGTCAACATAATTTTTCCTTGCCCAGGAAATGACGTCTATAAGATATTACATTCCATTAGTAACCCCCACCCCCCCAAAAAAGAATTCCCTTCTATCAGAAGAAAGTTTATGGCAAAAAGAAAAGGAAAACAATTGGGGAATTGAGAGCAGATAGACAGTTACAGTATTTATTGAATATATTTTTGTTTTAAAAGGTTTGATATGTTCCCATGCTTTTTAAATAAAGCTAAAGATTACTCTAAGTTATCATGCTTTTACTAGGAAATGTATTATCTGTCTTTGTTTTTAAATGTGTCATTAGGATTTGAGTTCCTGCATTTTTAGAATGACCATTCCAGCAGTTCTGAAATGTGTATGACATACATGGTTGTCTGCAATTTAAGTTTTAACACTTGCAATCCTTTACATTGCAAATCAGTATTTTTAAGTAACAGTGCCTACATTTTTTCATACAAATGTAAGTCTGTCTTCAACCCATTTTGACTTGTTGCTTTTTGAAGTAATTTTGACTATATGGAACATAGGAGCGATGTAGATAAGTAAAGCTTATAGGAATAGATGGGATGATGGTGCCTGAAATAAGTGTAATAACAAAAACTACTTATAGGTATATACTCAAATGAAATTTAATGATTGTACTTGTTTTGCTTCATTCTGGAATATACCATTTATGCAATAAATGCCAGCTGGGATGAACATAGGCTGCTGAATTTCTCATGAAGGTCTATGGAATTTCTATAGAACTCAAAAGAGAGAGGCAAGCATCTATCTATCTATCTATCTATCTATCTATCTATCTATCTATCTATCTATCTATCTATCTATCTATCTATCTAGGTTGCATAAGCATTTCGACATTTGAACACAAATGTTAAAACATTCTTTAGAGCATTTGAATTTTCCAAACATTTGAAGAGAAAATAAAATAAAATAAAATAAAATAAAAACACAGATCTAGGTAGGGTCAGTAAATAGATTGCTGACATTCATGTAATTCTATTCCCTGCGTTGCACTCATTAATTGTACTCTTACTGTGTAGAATAATCACTTAGCAAGATTCCAAGATAAGGAGGTCACTTAAGAGAGGAAGATTTGATCATGTTGAGCATAACACCCTTCTGATAAAGCTTCACTGACACACAGGTTCACCATTGTTTTCTTTCCTGCAGTTGAAATTAAGTAACTATCATTTACTTACAATAAATATGGTTGCTCAATGTTATTTTTTAACCCGTTTTAAATCCAGAGATAAGGCTGTTTCATGTTGGCTCATGCTGAACGAAGCCAGAAAATTGGATGCTAAGACTGGTGCCTTAAGAGAAATGCCCCATGAAAAGGAATAATTCTGGCAGTATCCTGAACTGTGCTTGCTTGTCTTCCATGCACATCGGCAGGGTTTTGGTCTACCACACCCCAACCACAGAGGGTGGGTGGAGCCCCTGGGGCCAGCAAGGGTGCCCTCCTTTGTCCTGGTCTTGTATTGCCTTCTGAAGCCACTGATGTTTATTGTACTGCTATATCATAGGTGGGCAAATGAGAATTCCAGGATTCTCGGTGACGGAAGCACAGAGATGACTGAAAAAACTCAAGCATGAGCAGCAACAGCAAATGAATAGGCCAGCGGCTGGGAGACCATTCCTGCTTCTTAAAAATGGGAACTTTGTGATGTTAGTAAGGGCAGAGGTGCTGTGGCCTATCATGGAGGCTTCCAGGAATGGTCAGTCACCTCTATAGTAAATAATCAAGGGGGTTCTGTGTGAGAACCAGGGGATGTAAGAACAGACTTGGGGGCCTCATGTGCTACCAAGGCTGCACTCTGTCAACTTCTCTGCTAGAAACATCTTCTTATAAGGACACTTTGCCACCACCCCATCTGGATTTGGACCTGAAAGATCACGGACATCTAGTTAATACAGAAAGTAATACTTTGATGGCCTTTTAGAGGGTCTCAAGGGCTTCACAAATTATACTGTGATCTTTACAGCAATCTTATTGAGCAGGTTGGCACTGTTATTGTCATGATCTCTGTGTTATGTCCACACTGCCAATTAAGAAACTCAGTCCTACCAAATGATTTGCTCACATCCACCTTAGGAGTAGATGGAATAAGTGAACTTTGAACCAGAATACTTTCTTAACCTCCCAAAACAGAAGCCCCCATTCTAATCTGTGCTACAGTTGGACCCCAAATAGCATCACTTTATGATTCCTGTATCAGTGTGACACCGTGGCATAGTGTGGGTTGCCAGCATCCAGGTCAAGGCAAATTCTGTGCCCCCTAATTTTTTCCCCACCTGGTGTGGCTGTCCCTGTGCCCCCTGTATGCAAATGCTTCAGCCTGCGCCCCCCTCCCACTGCCCCCATCACTTTCTTGCCTAGTTGTGCCACCACATCCCCTTCCTCCTCCTCCACTGTGTCAGGGCCAGGGCATGAGTGGTGAGCTGGAAGAGGCAAGATGCCCAGAGCAGAGCATTGAGGCTAGGGCTACAAGGCATGAGCCACTGGAGCGTGGTGAGGCAGAACCAGAACAAATGGAGCGAGCAGGAACATAACAAGGTAGGCACCCCGGGAGCACCCAGTAATCTTCAGGAGCGAGAAAGGAACATACACAAGGAAAGAGCAAGGCTTTTAGGAGCAGAGGAGTGAAAGGCCAATGCACAAGAGTCACCCGGACAACTTGCTGCTGAGGTCAAAGGTAGCAGTGCCGGAAGCCTGCATATACATCTCTCCGGGGCCTCCAGCTACACAATTGCCCTTCAGCTGTTCCATGCAAACTTTGGCAAGAGGTGTCTCTGATTCTCCAGAATTCTCCCACACTGCCGCCATCTTGGGAGACAGTCTATGCTTCCCTTCCAAGACCTGGGCTTGCTGTCTCTGTGGGTGCCCTGCCTATCAGCTGAGTGGCAGAGGCTTGCACAGCAGTTACAGGCCCAACTCCCACAAAGGTGGTCAGGTCTGCTATGTGTCTCTCAAGATGTCAGCAGAGGCAGAGGAAAAAGAGGAGGAGGCAGTAGGACCAGATAGGGAGGCAATGGTAAAGTAGATGGGGGGCAGGATGTGGGGGCTGAGAGCATATCAACTGAATGTGCCACTGTGGCAGCTGGCATTTTCACTCATTGTACCCATCCCTAAGCGCCTCTCAAAATGCAGCCTCCTCCCTGCCAAAGCCTTGTTCACAACTGGGTCAATGGAGGAGGACAGGAGCACTCCCATAGCCCTTGAGGTATACAACTGGACACCCGAGTCGATTCTAAACACTTGGAGTTGTCCTGTTTTATCTTTCTCTTCTGATGTGTTGTGTTGTACTTCTGAGACACAGGAAAGGTTGCTTTTCACCAAATGCTAGCAATGAACCCTGCACTGACAGCCCAATGCTTGGAATGTAGCATACATGGAAACAGCTTTGTAACCTGTATAATTCCCTCTTGCCTTTTTTCACCTTTCTCTTGTTATTTATAGAGTGCAATCAAACAACCTGCCCGTTTCCTTCTTATTAGGCTAATGAGGCTCAGATCTTTCAGTTTCTTCTTATTAGAACTCTGGCTCTGCTAAGCTAGACACACGATTCCACATCCAGGCAAAAACCCATGTAGGCTATGCCACTTAAAGATGATGATGCCCTCAAACCATTTTGAGTAAATATTTCCTAAGTCCTTCCCAAGGCACCCATGGTTCCTGTGCAACCTCTTTCATTGTTGTGATCCCATGAGGGCTGCGGGATAATGGGAAGAAGCTGCGGGATAATGGGAAGAATTACCAAATGTCACAGCCACCAGCAAAGTTGTCATGATAGTAATGATTTCTGATAAATACTTTCTCCCCCCCCCCATCCCATTGCCCCTGTGGTTTCCTGTTTGGTGGAAGGGGGTGGCACAATAAGAAGAACATGTTTAGTTTCAAAAAAAAATCATCATGCCAGTTGCACCATCCATCTTACATGGTAAAATTACAACAAGATTTCAGCCACTGATATATAGGTATATAATTTGTGGGAGTGGGTTCCCACTCAGAGGCCAGTTGCATACTGTGATAACTGAAACCATTGTAAATGGGGCTATCTTATCCTCCCCTCCATGTGCAGCTTACATGGGGGCCAAAAATCCCTCCTCCAGAGGACTTCTAATTTTCCCAGATTATAGGGTATTTAGTGGTTGCAAGTGGAAGAAGGATAGCAGAAGAAGTGAGGCCCAGGAGAAGCACATGACTGGATTATCACCAAGTCTCTAAATCTAAACATATTGCCAATAATTGGGTATCTTCACCACGTCACACGAGGTGTTAGGAGCTGTAATAAATAATGCTTACGTTTGATATGCTCTAACTTTAAACTCAAAAGAAAGTAAATGCAAGTAGTAAGAATTCGGTTATGGGTTGTTAAGACTGACGTTTCTAGACTAAATTCACTTGTTAGTCCCATTGAGAATAAATCAGTTGAATAAAGGGGATTTAGGGCGTTTATACACGACCCCTAAACTCCGGGGCAAATGGCTCCCAGCTCCGGAGCTTAAAAATGTTTACTCACCAGCTCCGGAGTTAACAGGAAATTAAGTGCGACCACGCCCACTTTAGCACGTCCCAGCGCACCTTTCAAGTACCTGCTCTTTGGAGGTGAAAATTATTTGATCCGGTGTAAGGATAGTGAGTGTGTGGCTCTCCTTGCTTCTGTTTGTTGTTTTTTGGCTCCTCCCCTTTAAGAGCTACTTTTAGAGAGACGAGAGACAGAACGGAGGGGAGCGGCATGCTTTTCTTTCTCTTTTTCTCCCTCCCCTCACGCAGCCAGAAGCCAGGAAGTGCGGAGGGGGTGGGAACGCAGGAAGAGCGATGAACCCCTAAGATCTCTGGTCCGAATTTAAGTGGCCAGCGGATCTTAGGGGTCGTGTAAAAAGGCCCTTACATAAGCATTGGCTTAAGAAGTACCAATTGGTCTGTCCAAACTGGGACTAAAAGTTGGATGTAGCCCTCAGCCATTACTATGTGCCCCAAAACATATGTAAAACAGCAGCCTATCTTTAATTCAGGGGAACTTTTGCATTTAATATTGATCAGTTCTCCTCACGCATGAACGTGCAGGTCTTGGGTTTGATTTTTCACTATGCAAACAGCAGCTGACAGCTCCACTCTCTAGTCAAATAAACAATCTCTCTGGTAATATATATAGTAACATACCAGAGCTCTTTGGGTCCAGAAAAAGGCAGTAATCATTGAACTGTTCCCTGTAACTTTTATCTTCTTCCCCACTATATCCAGATATTTTTAATGGATTAATAAATCGCCACCTCTGAAAAACTGCATCCTATGACAGATTTAGGAGCAAATTAACCCTCGGCCAGAATTTGCCTCTATCAAGGTAAAATGTAGCCTGAAGCAGCAAGAGAAGAGATTCTTATGATGTGTATTGATGGAGACTGCATAGCTTAAAGTTTATTCATCTGGAGAATTTGATGTAAGTTGAGACTGGTGCATCAGGAAAGCATAAATTGGCCTCACAACCAAATCAGAAATATGGTATATGGACTATACATTGACTAAATTTTTAAAAGCAATTCTAAACTTATTTTTCAAATCTAGATTTTCTAGCTAGTTAAGAACATAAGAGCATAAGAACATATGAAGAGCCATACTGGATCAGGCCAAAGGCCCATCTAGTCCAGCTTCCTGTATCTCACAGTCGCCCTACCAAATGTGTCTGGGAGTGCATGAGACTAGATATCTGTCTCCTGATATGACCCTGCATCTGGCCCTTGAAGTATCCTGGTTTTAAGCCTGGAAATTACACATCTCCATCATGGTTTGTAACCTGTGATGGACTTTTCCTCCAGCAATCTGTCCAGTCCCCTTTTGAAGGCATCCAGGCCAGATGCCATCATCGCATCCTGTGGCAGGGAGTTCCATAGACTAAGAACATGCTGGGTAAAAAAAATATATTTTGTCTGTTCTCACTGTCCCAGCCCTCAATTTGAGTGTATGTCCCCTAGTTCTGGTATTTTGCGAGAAGGAGAAGAGTTAGTTAGTATTAGGTGATTTTCAGTCTTGTCTAGGTCTTATTTAACATTTATATGATAGATACATCTCAAAGATTAAGTTTGAATTAAAGGCATTTCTGTTTGTAGCCTTCAAATACTCATAAGGCTATTTCTCCTTTAATGTTCAGACCTTATAAATCTCTATAGTAAATGTCAAAGTGTGACCTTACAGTGTGTGAAGTAATATTAAACACAGTTCTCATGAGCTTTGCTTGCTCTTATTAACAACCACAACCCAAATCCCTAATTTCTAGGAAGAGGTGGTAAATTTCTCAACCATAGAGGTTAAAGACTTGAATTCTTTGTCATGGCATTAAAAAAAGCAACAGCCATATGTTGGTAAAACTTTTGAGAAGAGTATTGGAGTACTGCTAGGTCTGTCTGGGAAATAATGACCATATTTTGAGGGAATGGAGCAGCTAGCAATCCTGCAAAGCCAATTTGAAGCAATACTCTCATATATATAAAGCTTCAACACTGTGGTCACTTTTCTGAGTGTGTTAATCCTAGTGGCCAAAATTCTACCATGAAAAAAAGCAATAGGTCAAACAGGTTACCAGTTTGGTGTCTGTCCTATAAACCAGCATGCCATCATTTGCTCAACTGGTGACTAATGGAGTACAGTGAATGACTTGCATGGCCAATACAATTACATCACAATTGCAAGGCAATAGGATTCTGCTAAAACCATACATACAATTGTGCTGTAAGCTAATTTCCTGTATGATGCTTACTACAATTCTCTAGTCAGCATATTTTATTCTCTCTCTCTTTCAAAGAGATAAATGTGCGCATTACAGACAGGATAGCCAAATTACTACAATAACTATGTGAAATGAATAAGGTGGGGGAAAGAGTGATTGATCTAGAATCATCAATGAGCTTAATGGTGAAAAGAAAATTTGAACTCAAGCCTCTTCGTTCTAGATAACACTTCAGTCTCTATATCATGCTGTCCACTGGCCATAGGACTTTTACATTTGCTTCTTTGTTTGTTTACTACAGCTCAGGAAATATCTCAGATAGAATTCAGATATCTGTTGTCAAAAACTTTTATTTTTCAGAGGGATTTTAGTACTCATGCCTGCACCTCCACAAGTCTTCCTCTGAAGCCTCCACTAATTGCTTGAAGAGACGAAAATGGGTAGGAGTTAATAAGATCCCTGGGAGCAGCAAGGGACAAAGGGACGAGTAGTCTCTATGCTTATCAGGTTCTATAAAAGGTTCCTCTTTTAAAAACTCAGTTTTTAGTTAAAATTCTGGCTGCGAAAATTCTAGGAGCTGTAGTCAAACTGTCACAAAAAGTCCAATGCTTTCTGGCCAGAATCCTACTACAGTAGTGGTCACATGTGGTTTGTGTAACTTGTCTTTGCCAACTGCAGTTGAGGTTCTGGAGTGCTAGAGGGTGTCTTGGTTATGTTCCTGACCTCATGCCTGATTGGGCAACTCAGACTCAAATCACCCTTTCAATTAGCTGCAATTATCCAAAGCAAAATTTGTAGACCTTTCATGAACACCAACAGAATTTGCATCACTAGTTTGTGTCTTAGCTTCGTCATCACTCACATTGACCTGATTGATCAAATGAGATAAATACAGCCATGATGACATAAGAACATAAGAACATAAGAAGAGCCCTGCTGGATCAGGCCAAAGGCCCATCTAGTCCAGCTTCCTGTATCTCACAGCGGCCCCACCAGATGCGTTTGGGAGCGCATGAGACTAGATATCTGTCTCCTGATACCACTCCCCTGCATCTGGCCCTTGAAGTACCCTGGTTTAAAGCCTAGAGATTACACATCTCCATCATGGTTTGTAACCCGTGATGGACTTTTCCTCGAGGAATCTGTCCAATCCCCTTTTGAAGGCATCCAGGCCAGATGCCATCACCACATCCTGTGGCAGGGAGTTCCATAGACTTACAACGCGCTGGGTGAAAAAATATTTTCTTTTGTCAGTTCTTACTCTCCCAGCACTCAATTTGAGTGTATGTCCCCTAGTTCTGGTATTTTGAGAGAGGGAGAAGACCTTCCCTCTATCCACTTTACTCATACCCTGCATTATTTTGTATGTCTCAATCATATCCCCCCTCAAGCGCCTTTTTTCCAGACTAAATAGGCCCAAATGTTTTAGCCTTTCCTCATAAGGGAGGTGCCCCAGCCCAGTAATCATTTTAGTCGCTCTCTTCTGCACCTTTTCCAGTTCCACTATGTCTTTCTTGAGATGCGGTGACCAGAATTGTACACAATACTCCAGGTGGGGCCTTACTATTGTTTTGTATAACGGCATTATAATGTTGGCTGTTTTATTTTCAATCCCCTTTTTGATAATCCCTAGCATGGAATTGGCCTTCTTCACTGCTGCCACACATTGGGGAGACACCTTCATGGAGCTGTCCACCAACACACCAAGATCTCTTTCCTGATCCGTCACGGATAACTCAGAGCCCATGAGTTGATAGATGAAGTTTGGATTTTTTGCCCCAATATGCATTACTTTACATTTGGTTACATTAAAACGCATTTGCCATTTCTCAGCCCACTCCCCCAGTTTGGAGAGATCCTTCTGGAGCTCTTCACAATCTTCTCTGGTTTTTACCACATGGAAAAGTTTTGTGTCATCTGCAAACTTGGCCACCTCACTGTTTATCCCTGTCTCCAGGTCATTTATGAACAGATTGAAAAGCACCGGTCCCAGGACCGAGCCCTGGGGCACACCGCTTTTCACTTCTCTCCATTGTGAAAAATTCCCATTGACACCTACTCTTTGTTTCCGGGATCTCAACCAGTTCTCAATCCATAAGAGGACCTGCCCTCTTATCCCCTGACTATGCAATTTTCTCAGCAGCCTTTGGTGAGGGACTGTGTCAAAAGCCTTTTGAAAATCCAGATAGACTATATCCACCGGTTTACCCAAATCCACGTGCCTGTTGACCTTTTCAAAAAATTCTAAAAGGTTTGTAAGACAAGATTTACCCTTACAGAAGCCATGCTGATTTTCTCTCAGCAAGGTTTGTTCTTTTATGTGTTTTAAGATTTTCTCTTGGATGAGGCCTTCCACCATCTTCCCTGGGACAGATGTAAGGCTAACCGGCCTGTAGTTTCCTGGGTCCCCCCTCCTTCCTTTTTTAAAAATTGGTGTGACATCTGCTATCCTCCAGTCCCCCGGCACTGTGGCCGTTTGAAGAGACAAGTTGCATATTACCGTTAAGAGATCTGCAATTTCATTTCTCAGTTCCCTAATAACCCTTGGGTGGATGCCATCTGGGCCCGGTGACTTGTTACTCCTCAATTTATCAATTAGTCCTAAAACCTCCTCTCTTTTAACCTGTATTTGATTTAATTCTTTAGTCAAGAGGGGCGGCTCAGGCAGCGGAATCCGCTCAAGGTCCTCTGTCGTGAAGACAGATGCAAAGAACTCGTTCAATTTCTCTGCAATGTCCAAGTCCTCCTTAACCTCCCCTTTTCCTCCCTCACCATCCAGAGGCCCAATTGGTTCTCTGGCAGGTTTTCTACTTCTAACATATTTAAAGAAGCTTTTATTATTACCCTTTATATTGCTAGCCATGCGTTCCTCAAAGTCTTTCTTTGCCTCCCTTATCATCTTTTTACATTTCTTTTGCCAGAGTTTGTGTTCCTTTTTATTTTCCTCATTTGGGGAGGATTTCCATTTACAGAAGGACCTCTCCTTGTGCTTTAGAGCCTCTCTAACTCCACTCGTTAACCATGCCGGTGTCCTCTTGGACTTAAATGAGCTCTTCTTTCTTTGTGGTATGCACTTGTGCTAGGCCTCTATTATTGTTGTTTTAAACAGGCTCCATGCACTCTGAAGAGATTGGATTCTTCTAACCCTCCCCTTCAGTTTCTCTCTAACTAGTTTCCTCATCTGAGGGAAGTTTGCCCTTCGAAAATCAAGGGTTTTTATGTCTGATTTGGTTGACACTCTTCCTCCGACATGCATGGCAAGGGTAATTGCAGCATGGTCACTATTCCCCAGAGGCTCAGTGACATTCACATCCCTGACGAGGTCCTGAGTATCACACAATATTAGATCTAGAGTTGCCTGTTCTCGGGTGGGCTCCATGACAAGTTGCTCTAAGGCACAGTCATTCAGCAAGTCGAGAAACCCAGTTTCTCTTTCTTGCCCGGAGCTCACATTGGCCCAGTCAATGTGGGGATAATTAAAGTCCCCCATGATTACTATCCTATCCCTCTTAGCCACCTCCATGATTTCTCTCCTCATTTCAAGGTCCCCCTCAAGTTTTTGATCTGGTGGACGATAGAATACTCCAACTATCACAACACTCTTTGGACCTGGTAGTTTAACCCACATTTCATCCAGAGATTCATCTGTGCACTCTTCTTATTAATTGCCCATTAGGAAGACTGTCCCTCTCATTTCCCTTACTGGTGCTGCTGTTTGCCACACAATTTGGCACCTCATCACTTGCTGTCATGATGTCTGAATAGTTTTGTTATTTTTAAAAAATTAACACTTGACTTTTGTGGGGATTCCAACATGGGAAATATTAATATGCACCCAGCAAGCTTCCTGCAAAGGGTCCTGTGGGAATATTCACACCCTCCTGCATGGGGAGGCCCTGGGAGAAGGGCAATGGAACCCATGGGATCTGACACGCAGGAAGCAGGTGACTGGTTATCTCTTCCTCCCATGACATGCCCAGAGGAAGAAAACAAGAGCATCCATCATCCCCCTTCCTGCCCTGCTCACGTCATGAAATGGGAGGTCAGGAAACAAGCTGCTGAAAGTTATCCTTCAGTCCCTCGCTAGGTGATACTCCACGTCACGGAAAGCCCCTCCTGGGAGCCTATCAAGCCTATGACAGGCTGACACGTAGGATACCACACCATATCTGAAACCTTGCCTTTGATAGCTAATAAAAGTGCCAGGCCTCCTGGTTGCTGGGGAAGATGGCAGTGAGAGATTGCAGACGAGGCGGCCTGGCTTCATGGAAAACCCAATAACGTGTTTCCATGTGTGGAATCATTTTCTTACAGACTTTTGTCTGAATAAGGTCCTGCTTAACACATATTTATAGAGTAACATAGCTAATATCATACAGTTAAGAGCATAAGAAGGACCATGTTGACTTCGCTAGCATTTTCTGCTTACATTGCTAAAGCAGATGCCTGAGGGGAAGTCCACAGTTTTGCTCATGTTCTGTTGATACAACATTTGACTATAGATTATGAATGTGTTAATATACCTCCAAAATTGTGGAAATATACTGTACCTTTAAAAAACATTCTGTACCGCACCAACAGGGAATATGTGGTCATCCAACTTCAACACAGCAAACACTCACAGGACTCATTCCTATGCTTTATTAAAACTTCTGTACATTCAGATATGTCCTACTCTCAATCACTTTGTGGATCAACGCTCTCCATGCTTTTCTATCTCTTACAACTTTGGGTAGTTGGCTATAAAGTTTAAGCCAGTGGTTCTCAACCTGTGGGTCCCCAGATGTTCCTGGACTGCAACTCCCAGAAATCCCTTCCAGCACATTGAAAGGTGGAGGCTTCTGGGATTTGCAGTCCAGGAACATCTGGGGACCCACAGGTTGAGAACCACTGGTCTAAGCAGACACTTAGCATAAGCCCATGGGCATCCACATGCTGGAGAAGTGCTCATGCCACCCAGGCAATGCAAACAGGGCCTTGCAGAGCTTTTTCCCTTTTAAGAAAAAGTCGATTAAGTATCTTATACAGTATATGGCAGTGGTGGCATACCTTTGGCACTCCAGATGTTTTGGACCACAACTCCCAGAATTCCGAGCCTAGATTGCCAATGACAAAGGACTGTGGGAGTTGTGGTCCCAAACATCTGGAGTGCCGAAGATTAATCGCCACCACTGGTATAGGGGGTAAACTTGGAGAAGGGGTTTCAGGAAGGAGCAAACTGGCTTGACATATTGTTCAACATAAAAACATTTTGAAACTTCCCTTCCTTTATTATTCAGATTACCATTACAATAATTTACCATTTTTCCTTCACTTATCCGAACAAAATCCAAGTCTTCTGGTTCAAAGCCACATGTCATCAGTTCCTCTTTTTCCTTTTTGGACAAAAAGTCCACTATTGGTTTCCTGATAGTTTAGAAACTGCTCAATAATCTGTCTTCAATTAAAGACCCGACTTTGCCATTTCTACCCATTGCCAACACCTTGACTAGCGAGTCTCCTGCAGAGTTGTTTCCTGTAGCAATCCTGAGGGCTTCCTGGTTCCAGTGCGATAGATCGATCCTTTCACAGTGACAGGTTTGTAGCTTCATGCGGGAAATGTTCAGTCTGGCTAAAGCTCTGCCATTTGCTAAGGTCCGCGGCCGAGGGACTTAAGGTCGCATCAACAGTCTGTGAATTTCTCGGAGAGGGGAAACCGCGCTTGTTTTTTTCAGGAGGTCTTTCTGCTGGACAGCTCCACCAACTGTCCTTTAAAAAAAAAAAACACCCGAGGGGCCTTGTCATTCCACACTTTTTCTTTCCACACTAGTCATTCCACACTTTTTCTTTCTTTCTTTCTTTCTTTCTTTCTTTCTTTCTTTCTTTCTTCTTCTACTTCTTCTTCTTCTTCTTCTTCTTCTTCTTCGTTTAAATGCCTCTGGAGGTACATCTTTCCCCCCTACTCTTGATCCCTTTCCCGAGATGTATCACTCCGGCTCTTGGCCCTAAACAACTTGGATTCCAAGATACGACTGAGGCCCTCTCTCTCTCTTGTGATTTCATTACGACTCCCTTCCAGTGTCTGAACTACCTCGATCCAGATGCGATCCAAGAGTCGGGGGCCACTGCCAACTTCCGATCAGCCTGCTGTCCGCTCACGCCTGGATTTTCAGGACCCTCCCCTCATCCCAGAAGTGAGTTTTCACTGAAGTTAATCACATTTATTTCCCGGATAATTGAGATGGAGATCCATTTCCGCTTGAGCATCCTTGATGGGAACCGAAACCATGAGGACTAATTTCTGCCTACTAGGTGCTTTCAGAAATGAGCTGCGGGGAAGAGATCTTCAAAGACCTTGTGCCCGCACAGCGCGGCTGATTTCGGAACCAGCCTCGAAAGAAGCCGTTTTTCATTGGGAACAAGGACTTACTGAAGGAACCAGTTTGGTGATGGGGGGCGGTGGGGGAGGGGCGGTTGCTTTGCTTTGTTTTTAACGGATGGGCTGTGGACCTTTTACAACAGGATGATGAACTCCGGGGAGCATTCGAAGAGGTTGCAGATCCTGATCCATGCCAGTTTTATTTTCCGAGGAGGAAAAGCTTCAGTGGCGGCCGGGCTCCGTTCAAGCCGAAGGAAGGAAGGCAGGAAGGAGTTAAAAGCTCCTTCCCTCCAGCAGACTTCGGGAGTCAGGGAGCCGAGCGGTGGAAACCACGCCGGTTGCCAGCGTTCCGCAGCGTGAGCCCCGGGCGCCGGAACCTTGTGGCTGGCGGCCTCCTGCCCGTGTGCGGCCAGAGGGAGTTCCCAGGCTCGAGGAGGGCGTGGGCGGAGATGGCCGGGAGCGCCTTGGCGAACAGAGGCCGGCGTGGATGGCCTCGGGCCACCCACCCACACCCACCCGCCCCAGGGCCCCCAGGGAGGGAGCTTCAGCGGGAGAGGCGCGCCCTGGCGAAAATGAGGGGCAGCGCTGCAGTCCCAAACGGAGCCCAGGAGGCGCCCTTAGGCGGACAGAGACCCCACCCCCGCCCCGTTATTGGGTTTCACTCCTCCTAAGCATCTTTTTCGAGTGTCTCCCTACCTCGGCAGGCATTAGGAGGGAAGGCAGGGCCGCCTCCCTTCCACCCCGGTTAACACACACACACGCATGCACACGCACACACAGACACACGCCGTCCGCTCTACACACGCGGGCATGTGGGATTAAAACGTGGTCTCAGCTTCCCCATCTGGCCCCTGCCTAGGGGACCTCGGGGCCAGTCACCATGTCTCTTTGCTTGACCTACCTCATGGGGGTGGGGGTAGAGAAAGAAAAGGCGAAGCATTCTCGAAGGCTTTCATGGCTGGGATCTGAGAGCTGTTGTGTGTTTTTTTTTCTCCCTGGAAATTTTTCTTCCTGGTTTCGCCAGACTCTTTGGCCCGCATCTTCAGAGGGCAAGGAGCTCAAGGAGCCAGGAGTTCTCTTTATATAAACCCCAGAGCACAGAGAGAACTCCTAGTTCCGTAAGCTCCTTGCCCTCTGAAGATGCCAGCCACAGAGTCTGGCGAAAGGTCAGGAAAAAAAAACGTCCAGGGAACACGGCGAAACAGCCCGAAAAAGTCACAGCAGCTAAAAGGGCGAAGTATTTTAAGGTGGTGGTGGGGGCTCTCCCACAGTGAGAATGGCTGGCCAAAGAGTTGCTCGAAAGCGAACTTCGGGATTAGTCAGTCGATGCTCTCGCCTTTTCTCCCTTTCCCTAGACTGAAAGAAGAGCGGAGAGCCGGAAAGGCTGCCGAGCGCACGTTTGTCGCTTCTTAAAAAGTACACCGCCCCTCCCTCGCCCCCCCCCAGTTGAACTCGGGGGTCCTTTGCTCCCGAGGAAACTCGCCCTCTGGGGAGGGGGAGGGAGCGGCCCTTGCGCAGGAAAGAGACGGCCGCCCCTCGTTCATCAGCCGGCAAGCGAGAGTCATGCAAAAACCCCGAGCGCACAAAACGGTTTCTCCGCCGGTTCGGATTCCGAGGCGGAGCCTGGTTTGTACAATCCAGCAGCGGCGGCAAAAAGTACTGGGGCAGCGGCAGTGCCAGCGGGGGCGGGGGCTTTTGGCATTTGGAAGAAAACGCCGAACCGCACACCTTGCGAGTAAAGCGATCCCCACCCCCACCCCGCACACTTCAGAAGCGTCCCAGCTGGTCTGCATTGCTTTGGTCCTGGCATCCCTCTCCTCAGTATTAGACACGTGTGCCAGTATTTACGTGTGGAGACATGAGTTCAAGGAGTTTCGGCGAAGGCTTGCGAGGGCGGGGAGGGCGTGGCCCTCCAGGTCGGTGTGGCTGGGCTGAAAGTCCCATCAACCCTAGAACGGTTTCGTTGTGTGTGTGTGTGTGTGTGTGTGTGTGTGTGTGTGTGTGTGTGTGTGTTCATCCAGCAAACATCTGGGGAGACCACACGGTCACCACCATCTGGGTACGCGATCCGCACCCGACACCATGCCTGTTGAGAGTCCCTTCGGTCTCGGTTCCACTCGCATCTTTAAAGGAGGAGGAGGAGGAGGAGGAGGAGAAACGTCCTTCAGTTGATAATCGCCTTGGAAACTGATGGACAAGAAGTAAATGAAAATAAACCAATAAATCAAGGAATGAACAGGGAAAAGGGAACTCGAAACTGATCCGGGCGGAGGAGGATCTTCTAACCACCAAGGAAGGGCCGCACTTCCTTCTCTTCCTGCCCGCGGCAGGGAAGACGCGCCAGGAGGGCGTCGGTGGAAGGGACAGGCCCGCTAGGATGGAGCCCCTGGCCCCCGGGGCGCAGGTGCTGGCTGAGAAGACCGACAGGAGGCCAACCCATGTGGGGGGGGGGCAGCATGTCCTTCTTTATCCTGGGCGCCTGAGGGAGGACATGCTTCCCCCCCCCCAAAACACGTTAGTTGGACGCCCCCCCTGTCTCCAGATGTCCCGCCCTGGGAGGGCTCCTGGCCAAGCCCAAGAGACACGTTGTTACGGGGACACGAGGAGTCGGTTTCGGCCCCGTTCATTCGTTGAGGAAGAGCGTCGTCGTCGGCCTTCGCCAGAGTGGAAGAAAAAGAAAGGCCACCCCACGACCCGCAGCTCATAAATAAATAAATAAATAAATAAATAAATAAATAAATAAATAAATAAATAAATAAACCACCAAAAAGCCAGAGGTTGGAAACAGGGCAAGTTCTCCATCCCAAGTACAGTAACGTGTTTGCACGGAGACCACCGTCCGGCTCGAGGCCCAAGGGTGCTTGTGCGCCAAGCTGCGGCCAAAGCCCAGTCCGATCTCGGTCTAGAGGCGCAACGGGAGCATTTGGAGGGCAGAGGAGTCGAAGGAAAAGGAAGCAACAACCGAGGTCCTCTCCCCCCCCCAAACACACACCCTTTTAGAGCAAGATCAAGGGTCTGTCGAGCCCAGCTGTCCATTTTCTCCCTTAGCCGGTCAGACGCTGGCAGGAACCCTACAATGTTCCCAGCAATTGGCATCCAAAAAGCTATGTTTCCTCATCTATAAGGAGGCGGTTCCAGTAGCATCACAGCTGCAGATATTATACCTTCCGAATTGGCGATCTTCACATCTAGTGGCACTGAATCCCACAGGCTCTAGCTCTGATAATGTTTGCGCCAAGCACCCAACTTGTTGGGGGGGGGGCAATGTTTAGCCTGCATACTTTAATAAAACTGTAAACCGCCCAGAGACTACTTGAACACTTTGCTTTGCTTTTCCTGTCGATCTCTTTTTCTAGCCTCACAGTGCTTGCGCCCAGTCCCTTCTGTTGTTGGTGGTCTAGCAACCCTTGACGGCAACCACAACCTTCAGTGCCATGATTTATTGTTGCCCTTTAAAGGAATAAGGAGCAGGAAGGATGCCTCCGTTCAAGGAAACCCTCCGATCGCTGGTTGGGGGGGGGGGATGAAACCGGGCGCTCAGGTTGGCCCGAGGGGAAGGGAGCCAACCCCCTCACATCCAAGGTCGGTGCTAGGACCTCTCGGGAAGCTCCCGGGGCCGGCCGAGGGAGGCGGGGCAGCGGCGAGGGGGCACCGAGCCGCCGCTCCCCGAGAGCGACCACGAGTTGCCTTCCCGAGCTCGCGCAGAGCGGAGCGGAGTAGAGCGGGAGCGGGCGGGCCGCGTGTATATAAGCAGAAGCAGGCGCCGCGCTTCTCTCACTCCGCTCGCTCAGGGGCCGACAGGCGGTCGTCGCCGGGCTCGCTGGAGGCACGCGGTGAGGCGAGAGGCGAGGCTAGTGCCGCAGGGCTGCCGGGCTGCTTCCCTTCTCTTCTCCGAGAGGCGCCCCCCCACCTCCGCTCGCCTCTGGCCAAAGTTGGAGGAGCGGGCCACTCTCTGAGGCGCCGGCTGGACGCTCGCCCCTTTGCTCGCCTCGCCCGCCTGCCTGCCCAGCCGCGGGGCGACCCCTCCGGAGCACCGACGGCGCCGAGAGGGGGCCCGCCTTCCGCCCGCCCGCCCGCCCAGGCTGCCAGGCGCGCCCTCCACTCGCCTCAGGACGCCCCCGCCCGCCCTCTCGCCGCCGCTGCGGCCGCCGCCTCCCTTCCCTGGCGCGTCGAGGGCGAGAAGGACTGGCCGCCGCACGTGCCTGGCTGGGCAGCGGTGGGGCGAGCGCCGGTCCGCCCCCCTCGCTCGCCCGCCCGCTCGAGTGCGCGTGCGCGGGATGCGTCCCCGTCGGGGGAGACCCGCGCCCGCCTTCCCCCTCCGGAGCGCCGGGAGACGTCCAGCCCGCGGGGCTTCGGCGGGGGGCTTCCCTAGAGGCGAGGAGGCGCGCGCGGAGGTGAGGGAGGCGCCGCCGCCCTCCTCCTCCTCCTCCTCCTCCTCGGCTGCCTGAGCCCCCCCCCCCGCGCGCGCGCCGCTCGGGAGAGGGCATGGAGCAGCCGCCCGGGCGACTCTGCCCAGCCGAGCTGGACGGCTTGAATGCGATCCAGGCCAATGACTCGGCTCAGGCTGGCGGCTGCAAGACGGACGAGGTCCCCGTCTACCAAGATGGCCTCCCGCTCTCCTGGAAGATCGTCTTGGCGGTCATCTTGGCTCTCATCACCTTGGCCACGGCGCTGTCCAATGCTTTTGTCATCGCCACGGTCTACCAGAGTCGCAAACTCCACACGCCGGCCAACTATCTCATCGCCTCCTTGGCTTTCACCGACCTCCTGGTGTCTATGCTGGTCATGCCCATCAGCACCATGTACACTGTGACTGGGAAGTGGACTCTGGGCCAGGTGGTCTGTGACATCTGGCTCTCTTCCGACATCACCTGTTGCACTGCTTCCATTCTCCACTTGTGCGTGATCGCCTTGGACAGGTACTGGGCCATCACGGATGCGGTTGAATACTCGACCAAAAGGACCCCCAAGAGGGCAGTGGTCATGATCGCCCTTGTGTGGGTCTTTTCCATCTCCATCTCGATGCCCCCTTTCTTCTGGCGCCAGTCCAAAGCAGACGAGACGGCCGATTGTATGGTGAACACGGATCACATCTTGTATACCGTCTACTCCACGGTGGGTGCCTTTTACTTGCCTACCTTGCTGCTGATCATCCTGTATGGAAGGATCTATGTGGAAGCCCGATCTAGAATTTTGAAACAGACGCCAAAGAACAAGGGCAAAAGGTTAACTCAAGTTCACTTAATAACAGATTCCCCCGGGTCAACGTCATCGGTGGCCTCCATAAACTGCAAGGCCTCAGAGGCATCCAGTGAATCCGGATCCCCTGTTTATATGAACCAGGTCAAAGTGAAGGTGTCTGATGCTTTGCTGGAAAAAAAGAAGCTGACTGCTGCGAGAGAGCGGAAAGCAACCAAAACTTTAGGGATTATTCTAGGAGCCTTCATCGTGTGCTGGCTGCCCTTCTTCATCATCACCCTGGTGTTGCCTATCTGTGAGGATGCTTGCTGGTTCCACATGGCCATATCTGACTTTTTCACGTGGTTGGGATACCTTAACTCTCTGATCAACCCCATCATTTACACCATGTCCAATGAAGACTTCAAACAGGCATTTCACAAAGTGGTACGGTTTCGGTGCATAAGCTGAATGTTGAATGCAGTTAAGCATTCATTCCCCAGGGCAGGAGTCTTGAATGCATTTTGTGTGTCTGGTTCTGCAGGTAGGTGGGTCATTCTTACTATGTTAGTGTCTCTCTCTCTCTCTCTCTTTCTGGAAAGCGATACCTTGAATGACAAAGCGGAGTTCAGTACAGGGGGAGAAGCATGTAAGCGTAGTGTCGCTTCTCTTTCAGTGTGGAAGTAGCTGTGAAACAGTCTCCCTCTAAAGCCTTGGTCAGAAATGCTGCTGCATCTTCTTACTGTACTCTCACTTATGTTATTGAAGGAATTAGTTGTGGCCTTAAGAATGATGGTTTCTCCTGAATTTGTAGAGACATGGTGGTAGACACGGGAGAGCTTGTGGACAACTTCTGTGGAGACTCTTCCATCCAGTGTGACTGCACTTGAACTAGAAAGTTTGTCATCCCGTCTTCTCTGCCAGGAGATCTTTTGCCTCTCAGCCATCTGTGTTTGAAAGCCCTCTTGCCAATGATTCATCTTTTTTCCCCTTTCTCTCCCCCCCCCCCCGCTAGCTTGCTAATTTAAAGACTATGCAGAAGCGGACTGTAAGCAAATCGTGCATGCTGCTCAGAACCTTAATAGTCACCCAGAGCAGAGACCTGGAAGAATTGTTACCGATAGTCTGAGGAAAGCAAACCTGTTCTTTAGTAAGTAGGCTTGAGGATTATAGGAGAACCAAATCGAAGAGAGAGGAGCCCAGTGTGAGAAAAGCAACTCATTCTTATTTGTGTCTTTTGTATAATTGTCTCTTTCTGTTTCTCAACTTGTCTGTAACCAACTAATCTAACAGTATGTATGTGTATGTGTTCATGTGAGTGCATGCATGCCCGCCTGTGTACTTGGGGTGCCGAAGCTTGCAAGCTCTTCGTTTTGTTTTGTGTTACTGCTATATGTTCCTAATATTTTATATATTTAAATAAGTGACTTACACACATAAAGCTTCTGTTATTTCACCAATTAATATGTAGAGAGAGATCAGGTGAACAAACATTTTTGTCTTTGATCAGCTTTTGGCTCTTGAAGCCAATATTGTTAGACTTTCTTAAGGAAGAAAAGCCGAGGAAATGGTCCTTATGTTGATGCAGCTATTAATGACTAAAATGGCACATTCAGTGAGCCTCCTTACATTTTTTTATTATGGAAAAGGCCTTTCCCATCCTCTCCCAAGGTAACACATTGCAGTATGTTGATTTCACAAGCACATTCTTTCCACTTCAGATCTTCATGTTATATTGCATACTTTAAAGGACCTGGTCTCTTTTCCAGAAATTCTTTTGTAGTACTCCTTTGCAAAAAAAAAAAAATCTGCACAGTTTTAATTTACTTGATTCTATTATTCGACTTCAGCGTTATTCCCATCCTTTCCTGAAATTTTGCAAACTGAATCTCAGTTAGATTTTTTTTGCACAGATAAACCAATAAGCTAGTTCCAGCTTCAGCCCTTTTGAGGGCTGTCTAGACCTATAGAGAGAGGAAGACTTTGATAAATGTTCCCTTATACTGTCCAGGTTGCAAAAGGTCTGATTTATATAGCAGTCACGGCTTCAAACAAGTATGGTATTTAGAAAATCCTGGGACATACTCTTTTTGCAGTACTGTATTATGTAATGCATCCAGGGAAACTTGCTGGTCTGCACATACTCCCACTTTTTAGAACACAAAAGTTGTTACTAAAATCACATTCCCCATGTGGCAGGCTTTGCAAATGAAGTCTTTAACTTATACAGTGCTAGGCCTGACGATTTGCAAGGTTTTCATTAAAATGCTAATAGTTTTTCAAAGTGCAGGTCTTCCCTTGCCACTCGCACAAAACTGGGAGTTGCTTGCTTTGGCTATGTATGGGGACTGTGCAGAAAATCCAATTGGGGCCTCTTATGGTGGTAGAAGTAGAACTTTGTTTATATTATTACCAGTGTAGGGGAAAAGGTTTGGGAATAATTATATACTTACAGCTCTTTGCTCCAAAATCTGATGCTGAAGTCAAAGTCAAAATAATAGAGTAGCTCCTGTTGTTAAATTGCTTGTAGAGAGTATGAACCTGATTACCCTACTGCTATAAGGTTGTGCCTTTTGTTTCTGACCATGGGATGTTCTTTGGCCACCTCATGAGAAGAGAGGACTCCCTGGAAAAGTCCCTGATGCTGGGAAAAATCGAAGGCAAAAGGAAAAGAGGACGACAGAGAATGAGATGGTTGGACAGTGTCATCGATGCAACCAAAATGAATTTGACAAAACTCCGGGAGGCAGTGGAGGATAGGAAGGCCTGGCGAGCTCTGGTCCATGGGGTCACGAAGAGTCGGACACGACTGAACGACTGAACAACAACAACATAAGGTTGTGCAGGATTCTGCTCATCCAGAAGTATGCCCCCCCCGCCACCTTAACTGAGGACAGCCAGCCAGCTAAGAAGGCCAGCAAGATCTTCATTCTGCTGGCATGTACTCCCTGCTTGTTAACTATTTTTTCCATTGAAGGAGGACTGCAGAGTGTGACATTTTACAGAGTAACAGAATAACAGAGTGACACCCACCCACCCCAAACCCCCCAAACATGTCCCTGCTCCAAGGAGCTAATAACAGCCCGCAGGTTGAAAGAAGAGGCAGAGGAAGTAGAGAGAGGAAATGAAAAGGAGAGAACGCAAAGTATAGCAAGGAATGGACATGATCCAACATACCAGCATATACATACCCTTTGGGCTGAACTCAAGTACAGTGGAAACGAAGTTCAGTTTTTAATAAAGAATTTTATGGCACTTCTGTACAACTCCAATTCTTGAAAAGGGCACATCTGATTTGGAAAAGAAGCAGAGAGCAATGACTTTATTGATCTGCCATTGTAGTCTTTCTCACCTGATCTGCATGGATATGCACACAAAGTTCACATGTTTGTCTGTGTACCAATAACATTTGGAGTCAACCCCACCCACATATTTTCTTTTGTTAGAAAGAGTTGCTGATCTCATTCTGAAGGGCTAGAAATTGACCGCTTTGCACTTAAATGAACAATAAGCTAAATGGTGTAACTTCTCCAAGTTGCAAAAAAAAAAATTGAGGGTTGTTCAAGAAATACATATTTCAAAATAGCAAAGGTGAACACTGTGACAAGTGAGATGTAGAATTCAACCAAGACCCTTCATATATGTGGCTGGTCTGACAAAGGGAATGATAATAGATTATTTATCTCTTAATAATTATTGTTTGCACTACTCCAGTCCCTTCAGAAATGAAGCACTTTGAGCTCCTGCTTTGGGAACCTTGGAGGAGAAAACATGAAAGTCTAGTCCCTCCACCCTTTTACCTAATTGGGAATAAGAAACAGCCATTTGATGTCGTGACTGCATAGCTTTTTCATATCTGCCTCACTGTTACCTCATCAGTCACTGAGGAATCTGAAGTCATCTGGAGCATTGGGTGCTTGGTGTTTAGATACCGTGTGAACCTGAGGGAGTAGGCGTTTTCTCCTACTATATTGTTTGCAGAATAAATGCTTTATTCAAAACTGAATAAACCGATGTTACTGAAATTTGATCTTACTTCATTATATATTTTTACTCATTATTTTTCTATGACTAGATAGGTAACCTCTATGTAATAAGCCCAGTAGTCAAAATTAAAAATTCAGAGTATGTTCCATCTGCTTTGATAGGATTGCATTGTAAGTGTTCATCCTACGTGTAACTGAAAATCAAACAATAAAAAGCGCTTTACTGTGTTCTCAAGAGTATTGACAAAAATTGTGTTGCTAACGATGGGGATTTTTCCCTGTTTACCTGACTGCATCATATTGTCTTTTACAGGTAAGACTTATTTGATGATGAGTCATTAGAGAAAGAGGATGAATGAATCATGGCTGAAACCAATAGCTGCCAATGCAAGCCAGTTGCTGAGAAAAAAACGGCATAGGACTAAAAAGTCACTTGTTGGTTCCCTCAGGAGTGAATCCCCTGAATTAAGCTATTGGCTAAACAAATTCCTTTTACAGTATTTAATGGAGCTACTGTTAATTTAAAAAGATGTAGCCCAAAGTCCCGTATGGCATCTTAAAGACTGTCATGTTCATCACTGTAGGGGTATTCAGGGACACAGGATCAGATCTGTGGAGTTGCTATAGGCACACATATTTCTAATCACGTGGATTGTAGGTCCCTGAGAAGCTCTTTGATTGTATTTTATTAAATTTATAGTTTTATCTTCTTCTGTCAAGGCACTGAAGATAACATGCTTGGAGTTTTTCAGGTAGTCGTCTATCCAGGTTTTGACCAGGTATCAACCTGTTGAGAAAGGTGACTACATTATGCACAACCATAGGCATTCTTTTTGAAAGTAATTCAGGTAATTATTTTAATTTCAATTTAAAATATATAACTAGATCATTTGAAAATGAATATTTGAAAGGTTATTTTGTTAGAGAATGGAAAATTGAGAACTGAGCCACCACTTGAATTGAAATAGTTGCTTGTCTCCATGGCCATCGGCAATTAGGAGAATAATTTTCTTTCCTTTAAAGCTGTTTACATTTCAATAATAGGATTTGATATGGGAATGAAACAGCATTGATGGATGGATTGCACTTGCCAGTCAAATGAGGAATTGGTCCTATACTCTTTGTGTACTCAACTTTTCTGTTGACTGATGATGATGCTGGAGTAGTGTTTTCCAAAGTGTGAAGATTGGAGAGCCTTTCAATATTGATAGTTAATGATGTATTCAGAATATTGAGTGGAGAGTTGTACTCAAAATGTGACTTTTTCAGGCTCTGGTTTTAAGTCTGGCACTCTGTATCTCTAAATAGCAGTTCCTACATTACAGTCCTTAGCAGCAGCAGCTAATTGTTCTTAAATTCCAGTGAAAAGTATGATACTTAAACATAATTGTTATAAAGTCTGGGCCCATTATTGTAAAGAAGGACTGAAACCTCTTTTACACTTTCCAAATCTGGTGGTCCAAAACACAGGGACATGGAATGAGACCCACATGTGCTGCTGCCCTCCCATACCTCCACATGTTGACTGGGAACTGAGCATGCATGCATTCATGTTGTATGCATGTAGATCCTTTACTTAAATAAATAAATAAATATGATCAGCCCATGAATGTGTGAACAGAGCAGAAGTTCACTTCAAGAAGGAGTGTCAATATGACAACAGGAGTGGGGAAGGTGGGTATGATCCTACTCAATTTCTTATTCCAAGTGCAGTATGGTCTTGGTAAAAAAAAACCCAATCTCTAGATTGGGGTCTACCAATCTAAATGCCAAAAGTATCCCATGATTAATGGTGAGTTTTAATTTCATGGGGAATAGCTGTATTAAGGTGTTCAAGAGAAAATCTAGCAAGGCTTAATTTGTATATGCTTTGGGGAGTGCACTCCATCATGATGTGGCCTTCACTCTACAGAGGTTTATACCAAATAAAACTTGTTGGTTTAGGTTCTAATGTACTAATTTAATGATAACTCACAATTTTTCCATCCTTGACAAAAAAAAGGATCTTGACACACCGACATCCATTACAAAAAATAGTCAACAGTTGCAAGATTTTTCACTCTTGCAGGAGAGAGAAGAGACTAGCTCCTTTTACATCATCAATATCATTAACAAAAAAAGAAACAGAAACTGGGGGATTTGCACAAAACCTTGTGGTTTTTTGCATTTTAAAACCTTATATCTTGTGAAAAGAATTCTCATATTTTTATTTAAAAGTTTTGTAATTTTCTGCATAAAATACAGAAACTGCAAAAAACATTTCCATGAATTTCTTGTGAAAGAAAGAAAGAAAGAAAGAAAGAAAGAAAGAAAGAAAGAAAGAAAGAAAGAAAGAAAGAAAGAAAGAAAGAAAGAAAGAAAGAGGAAAATGCAAAAAGTGCATGACAAATCTCACCGTGAAATAAAACTATTGGATTTTTGTTGCCACTTGTGAGAAGGAAATATGGAAAGATCTACACCTCCATTTTAACACACCCAATGCTTCTATGTTATTTTATTAGCTCTTTAATCTGTCAGGAATTTTTTTATATATAGACCTGAGAGAAAAATGTATTTTAGCAAGACTCAAAAAGTACTTAAAGTACATTTGTGTCTATGATGGTTTTTTCAAGAAAAGAATGACATAAAATTTAATTTCTCCCATTTTGAGACTTGAGATAACAAGAGCAGTTTTCTAACAACTGCTATTGCAAGAAGGGCTTGGAAGAATAACTTTTAATGGTTAGAGCACTTGGTCTGTGCAAATCTGTCATAGAGGTACCTCAATTATCCAGATGTCCGAATACTCCCATCTTGGCTGTTCCTCCCATAACACTTGTATAAAAGATTCTGCCCATAGATATAAGTTATGGCAAAACATTTCCTTAAAGGTAAACAGTTTCCAGGAAAGCCAGTAAATAAGGAATGTATGTTTAGGCTTTTCTTTTTATATGTTTGAGCCTTGCAGATTTGTTTTAACCATTTATGAGTATTTGTGTTAAAGATTTAGTCTCCAGATCCCATGATATACTAGTTCCCTTCTATTCTGCACTCACTAGGCCTCATTTAGAGTACTGTGCCCAGTTCTGGACACCACGGCTTCAAGAAATATGCCGACAGATTGGAACGTGTTCAGAGGAGGGCAAGAAGGATGATCAGGGGACTGGAAACCAAGCCCTGTGAGGAGAGACTGAAAGAACTCAGCATGATTAGCCTTGATGAAAGAAGGTGGGGGAGATAAAATAGTACTTTTCAAATACAGTGGTATCTTGTATAAAGGAATTAATTTGTTCCAAATGAAATTATGTTAAGCAAATTTTCCTTTGTACAAATTTCCCATAGGAATGCTTTGAAAACAGAGTAATCCCATTTTTATGTTGTACGGATTCTCCCCATAGGCGATTCTGTTAAGCAAATTTCCCCTATCTCTGGAATTTTTATGTTGTACAAATTTTATGTTATACAAGCTCTTTGTTATACAAGGGTCCACTGTACTTAAAAGGTGGTCATACAGAGGAGGGGCAGGATGTGTTCTCAAACATCTCAGAGTGTAGGACATGTAATACAGAGGTTAGGAGCTGCGCAGCCATTAAAACAAACAAAATCAAAACTAGACTATAGTTGATACCTTCCTAGGCTGCTAGTAGACAATTAAAAAGTTGCTGAGCTTTCGAGAGCAAGCCCTCTTTTTCAAAGCAGGTATAAAAGTCCAAACATGACAAGGGATGTAATTTGCCAGGAGAGAGTTCTTAAAAGTTCACTTGGCAAGATGGATGCCAGGCTTCTTGGAAGGCACAGAGCAGCATGGTCTGAAGGGGCTGGACTTTACAGGCCAATTCAAACAAAGAGCGGCATGGTATGAGCACCTCCCTCTTGCTTACAACCATCAACTCTCTATTGGCTGTATGAAGCATAGAGCTCCTGATTGGCCAGAGATGGGTTAGAAGTAGGAGGTTAATGCAAAAACACATGCTCTCCACTAGGGAGTGGGGAAGAAAGTTTTTGTGGGGGGAGAATTTAAAAAAAATCACCCAATCGTTTTGACATGTAATACTAGTTTCAAGCTACACAAAACCAGGTTTAGGCTGAATAACAGGAAAAACCTTATCATTGATAGAGCAGTACAACAATGGAACCAGTGACCTCAAGAGGTGGCAAGGGCCCCAACACTGGAAGCATTCAAGAGAAAATTGGGCAGCCATTTGAGAGACCTGCTTTGACTTGTATCCCTGCATTGGTCATGGGGTGGGACTCAAGGGGGTTAGACCCCTTCCAACTCCATTATTCTACGATTTTATGATTTAACTGGTATGTGCAGCATATTTTATCATATCTTTACTTGTAAGAAGTGACTGTGTGTGGTAGTTAAGCTGGAATGGAATGTGTTAATCCATATTTGAAGTTTGTGTTAGTGTTGAGCCAAGCTGAATGTCATTTGCTACGACAAGGGAAATAATCATTTAAAATGTTAACTGGTTCTAGTTCACAACCCATCTCATTTCTGTTTTTCGAAGGAAATAGACTGGTTTAATCTGATTATACCATGAAGCCTTGTACCCTATAAGGCTGATGATGTAATCGATTTCAGCAGTTTTTAGAAATTAAAGATACCCCTCCATCCCATAGCCCCCCCCATGGCTTCCCCTCAATTAAGGGATCCCAAGGGAGCAGCAGATATTGGAAATTCCCACAAAATCTGTGTGGTTGATGATGATGATGTCAGCATAAGTTGCACAGCAGGGTTTCACCCAGCATTTTAGTTCTTAGGAAGCCTATATAATGCATGTCTTAACTCCAATTTTCCAACTGTCTCTCATCATTTTATTGCAGCTGTTGTGCTAATGATTAGGATGATCATGATGAGTAACCACAATGAAAGGTAGGATTGGTGGTGGTCCCTTGCAGTCATTCAGACATTTGCCATAATATTTAGGAATATGTACCCATGAATGATTTGGATTTAGTATATTTTTAATATATGGGATTTTTGAAGGACAGCTTCCATCCTTTTTAAATGTGTTGGCTTTAACTAAGGGAGGCATTTTGTTCGTCATTGGGCAACTACAAAGGTTGTCTCCGAGGTATATGAAGCAGCCACAGGCTTTCAGTTGAGATCATTCAACTGCACCCAACCACAGATTCCCAGGTTTGTGACATTCAGCTCAAATCCACAGCTACAAGAGGAAGATTAGACAGGTGAAGATTTTGGGGTCTCCTGAACTACAGCAACATGGCAATATGTGCATGCCTTCTGCTGTGCAAGAGTTAAAAGATTCAGGAGTGCAGGCCTCCAGTGCACTGGACTCTAACATTGCCAGCACTAGCTTTTGGAAGTCAGGGCAGCAGGGAATGCTGCAGAATGGTTTATGCATCAGGATCCTATTCCTAGTTAGCACTGTTGATCAAGTCCTAGATTTTGAGTAAGTTTTCTATGCATTTTTTTAAAAAAAAAACTCCTTTCAAATCTAGCTTATGTATGGTAACTAAATCTAGAACAACAAAAGCACAGCAGTAATACATTCAGCAGATAGTTTGGTTTTGGATCAAAACTTGTATCTCAATGCTTTTTTAATTGTTTTTATAATTTTGATTGTCTGTGCCTGGTATTTTACAATGGCGACACTGATGACAACACCAACAACATGTTATCAAGTTAATACAGAAGATCCAATAACATGTATAGGCTCTCCCTCTCCTCCCCCATACCTTTGCTCAACATCTTTTCTTCTTTTTCGAAGCAATTATTAACAGCTCCTACTGACTGTTTTTTCAGTGAGCACAACTATTTTACCGTCTTTTATAAAAATCTAGCTTTCCAACGCACATCACAGCTAGCTATAGATAGTAATTCGTTCCTCTTGAATAAGGACCATTAGATGCATCAGGAGAAATGTGGCTCTGATAAGTGTCTGTAAAACAATCTGTTCTATATTATTTTCTCCCCCAGAGTGCTATCTGAAGGGAACTGAAATAACCTTAAAAAAAAAAAAAACATGATGGTGGGGTGGGTGATCTTATGGCCTTGATACTCCCTGTGGCTCTTACCCCATGGCACATGCCAGTGTGACACAGTTGCAGTCCTATATTCAGCAGCCCTATATTCTGCAAGCAGCAGATGCAGCACTAGAACAATCTGCATAAAAACAAAAGCCGATCTAGTGAGGCAGACAACCATCTCTCGAACTGGATTGAGCAAATTTGCCAGTGTCAGTTCAGCTTTTCTCCAAGCGTTGTCCCCCCCCCCCAAACTTTTAGAGTTTTTTTCATTCGTAAATTTAGTTTTTCTTGAACTTGTTTTTTTTTTTTTAATTGTAACATTCACACGAGTTTTCCTGTGCATCTCTCCTGACCCATTATTGTATATGTCTATTTTTGGAAGAAATTTTCCTATTGCTTTTAAAATCTTGCCTTAATGCATTCCTTTTACATGGGATGGAACTTTAACTTTAAAAGGTGTATAACCTGGGATCCTAAGCTAAGGAAGGCAACCTCAAGGGGTCTTTTGACCCACACGTATCCCTTCTCCCTCTGGTATCAGAGGGCTATTCCTACAACCCCATATTTCCCCCAAATACTTCTTACCAAAAAGTGGGTGCTGAGGATACAAGGTTGTTCTATTTGAGACCCAGAGGCCACTGGTAGCCCACTAGTGTTTGTTACTGACCCACATTATAGGTAGGCCATTGTGGAAGCATAAGAATGCATACACAAAGCATAAGCTGGTAGGAATATATAGAGAAACTCTATAAAACACCAACACAAAAGTTACCTTTAAAACACATGTTCTCCACAAAAATTAAACATGTAGTTTTATCATTAAGAATGTGTAAAGATCATGTAAATGTCTGCAAACATTTGCTATCTACAGCCCTAAAAATCAGTTATTCTCAGAAAGAGGTTTTAGTCAACTCAGAGGATTGATATATGTTAACAATACATCAACAGAGTGGACTTTTTGTGACTCTGGTTTATTATAATAATTAGCTTCGTACTGAAATGTGTCAGCTGGATCACAAATAGGTCTGAACAAATCGTGCTAGGGCCTTCCTAGTTTTAAGAGTAAAACTGGGTTCCTTGTAAGACAGTGGCGTCCAAACTTCGGCCCTCCAGATGTTTTGGAGCACAACTCCCACATTTCTTTGCCATTGACAATGCAGGCTTGGAATTCTGGGAGTTGTGGTCGAAAACATCTGGAGGGCTGAAGTTTGGACACCCCTGTTGTAAGAAATCCAATTGTCCATATCTCTCAATGGGAACAGCAACGCTTTCTGCATTTAACCACTGGCCAGAACCATCAGATCTTGAACCAGAATCCTCCTCTAGTGGGATGTACGATGAGAAGTGAAAAAAATATAGTGAAAGTGTCCTCAGTTTGGCCAACATTCCATATACATTCCGTATGAACTACAGGGATTCTTGACTCTCTGCCAGTCACAAATGTTGTGGACTGGTCTGGGATTGGTCCATTCACTGGGCAAAAGTGAAATTCTGGCCTTCTTGAAATACAATCTTGAGTCCATCTCCCCTTGAATAAGCCCAGAAAGTTTGGAGAGACACCCATTCTTCAATTGATCCTCTCCCAGCCCCAAGCATAGCACATGCAGTCCAGTTCTAGCTGAAGATGAAGCTGTTCCAGCTTTTTGAAGTAGTAATTCAACTTTCAGAGGTAGCATTTTCCCCCAAAGTATAGTTTGTATAATCTCAGGATCATTCAGTGCCATATTGTATTTATTTGTGCAGATATTTTAAATGTTTATACAGTGGACCCTCGTATAAAAATGGTTTGTATAACATAAAATCTGTATAGCATAAAAATTCTGAAGATAGGGGAAATTTACTTAACAGAATCGCCTATGGGGAAAATCCGTACAACATAAAAATGGTCACGATTACGGATTACTCTTTCAATGCATTCCTATGGGGAATTTGTGTAAAGGAAAAATTGCTTAACATAATTTCATTTGGAACGAATTAATTCCTTTATACAAGGTACCAGTGTACAGTGTTTTACCCACTGTTAATTGGTACAGCGTGAAGTTTCTTAATTCTCCTTGCCCCCTAGTGGCTAGTAGACAACTTTTCTCTTGCCAGGAAACACATTAGATTGACACTAAAGCTAAGTCTAACTTGTTTAAATCTGTGTATCAATTATAATTTTACTCTCCTCTGTCCTTATGTGATTCTCATGCAGAGCCTACCAAAATGAACTACTTTTGAATTTGAATAAATACTCTTAAAATAAGCTGTTGTGGGTTTTTCGGGCTGTTTGGCCGTATTGTGGAAGTTTTTCTTCCTAACGTTCCGCCAGACTCTGTGGCCGGCATCTTCAGAAGGCAAGGAGTTCAGGGAACTAGGAGTTTTCTCCACACTCTGGGGCATAGAAAATTAGGAGTATTACCCCAGAGCACAGACAGAAATCACAACAGCTATCAGATCCCAGCTGTGAAAGCTTTCGAGAATACACACTTAAAATTGTTTTGTTTACAACAGCATCAGTTTGAGGCCAATCTGTAAAAGTAGTATTGACAGTGTCTCATCAGCACATGACAATATGGCTGGGTTTCTATTCTCAGGTCTTAGTACATGAAAAATTCAGAGGGGGAAAAACTGTACCCTGATCACTGATATAAAAATGGTTGGGGTGGGTGGGGGTGGGAGAGGAAAGAGGCACCATTGTTTCATTCCATTTTAAACGACAACTCCTTTAGTTTAAGCCTGTCTCATACTATCCTAACATTTATACATTCTGCGTAATGTAGCTTGTACATGAACCAGCCACTTATCAATGTTGTGCATTTATCCTATAAGTTACTGTTGATCCACTGAGTCAGAGGCAGCTGAAGACCCACAAACATTTTAATGAGCTTATGAGTTGTTGCTGTTGTTGTGTCATTACAGTCGTGACCAACTCTTTGTGACCCCATGTCCATGGAGAGTGAAATGTAAAAATAGCCCCCACTGTTCTAATTTGGAACATCCTGCATGTTTTTTGCTTGTAGCCTCCTCCGAGCCTTCTAATTTATGGAGAAACTGTTGATATAGCTTTGAGGTTTATCCTAGTTATTCTCTCTCTTTTTTTGTAAATAGGTTTCCCTATGCTATGGGTCCGGCTGGAAGATATATTCTCTGTTTTCTTATGTCTGCCAACATTTTAACTGAAATTGACATCATGTCATATTACCTTTAAACATCTGTGAAGGCAATTTATCTTTTTCTGGTATTTTTCCAGATCAGTTCTTCAGTACCAATCTGAAGATACTGGGAGAAGTGTGTGTGTGTGTGTGTGTGTGTTGTGTCATTACAGTCGTGATTGACTCTTCATGACTCCATGTCCATGGAGTTTTCTTGGCAGGAATACTGGAGTGGTTTGCTAGTTCCTACTCCAGGTAGATAATCCCAATTCATACCTGACATATTCCAGTGCATTGTTTATTTCCCCACAAGTGCTCTAAAAACTTCTTTCCTCAGATTCTATAGAAACAAGATTCCAAAATTTCTTTTTGTTCTATTAATGCCTGGTTTAGTTTCCTCCAGTTATTGTAGAAATATTACTCCTTTCCCTTCCTTCCTTATTGATGTTTTATACTCATTTCACATTCAGCTTTCTGGGTACCCTTGCAATCTTTTCATTTCTTTTTTCTTTTTCTTTTTTTGGATTTCCTTATAAATGTTATCGTCTCTCTTCATTTCCCTGCAGTCTCCATCAAATCACTCAGATCTGTACAGGCTATTATTACTTTGAACACAAATACTGTACTTGCTACTAGTGAATCTGAGACCAGGAGTGATTTCATCATCTATCCTCTGAATACCATCATGTTCCTCCACTGTTTCCCTCCTCACACCCAGTAGCTGATCACTCCATAGTATACAAGTTGTGCTCTTAACAAAGCGATTTTGTAGCCCAGGATTCTGATCTCTGTTTTATGCCCTACCATTGGTGGCAAATCTTTGGCACTCCAGATGTTTTGGATCACAACTCCCACAGTTCTTTCTCACTGGCAATACAGGCTTGGATTTCTGGGAGTTGTTCTGCAAAACATCTGGAGTGCCAAAGGTTTGCCACCACTGCTTCTATACTCAAATGGAAAAACTAGTTGGTTCAACTAATTATAACTGAAAGGGGTAGAAGGTCACTATCAACAAAAAGTAGTGACTCTTGTAGTGAAGTGGAGATGCAAATGTAATTCCCTACACTAGCCCTTTCCTTTGCTCCATATAATGACTTCCCTAGTTCTACTTTAGACCACAGTTCAAGCATCTTAATTACCGTATTTTTCCGTGTATACGACTCTGTTTTTTTCTAAAATCATGGCATAAAAAATTAAGGGTCATCATATACACGGAAATAAGCCTTTCCGGGGTGGGGGTGGGGTAGGGGAGAAGCCAAGCTGACCTTGCTGCTTCCTTTCTGTGTTCTGAAGATTCCTCTCTGCTTTGTTTTTGCAAGGACCTGAGCTTTTATTTTTGCAGGGAAATGCTTGGAGGTGGAGCAACCCATTAAGAAGTTCATTTTAAGGCAAAAAAGAAGGGTGCGATGCTACAAGAACAAAGCAGAGAGAAGGGCAATCAAGCGCTCCTGGAAAGAAAACAAACAAAACAGTAGGCAGGGGTGGGAAACAGCAGGGTGTGGGGTGGAGGAGAAATGAAACAGCCAGGTCTGTTTGGATGATGATGATGATGATGATGGTGATGATGATGATGATGATGATGATGATGATGATGATGATGATACCACCCATCTGACAGCGAGGCCAGTCTGGGCAGTATTAAAGCAAAAGCAAAGTGTTCTGCTTATATACCGCCCTATACCACTTTCAAGTAGTCTCTGGGCAGTTTACAGTTTAATTACAGTATGCATGCTACACATTGCCCCCCACAAAAGCTGGGTACTCATTTTACCAATCTCAGAAGGATGGAAGGCTGAGTCAACCATGAGCCTGCTAGCTGGGATTGAACCCCAGGTTGTGAGCACAGTTTTTAGCTGCAGTACAGGCATTTAACCACTGCGCCACGAGGCTACTGGGTTATTCTGGGCAGTGTATAACAATCAATACAATGAAGGTAACGTAATAACTAAATAAAGCTATATAACACAATAGTACATAATTAACTGAAAAGGACATAGGATAAACAGTAAACAACATAATAAACAAAGTAGGAAAATAAACCATGACTCACAGGGGAGTCAAATAACAATCGGGAAGAAAGAGGTGGGTTCAGTCTTAATAATGTGATGTGTCCCTGGAGTTGTGATCAATACTTGGAAAAGCAGGTTTTCAGTGTTTGTTTAATATTTCCAGTGAGTTGAGCAGGCTGATGTGTGTGTGTGGGGGGAGCTGGTCCCGTAGATGAGGTGCAACCACCGAGAAGGCCCAGTTTTTAGTTATTACTTTTCAGGCCTCCCTCATGGTCACAGCCCTCAATGGCCCAGCCTGGGAAAAGTGACTCAAGCAGTTCTTGCTGGGAGAAGGTGCTCCAACAGGACAGAAGAGCAGCAACTAACACCTGGAGTGACAATCTCCAGTCCTTTTTTTTTCAGCCCTTGAGAAGCATGAACATCACTTGCAAACAATTCCCCATTGGCTTCCTACTCCAGACAAGCAGAAAGAGACCTCTTTTCTGTTCCTTAGGTTCAGCCAGCTCCATTGAGTGTCGGCAGATGAGTATTACTAACTAGAAGAAAATACGGAGAGTCCATAAGATCTTTTTGAAAATTTCAAATCCCACAAGGCACTCATGGCATACATGGCATACACGTAGGAAAGTGGCATACATGGTTGTATTGGTATTTTTTTTCCTTTTCTACTTTTTTCTCCCTTCTTTCCCTTTCCTTCTCCTTCTCCTTCTCCTTCTCCTTTCACTTTTCTTTTCTTTTCTTTTCTTTTCTTTTCTTTTCTTTTCTTTTCTTTTCTTTTCTTTTCTTTTCTTTTCTGTACAAGATAGAAAGCAAAGCAAAAAAATGTTCTGCTTATATACAGCCCCATACCACTTCAAGTAGTCTCTGGGCAGTTTACAGTTTTATGTATAGTATGCAGGCTACACATTGCCCCCCCCCCCAGCAAGCTGGGTACTCATTTTACCGACCTCGGAAGGACGGAAGACTACAGGCATTTAACCACTGCGCCACGGCGCTCCTACAAGACATACAACCTGAAATCAGGCAGGTGGCAAGGGCCAGTGCCAACACTGTTTGGCGGTTCAACGGGAAACAGCACTGCTACATGAGATAGTGATAGGAGGGTTTAGCTCTGCTACGTGATGATCTTTCCAGAGCAAAGTTTTTTGCTTGTCCGGTGTGCCTGGGAGAGTGTCATGAGATTCAAAATAGGGGATGATGAGAATGACCCCAGCCTCTTCTCCCACAGAACAGATCCCATAGGAGCAGAAAGAAAAGGAATGGGCAATGTAGACTTCTAGGGCTGCCCAGGACATAGCCCATGTACTCCCCCTGCCCCATGCATTATGCCTTAGGAGTGCAGTCTATAAACCAGATGGAAAGCGAGCCTACTTGGGATTATATCCGGTGTAACAACCTAGGCTTGCTGGGATGCCTTGTCTCTTGAAAAGGAAAAGGGCCGGTAATAGTCACATGTTGCAGTGAAGTGCAGTGGTAAGATAGTGCTCACGTACATATCATGGGGAGTGATATAAGAACCACTGGACTCACTGGGTAAGGATGTGACTCAGTGATGGCTAGGGATGTCTTTCACTGCACATTGTCTCTTTCATGCAGGTCTGCTGCACCTTCTTTATGCTTCCCACACTGATTTTACAAGTCCTTGCCATGTGTGTGCATGTCCCCCCCCCACCCACACACAGCAGACTGTCTTATCAGTATCCCTGCTGCACTTTATGGCAGGTGCATGACTTCATTTACAGTCATACAACTAGCCAAAAAGCAGGCATTGTGGTGGTGTCATTCTCCCAGCTTTCAGGAAAGACAAATGAGGATGTAGCTGGAGAAGAAGAGAGTCATTGTGACACAGGTCCAGCTTTTATTGGACAAAATCAGTGATGGATTGAAACTGGCAAGTGTCACTTAGAGATGTGGTGACCTTTCTGTTCGTGCAGAGCCCCCATGCTTCTGACTGGGAGATGACAGATAGCAGAGTAACAGGTGCATCTTCTCCCTCCTACATCCTCTTGCTGCACCTGTTAGCTTGGAAAGGCACAAGAGCTGTGGGATGACAAATGGATGTTCTCAACAGGGCAGGGCTGTCCAACTTTATAAACAGCCCGTGGTCTACCTTCAGGTCACCAACGTCCCCACGGCCTACTTTTCTCCCCCAAACCGCCCTGTAGTCTCCTTTAATCTCTACCAAAGGCCCTGTGGTCTACTTACAGGAGTGCACGTGTGCACACTTCACCAGTGCTCCAGATTAGGACTCCTATGGAAGAGCTGAGCGAGGGGGCGTGGCGGCGGAAGGGAAGGGAAGGGAACAAATCTGGACCAAATGTCCAGGTGGGCAGGTGGGTGACCCCCCCTCCCATGAACATGCCACCACTGGCAGTGGATGGGGAAGCTGGCGGAGACTTGGCGGGCTACTTCAAACAGCCCTGTGGGCTACTGGTCGCCCACGGTCGATGCATTGAGCAGGTCTGCAATAGAGGCATAGCCATCTTCCCTTCCTAGGTGCTGCCGCAGCCTTGGAAGTTGCAGAAGGGCTCCCTCCCCACTTCAGTTGCTATTCCATTGTTCTGAAACTGGAGTATTGTCCAGATTCTATTCAAAACACATAGAGGCTGTGATAAGCAAATGGTAACTTTGACTGAAACTGAAACAGATTCACAGTAAGGGCTTGGTTGAGGCCACCATCTGACCTCTGTTTGGAAATCCAAATACTGTATTGGAAAATATCACATACTCATTAGGATAAATAGCGTGCACGCACGCACACACACCACTGCCACCATTGCATTGCCAATCTGCCCTCAATTCCTGTTTATTCCGCTGCACATGACTGAGTACATGCAAGCGAGGAAGAGCTAATGTGTGTTTAGCAACACCAGAAAAGAGGTACTGTTGTGTTTGGTGTATAGAAGAAACAAAGGCCTCTGATTTACTAGGCACAGTTGAAACCTGCCAACCTTCCAGATAACCCTGGAAAGGATCCCACTTGGAAACCACTACAGATATTCATGTCAAATCCAAGAGTTCTCGGCCAGGTGGACCAATGTTACAACTCAGCATAAGAAATAACTGTATGGCACTTTAAAAAAAAATCTAAAAACAAGCGAGGGTGATCTCTTTTTGAGGCCACTAAAATCTCTAGTTTCACTGGAGAACAAACTGCCAACGGAATCCTGACAAGATGGAGATGCTGCTAGTCAGTAGAAAGACAAGATTCAGGAACAGGGATTTAGCCTGCTCTAGAAAGAGTTGGGCTCCCTTTGGCGACAGGTTTGCAGCCCAGGAGCATTCATTAACTCAATAGGATACTGGCCTTCACGTCTTAAAACTTTAATTACTTCTATAGTATTAATACATTCAATTACGTTGCATTTGTTGCTGTTAATTGCATTTTCCTGGTTTTGCTGTTTGGAGGCAGAGAATGAAACAAAATCGTATTATATCTATTTCTTACATGTAGATAGATTACTTTGCTTAAAAAAACGAACCAAAGGTAGAGGGGGCATTCTCAACCCATAGCTCAGATCTCTGCAAGATGCATGGTTTAATTGTATTTTAATTGTAACTATCTTTTTAATATTGTAATTTATGATTGACCCTTTTGTAAATTGTCCCGGCTAGTGCAGTTTACACAATGTGGGCACTACAGAAATATAAACAAACAAGCAAACAAGCAAACAAGTAAGTAAGCATGGTTTATAAAGGAACTATAGAAATATACTGAGCCAAGTAGAAAATTATGTGGTGGGGTGGAGGGATTGGAGCATAACAAATGAACAAAAGCAGTTTTTCATAGTAGCCATTGAGAGAGAAGATGAAATTTTACTCCAGGCTAATTGGAAACTTTGCAAATGTAGAAAAAGAAGAATTACAGAAGGCTGAACGGCATGGGAATAGTAGGGCTTCACTCAGAGAGAGAAAAAGACAAGTAATTAAAGCCAGACAGGTGAGCTGCCAAAACAACAACAACAACCCTATTTGCATTTGTAGTAAATGATATTAAAGCGATATCTCAATATGTGGTTGCTAAAGTATCATGGCCACCTAAGGATATTTTTTCCAAGGGAAAAATGGAAAGGAAACAAAAAAAATAAAGGAGTCAGCAGGAGGCAGGAAGAGTTCTTCAGAGATAACTCAAGTGGAGGAAGGCTAAGGAGATTACTCTTCCAAAAATGTGGCTTAACTCAACTTAGTGAACTGCAGAGCATACATTGCAACAAACAGCCTTGAATGAATGGGGCGGGGTGGAGATTGAAGCAACTAGCAGCAGCAAAAGCACATTAAAAGTGAGATGGGCAAGCACAGTGAAGAGACAGAATGCAAGTAACTTTTATTCTAACTACAGCATCTAAGAAGTGCTACGAAGGTTTTAGGATTTGTAGGTGTGAAGCAAATGTATATAAATGCCCAAGTTATGATGGAAAGGCTAATGTTTTTGAGATGTGTGGGAGGGTTTTCCAGTTATCAATTTTCAGCACCTGTGGTTAATGTCGTAGTTAGAGATGGGCACGACCAGAATTTTTTTTTCGAGTTGTCGTTTTTCGGGACGGGTCCGTTTCGGGTCGTTTCTGTTTTTTGCGAAATTTTTTAAAAATTTGTCATTTTGCCGTGTCGTTTGTTGTTACCGCTCCCGCGATTTCGCGCGATTTGACGTCCCAGCGAGTGGCATCCCACCGGCGCTAGGTGTTTTTGCGCCCTAGGCGGCGGGCGGGGTGGCGGGGGGCATGGGCGGGCGGTGGCAGCGGCAGGGGGGAGGGGCGGGTGCATGGGTGCGCGGGCGCGCGGGCACGGGTCCCGCAATGACCCAGAGCAGGCGGAAAACACTTTAAACTGACTTGCTGCACAAGACTGCATCGAATAAAGCAATTGCAATTTTTATTGCAAACAATGTGGGCAGTGCACCCACAGCAGAGCTGCAGGCAGGGTATGAAAGGACCTTGGCTTGCCACCAAGCAAATGAATTTTTTAAAATAAATCCACACCTCCCCTCCCACTCAAACCTCCCCCCTTTGAAGCACTATCAGAAAAGAAATCCTAACAAACTGCAGGAGAATAAAAAAGAATAAACTGTGTTGCTATTCCCCACAGCAGACAGAGAATGAAAGGAATTATTATTATTTCCTAAAAATTCAATTGAATCAATTCCCTCCCTGCCTGCCTAAATGAAATCTAAAGGCTCCGCGAAATCAAATCTAGTCTAGCACAGCAGCCAGCTACACACAGCCCTCTCCCACCCATATCCAAGCCCGGACTGCGACTCTTCTGGGAGTGCCTCGACTTTTTATGCCCTCTTGCACATCCAGAAGTGTCAGTCAAAACCTGGCCATGCGATTGGTAGAATGGGTCCAAAAATTTGCATGGTCCCATCTCATGGCCAGCCCATCAATGCGCAGGTGTAAAAAAATAAAAATAAAAATAAAATAAAATAAAATCAGTGCAACCTTTTACTGCTATAAAAAACCCACTGCTGCTACTGTAAAAATTCAAGCATTTAAAATAGCTAATTTTCGCATGTTTCTGTGGTGCTTTGGTGGTTTTTTGGACCACGATTTCAAAAAAAATATTGCGGACGCCATTTTGGATTCCCCCCACACCGCATGGCAAATGGAGACGCCGAGGATGCTCCCTCCCAGCCCGGTACCAGCAGCCCAGGACAGGAGGGGGGGAAGGCTGGGGACACCCCCCCAGAAACCACCCCTCTGGTAGGTGCCCACAGGCAGGCATATTTTCGCCTGCTTTTTTGGCCGGGAATCAGGGATTTTTTTAATTTTTAAAACTTTTTTTCTGTGCCGCTTGGCATCGCGTGATCGCCGCACGATGCCAGGAACGACAACAACAAATCAGACCCAATTTTTCTTTTTTCGGTTCGAGTTCAAGTTGTGACAGCTTAATTGTCGTTACCGTTTCCGTTACGTAACGGAAACGATATCCGAAAATGGAAACGACAATTTCGCCAAGTCGTGCCCATGTCTAGTCGTAGTAATATCCCTTCCCCGTCTCTCACCAGAAAGTAACCACAGTTGGCACATTTGGAATTAGGAGGCCAGGGAGAAATGTTTCTTCTTAAAAAATGTGAAGGTGGTTTACTGTAAAATTCACTGCTCTTACAGAGAAATATGTCATCATAACATTTATGGTAACTCAAATATTCTTCTTGCTGTATTAGTCACAGTGGGATAGGCATACGGAGATAATGGTTTAGGTATCTGTCTACAACAGGCATGCCCAAACTTCAGCCCTCCTGATGTTTAGGACCACAACTCCTAGAATTCTAAGCTTAGATTGCCAATGGCAAAGGCCTCTGGGAGTTGTGGTCCAAAACATCTGGAGGGCCGAAGTTTGGACATGCCTGGTCTACAGAGTCCAAGGTTGAGAGTTTGATTACCCACTGTGGCTCCTTAACATGGGCCCACACTCAGTGATTCCAGCTCTGGAGTTCCAAGGTTATTAAAGGATCTACTGGTCACAGATGGGGTTGCCAAGGCCTCTCTCCACCAGGTAGGTTGCACCTATTCCCGTTCCGTGTAGAGTAAAAAAGCATTCTTGGTAATCTAGGAAAACCAGGACCAAATCTGAATCCATGACTCCCAAAATCTTAAAACAGGGCCCTCAAACAGTACCAATGAGCCAAGGAGTGGTCTGCTGGCTTTAGTACAAAGACTATTTGAAACTCATACAACTAGTAGGGAGGTAAGCTTATTTATAGGAGATAACAGGGAAAGGCAGGCATGTGTAGAGAACTAGAGCAACTTTTGGGAACATGAGAGCAGCCTCCCCCACAACAGATACCAGACTATGGGCTGCATTGTAGCAGGTATCTGACTGGCTTCACAGATACCAAAAGGCAAAGGGATGAGGCACAGCATGAAACAAATGTGAGACATGGATGAAGCATAACAGGAGACAGGAGGGAAGCAGTGAGGCCAAAAAACCATAGTAACCTAATGCAAAGCCAGTCATAGGCATTTACTATAATTATCAACACTTTTCCTTACTAGCCTGGGCCATTTCACATTCTGAAACCCCCTCATTGTTTGGGAAGGGGGATTTTAAAAGCCCCTTAAAGCTAAGTATAAGAAACACAAATGTGCAACAGGGGTGGGGGGTGGGGGGATTAGTTGGTTTTAAAACAAGATCAAGCCAACTAAGGTAGAATTATGGCTGACTGGGTGCCTCAGTGAGATGGAGCACGGGAGATCAATTCCACACTGCTTGTCGTGGGTTATTTATCCATCACCAAAAAGGAGAGTGTGGAACACCAACAATGGACACCATCCCAAGAGTGTTTACTTTAATGGGGCGATATACAGGTTGAAGTAAGTAAGTAGATAGATAGATAGATAGATAGATAGATAGATAGATAGATAGATAGATAGGAGGGATGGGCACCAAATGAAAAATGACACATCATTTCATCATTTCGTTAGCTAACGAAATGAAATGAAACAACATGCCGTTTCATTAGTAATGGAATGAATTGGCATTTTCCCCATTGAAATGAACTGATTTGTTTATCTGTTAAATGGCTCCCCTGGGTCCTAGAGACACCAAATTTGGTGGGTACTTTCCTTGGAATGTCCCTGTTAAGCCCACCAGTTTTGGAGAGACTTGGGATTTGGGGGCTGAGTTATTCAACTTCAAAGTGGGTGCCCCCTGGAAAAAACATGCACATGGTGAAGATCAAGTTCCAAAAAATGATGGAATACCCCCACCCCCCACACACAATGCAAAATGGATGTTAAGGGTATGCACACCACAAGGATCAGATCCCTACCATTGCATCACTTGAGAAATGCACCAAAAAGTTTAAAAATTTCCAAAAAGTGCTGCAAAAACTTTCAAAAATTGTGCCAAAACAATGTATTAGGTGTAAGACATTTACGGAACATCTAAATGGTGATGATGTTCTGTCTAAATGGGGTCCGCTCACGTGGACCCCCATTTACATTTCACGTACCCCCAATTTTTTTCTCACTGTCATAGACTCCCCTGCAAGTCAAAATAGACTCCTGGGGGTCTATATAGACCACTTTGGGAACCACTGTAGTCAAAGGCCTACCCTAGGGCTTGCACTATCCACCAAGAGAGTGTGGCAGCTTAGGCACAATTTTGCCAGTCCAAATGTATTTTGAAAAATATTGTCCCAGCACCAGATGTCTTTCTTCAGGGTTCAGAACCACACCCTCTGAGGTGCCATCATAGATCCATTTTGTCTTCATATAGAAGAGCCTTATAATCTTGTTTGTTCTCCGAAGGGTGGTAGCATTGTGTCCAGCTCCAGAAGAAAGGCGAAGCAAGTACAATGCCATGATTTATTGACTAATCCCCCAAAATATCTTTTCCCCTCATGGAAAAAGAAAACAGAAGAAAATGAAAAAGCTTCCATGTCTTCTCCTTCATTCTCAGTACTCTTCAGAAATTTCCTGGGTAATACTTATGAGCTTACCACAAAACTGTCCGGTGAACAAAGGCATCTTTTCATTCCAAGGAAGTGACAACTCTAAGAATTGAGTCTAGGTTGAATGAGGGTCAGCATAGGCCAAAGTAGATAAAAGACAGTGTAGGAAAATTGAAGAGGTCCCTCTCTCCCTCCTCCTGCTCCTCCTCCTCTTCTCCATACATCTTCCTCATTGTAAACTAAGTTGCGCACACGTACCTCCAACAGAAACAGGTTAGGCTGTTTCTGGATGAAAAAATGTGGTTCCTCTGCTTTTAATGCAGCATGCAGTTCAAGCAGCTTTATTATTAAGGCTTCCCACATTCCTTTTCTAGTTAAGAAATACCTGAGATTTTGTCACAGTCAGCTCAATATAGAATCTCTTATGAACTGGACCCTAAGAGAGCATATGTAGCAGAGGCAGTCAACAGGTGCTTCTCCACATATTAGACTTGCAACTCCCATCAGCATCACTAATAGTGAAGCATAATTAGAGTTGCAGCCTGAAGCTGCATGCGGAAGGCTGCAGCTTAAGATGTAATGGGATGAAAAGAAAAATGCTTTTTGGCAGCCCTGGATGGGCATACGTGTTACAAGTTTGAATTTGTGGTCATGTTTCTTGTTTGTTTGTTTGAGGGTTTTTGTTTTTTTTAATGCACAACCTGGGAAAAACAGCTAGGGAGTACAGGAATTGAGAAATAAATGCCACCATTTTATTTGTTTCCTCCTGGTAGAAGGCACACATTTATCCATGCATCCTAGGGGAACTTTCCACCATTGATTCATACATTTAATATCCCACTTTATGCTGGAGATAACAAAATGCCACTCAATCTGTCCTTATCTGACACAGTGTTCCAGATGGATCTTAGCCTCTTGCCAGAAGAACTGTGTGTTTTACCACGTCGCTGTTATTCAGAATGTGTAGAGACAGCCAGCCAAAGGCGTCAGCATAAACAGAAAACTGCAGGGTAGCATTGTTCTAAAAGGAATGGAAAGCCAAAGAATCCAAGAGGCATCACAATGGTAGCGAACAGTGTTGGCTTTGGACTGGGGAGGTACGGGTTCAAAATATTCCATCACCCATGAAGTCCAGTAGGCCTTGACAGCTGCTGAACACTGCCCTGTGAGAATAAAAATAGGGCAGCCTATCTTGAGTTCTCTGAAGGACCCAAGTGGTGTAATGTCTCTGAGATAAAGTAGGACACAGCACAGAAGATTTCATTCTGTCTGCCTTTCACCCATCTATAGATGGAACTCACATGAGTCAGACACTTACCTCCAGGGAAGTGTGAGCAAGAATGTAGGTGCAGGTGCAGGCACTGCAATGAGTTCCAGCATATGGAGTAAACTGGTGGCAACAAGGTAGCTTGGCCACACACCTCTGAATACAAGGACTGGATCAATATAAAAAAAAGAAAGCAGGTCTCCTGCCTATACTTCGGTCTTTTATGGTCTTCAGTGGAAATGAAAGAGCTGCAAATGATGGGCATTTGAAATTCATCCAGCAGGCTGCAAATGACAGGCGAAGGAAACAGTTGGCCCACAGACCTTCAGTTTGGCAGCCTTGGTTTTGATGACTTGAGCCAACTAACACTCCACTCCATGTGCAGTATAAATTTTTGCTGTTGTGTTGGTATCCCACACAGCTCCATCCCACAAAGGAGGTGATGACGTTGGGGATTGATATACTTAGTGGCCACTAAATATGCTTTGAAATGTATACCTTGTGTGTGTGTGTGTGTGTGTGTGTGTGTGTGTGTGTGTGTATGCGTGCATATGTGTGTGTGTGCATGTGCTTGCGTGAGCTGGCAATGCTGTTGCCAGTGTCTAGAAACAGATAGAGGATTCTCCATACAGACTGACTTTCCTAGCAGCAAAAGGGCATTTTTACGACCAAGGACGTGTAATTGTCTCTGGCAGCCCAGTCTTGGGCATGTTTATTCCAGTGAAGTTCCCGGCTGTTCAGTAGGGTTTACTAACAGCTAATGGTGCCTAGGGCTGCATCCTTAGCCCACCGTGAGATGCTAATGCCGGCTTCTTTTCACAGCAAAGGATATCACTATCAAATCAAATATAGGATACTGTCTAGCCAAAGTCACCTTTACATCTGGATTGCAAATAAAGTACATCTAAAAGCAACATCGCTATGTTGTCTAATTCCCCCCATCCTAGTGCCAATCAGCTGGTGTGTGGGGCTTGGGGGAGGGTTAGAAAAGGACCCACACCTTTCCCCCCAATGCACCCCATTGGGGGGGAGGTGTGGGTTTTTTAAAATGTCTTTGAGGTACCGAGGAAGCTTAGGTGGCTCAAAGACATTTTAAAGAACCCACACCAATGAAAAATGAAAACACACCAAAAATGAAACAATTGTTTAAAAAATTGTTTCAAGCATTACAAAAAATAAAAAACAGGAAACAAAAAATGAAACGAAATGTCATCCAATGCCTCAGTTTTGAATGCATATATGGGGATACAGGGGGAAGTGGAAAAATGTAAAAAGTGAGGTCAGATGGAAGTGAATCACCTGGTTTTAAAGGAATGGACCTCTTGAAGTTAGGATGAAAATCCTAAAGCAGTGATGGCGAACCTATGGCACGGGTGCCAAAGGTGGCACTCGGAGCCCTTTCTGTGGGCACCCGACATTGCCCCTTCATAGCCACCTGTATACAGGTTAAATTACTGTATTGGCACTTTGCAAAAAAATTAGTGGGTTTTGAATCGCAGTTTAGGCACTCGGTCTCTAAAAGGTTTGCCATCACTGTCCTAAAGGTATGTGCAGGGGACAGTCATGTATGTGTTTTAGGAGCAGGAATGCTTCACTCATTTGATTCCATTAGATGCCCCACAGACATTCTTCATCTTGCCTCCCCCTTCCCTGACCAGGTTTTACTTTTCATCATCACCATTAAACTTTAGAGCTGGGAGGGACGCCGTGGTTCATCAAGTCCAGTCCTTGTCAAGGATGTCCAGTGGGGAATTGAATCCCCAGACTCTAGCTCTGCAGCCCAAACCTTAAACCACTGAGCTCTCCTTAGCGATTCTTGAGAAGTGATTTCAGAGAATGAAAAAAAAAATCTTAGCTCCAGGTTGCCTTACTACATCTAGACATGCTATAATCCAAATACAATGGACCCTTGTATAACAGATGGTTTGTATAACATAAAATCTGTGCAGCATAAAAAAATTCCAGAGATAGGGGAAATTTGCTTAACAGAATCGCCTATGGGGTGAATCCGTACAATATAAAAATGGTCGCGATTAGGGATTACTCCATTTTCAATGCATTCCTATGGGAAATTTGTATAAAGAAAAATTTGCTTAACAGAATTTACTTTGGAACGAATTAATTCCTTTATAGAAGGTACCACTGTAGATGGAAAAGCTATATCTGGGCTGCAAAAACACTGAGGTCTGTTGATGAAAGAAGCACTTGGATCCCTTCACAGCCTGCTGGTTTCTTAGATTTCTACAAACAACTCTTGTCAATGTTTTCCCGTCATAAAAAGGTCACAGTGCAGCCTTGAACTTGTATTTCTTGCCTAGTGAGGCTCTTCTTGGTTCTGATGCCCAGACTTCATTAATCATGTTAATTAATAGCCAGGCCTTGTAGCTGAAATCTCCTGGGTTCCTATAAGCCAGGGGTGTCCAAACTTTTTGCAAGGAAGGCCAGATTTGGTGAGGTGAAAATGTGTGGGGGCCGACTATTCAGCCTGAAAGGGGGGGGGGAGAAAGGGCGTGGTGCATCTGCAACAGCTGCAAATGCTCCGGTTTCAAGGTGCACAAGGGCCCAGTGGCTGTTGCACAGCCCAGGAATAACCCCACGTACACCTAAGACTCACCACTGCTTGCATATGCTACCCTCCTTCACAAGGAGGTAGGGAACAGAGTGCAGCAATGGAGCTAGGAGTGGGTAGGCAGGGTGGGTGGCTGAGGGGATGGACGGAGGCCAGGATGACAGACAAACCATAAAACTGCAAGCTGACGTCTCTAGCCAGCATAGGGAAGGACTGGTCAGTGGGGATGAGTGACAGGCTGAGCCAGCAGGGAGAAAAGGCTGAGGGCCACTCAAAATTTTAAATCGGGCCGCATTTGGCCCCTGAGCCGGACTTTGGGCCTGCCTGCTATAAGCACCCCCCCCGCTTCACTTGATGACTGAATATTGTTTTGCTGTCTGCGGTGAATCTCTTTCTCTGATACTTCACATCCATCTCATCGCTGTTCGCGGTCCCGCTACCAGTACAAAGTAATCTAACTGCACATCCATTGCGGAACGAGGGGAGTTCATCCTGACCCCCCCCCGAACTGTGATTTAAGCGGGATGAGAGATTCCCCTCCCTGGCCTCGAGAATCTGCTCATCATGCTTGTTCCGAGATGAGTGGCCATGAGGTAAGGCTCATTACGCAACGTGCCATCCTCCATCTAGTGGCAGGAGTGCGAAGTGCCATTCACCAGTACATTCCCTATGGAGTCAGCAATGCAGTGCAGTGAGATTAAAAGACAAATGCCTCAAATTTAGCTCTGTAACGCATTGAAGGCAAGGCTTCGGAGAATCGAAACATCAAAAAACGGAAGGGCGGTGCTTAAAAAAAACAGAGAACAAAGGCATGGAATTTCACATCTCATCACGGAACGAGGATGTGCGGTAAAAATCCATCACGCCCGTGCATACACAGGAACAGGGATAGAACCGCAAGAAGACCACATGACTGCGACCGACATCAACATGCAACGAACTGCCTCCCAGGATGAGAATAGACGTGAAGTAACCGTCTTTGACTCTTATCAAGGAACAAAACTTGCCCTGCAGACAAAGTGATGTGATTTTCTTACCCATAAAATAATCATTTGCCATCAAGTTAATTCTGACCTATGGTCACCCTTATCAAGGGCTTTCTAGTTGGCTCCACTGTCAGGAGACACTGTGGGGAGTCAAACTCAAAAGCCTAAGCCAGCTTTTCTTACCCATAGAGCAGGAGTATTTCCCTAAATCCACAACAGTGTGCATAGCCAAAACAAAAGACAACTGATTGCAGCATTCTGCCTCCCAGAAATCTCAGCAGGAGAGACTTAGTCTTAACAGAAAAGAACAGAACAAGGAAAAGTACTGTTGGCTTGTTACTGACTGGGCCCCCAAGGCCAAATCAATTAGTGACAGATAGATACATAATTTATTTATTTGTTAGGCTTATATCCCGCCCATCTTCCCGGACTCTGGGCGGCTTACAGTAAAACAATAAAAAAAAAATACAACAACCAGAACAATAGTAGAACACAATGACAACATTTTGGTTTCACTAGCAAACATTAGTATGCAGATCAAAATAGAAGAACTAGATGGAAACAGCAAGGAAATCCATGATGAAGATAAAGAATCAAAAGAACAGACTCATAGTCAAGGCTGATGACTCTGATTTCGTGGCTGTGAGGGAATCCACTGGACTTTACTGGAGTTATCAGCCAGGTCTGTTTAAGACTAAGCTGGTTGAATCCTGTTGGCTTTGACCACCAGATCTGGCTGGTGCTTCAGGTTCCCTACCACCATCTATTTTTCCCCCAATGGGTGCTTAACCTGGTGAGACACAGGTGCCTGTGGGTGTGGATCTTTCAGGTGGAACATTCAGGATACAAAATTATGGGATTTGTAGTAAAAATAATAATCCAAAACTCTCCTGTCTATACCATAAAAGAGGATCGCTGCTTGCCCTCTGAAGATGCCGACTACAGAGTCTGGTGAAACATCAGGAAGAAAAATTTCCACAACATGGCCAAACAGCCCAAAAAACTCACAACAGCTATCAGATCCCAACCGCGAAAGCCTTCGGGAATAAAGTTTATCACCTCCTTTATTTTTGGAAACTCTAAGAATGTGAACCCTGATCTGCTACAAAGGTTCATGCCCATATTCTTCAGAAACCTAGCAGGGATGTGTCAGGATTGGGGGTGCATGGCTCAGCTAATGTGGAGCCTCTTTGTAGAATCAGGCCCCACTCAGGCAGAAGCAATCAGGGAACACAGCTGGTGGGCCTGCTGCTGGCCTAAAGCTAGCAGCCGGCACTCCCTGTTCCTTGCCTCAGCAATGCGAGACCTCTGGGCTACTGAAGCATTGGCCTGGTCACCTTGAACTTTCCTGGAACTTTGTTGGTCTGTAAGTTTTCTTGTTTGGCATCCTCCTCCCTGTTGGACTGTTTTTTGTGGGGATCTTGAACATGGACTGTCTGACTACTGTCTCTGTGAATCTTGAACCTGGACTGGCTGACCATGCTCTCTGTCTCAACCCCATCTGACTTCTGGGAACACCCTGGTCCTGGCCTCCTTGTTGATATCCTAGCTGCTGCCCATGCCTCAGCCATTACAGGCTAATACCATGCAGAAGGGTCAAATAATATTCCTAACTTCCAACAGACAGACAGACAGACATGACTGGCATTTAAAAGTATATAAAGATAACGTAATCTCATTTGCCTGAGATCTGATAGGTGAAATTACCCCATTTAAAATGCAGTTAGTTCTTTAACTTTCATCAGGTTCTAACATGCACAAAATTTACCATCATTTGTTGGTTTCCAATAACAGTGCATTCAGCCAAAATTATTTGCATTTCCAAATCAAGATTTGGATTTAGAGCCGAGTTGAAGTGTGTTCTTAACCAGGCTGTTTTCTAAGTGCTAAACCCCACAAGATGGACAGCTTCACCATTAGGGGGAATTAGGAGGTAAAAAACTTTATAGCTGCAGAAATGAATATTTCACAGATGCACAATCAGCATGAAAACAGAGCTTATTCTTTTCTCTTGATGATCCATCACCAAACAAAAGCAAGCTAATTTGCAACTTGCAGTGCTGCAAACAATACTAGAGGATAATCACACACCATCTACTGTCTAAGCCAGCTGCACGTCTAATTGCTGAGCTCCCCATCTCATGTTTTGCCTCTGGATCATCGCATTAGAGCCAGGCTTTGCATACTTGGAGGAGTCCGATATGCCCATGCTGACCTACACAGCCATAACTTTGAGAGCAGACTACTTCAATCAAGTCTATAATAGGGCTAGCTGGGTGCCTCGTGTCACGAATCCTATGTCACCTATTTTGCATCAGGTGCATTGGTTGCCAGTGGTTTCCCAACTTCAAATCAAACGGCTGGTTGATATCTTTGAAGTCATATGTGGCTTGGGACACATTAACCACTGAACCACGTCTACACATATGAACCCCCCAACAGACTGATATTATCCTGAACTGCTCTTGGAAAGGTCCCAATTGTTAAAGCTGTTCAGCTTGAATACATTAGGGGGGGGGACTCTTTTATGTGTTGCTTTTCCTGGGATTTGGAATTCTCTCCCTGAGCCTTTGCAAAATATGACCATCTCTACAGAGAATGTGAAGTCAAACTGTTTATTTCAGTGGAACTTCAGATGATAGCAAACTGCTGTTTCACCCCTTCTGGGGGGAAGCATTATGTGGCAGTAGTATATATCCAATAAAATTGTTTGGCAAGCTTCAGGTCATTGTTAATATCGGTTTGCGTTCTTACCTTTTATACGACATATTTCATTATTTCATCATTGTTGTTTGATATGTAACAGGTATCTGCATGTAAATGAAAGTACCTAATAAACAAACAAAGCAATACAAGTTAACCTTGCTGCAGAGCAGTGGCTCTCAACCTGTGGGTCCCCAGATGTTCCTGGACTGCAACTCCCAGGAGCCTCCACCACTCGCTGTACTGGAAGGGATTTCTGGGAGTTGCAGTCCAGGAACATCTGGGAACCCACAGGTTGGGAACCATTGCTGTAGAGGCTAGTGTTTAGGATAAATGATGTCCTGAGTGAGGAATGTCATTGGTTCCCCCCCCCTCCCGGTCTGGGTCCCCCTGAGAGTTTAACGGGTCGATGGTTTTGCTTGTGCCAAGACACTGCCATGAAATGGAAAAAGACAATACTTTCAAGACAACTGGAAGGACGTGGATTTTGTTAAGGCCCAAGGAACATGTAGAACTTTGTAGGGGGCTGGGGAGAAAGTCACAGATGCTTATTTTCCCTACCCAAGCTTACTAAAGACAAAACATGTTCAAAGGAACATTATTCATTCATTCATTCATTTGATTTTTATACCACCCCTATGGCAACAGGGCCACTCTGGGAGGCTTACAACAATACTGTAACAGTAGACAAATCAATACATTTAGACAAAATAAAATAAAATACAAATAAAGTAAAAAATCAAAATTAAACAACAGGTAATAAACAGATACAACAGCAGTTTAAGGCAGTAGTCAGGTAATGGTAAACAGTGAAGGTGCAGCTGAACTCATGTAGGTAGCTGCAGTTGTGTACCAGTCTGGGGTGTGGGGGGGAAGGTTGCACAAACACCCAAGGGTTCAGGTGTATCTCAGAAGGAAGAGAGTTCCACAGGTGCAAGGCAACCACCAAGAAGGCTCATTTCCTTGTTTGATCTTTAGTGCCCACTCTCTCAGGGCGAACACCCTCAGACGCCTTGCCTGGGAGGTACAGGCAACATGGACAGTTCTCGCTGGAAGGAGCTACTCAGAACAGTCCCTCAGTTCAGCTAGCCTCACCCTTCAGTTTGGCTTGATGCCTCCCCTCATCTCTTTGCCTTGCCTGCTGCCTCCTAGGTCCAGCCCTGTATGCTCTGCTTATCCTAGCAGAAGAAGCTGATGTTATCAGATCACTCCAGATCACTCACAGAGCATAAATTTTTTTATGGCACATTTTTGAAATATATGCATCTCAGCCATAAATCCTTCATCAGCCCCTATATTCTCTACAGATCCTTTCTTGGGCCTCCTTGTGTTGGTGCAACATAATATATGTCATGCAGGGGGTGATGGTAATAAACAAATGATTAAAAAGGGATGGCACAGCCTAAGAAGGATGTGGAAGGCAATACGCGGAAGGTTTATTGTGCCCTCTTAGATTTGAGATAATAGAAAGGAAAGGATACGATTGAGAGAGGAAATCAAAATGGTGTTTAAATTGTATTTGTATTCATGGAAAATACAGTGGGAAAAGTGGCAAAGAACTTGATTTAGAAAGGGGATCTCAAAATACAGTAATCCCCTGCCTATTGCAGGGGTTAGGGACCCGACCAGACCTGACCTGCAATAATGGAAAATCCACGATATGCAGACGCTGGGTCGGATCTAGACTGGGGAGGACTATCCGGGGCCTCCTACACTTACTTGAGGCCTGGCACTGCCCTGAACGGGCTTCCAACAGGCTTCCCGGGCCTGTTGGAGGCCCCAGAAGTGGTTTCCAGTGATCCAGAAGTGACTTCTGGTTTGCTGGAAATCACTCCTGTGGCCTCCAACAGGCCCGGGAAAGCCAGTTGGAGGCCCCAGAAGTGGTTTTGGGTGATCCGGAAGGCACTTCCTGATTTCCAGAAGTGACTTCTGGTTCACTGGGAAGGACTTCTGGGGCCTCCAACAGGCCCGGGAACCCCATCGGAAGCCCGTTTGGGGCAGTGCCAGTCCTGAGGTAAGTACAGGAGGCCTCAAACAGAACCATGTAGCTTGCCACAGGAGCCCTTTGTTTCATATACTGCAGTCCCATGATACACTGGGACCACAGTACATAAAACATGAAATGGTGGGGGACGACTGTATTAAGTTGATTTACATCATGTGTGTTTCACCATATCAAGTTGAGATCATCAATTTGGGACCTAGCATTTCGTAGCTGAATTGAGCGTGCTGTACAAGGTGAATGGAACATCCAGCTGGAAAGCTTCACTCAAGAGGTGAAACATCCATACGGGGAAAAGTGTTTTTAGTGTTGTTCTACACACTGCAAAAGAATTAATAGCCCAATTCAAGAAGGCAATAAACCAGAGTGCTTGTTTCCAAAGGCCCATATAATATAAAGATAAGCAAAGATGGGTTATAAAGTGTAAGCACCAAGCATTATCCTGTCAGGGCGTCACTCATGGATTCCATCAATAATCAGCATACAGACTTTGGAGTATTCTTGGTATTCTCAGGGTTTTTTATTTATCATTTATTTATTTGTTAGACTTATATCCCGCCCATCTTCCCAGGGGGAACTCTGGGCGGCTAACAAGAATAAAAACTAGAAGTAAGATTTTGCCTTGGTCCCATGTTCATCTTAGCTGCCTCTGCCATCATTACAGAATAAGTCTGTAAATATCTTAGCGTTCACTAATGTTTTCTGACTTATTAGTATTTTGCTCTTTCTAAATCTAGATCCCAAAAGCCTTTTTCACATTTATCCCAACCTTTTCTGTTCTGTTGAGATTCTCTTCAAATAAAATGTCAACCCAGCTTTTAATATAATTTGAAAATGCATTTAATTTTCATCATGTTTTTGTATAATAAAGAGGCCTTAAATGGGGCCTGCATTTGTTAGCAAAGGGTTGTATTAAAACATTGCGCTAAGGATACGTAAGGCATTTTCCCTGATGAATACTTGAGAAAACCACCAGCTTCCTCTGGATATTTTTCAACCTCGCATGCAGGCTGGAGAAGGTGTATCTGGGAGGGATTTTTCTGGGCTGGAATGACTATCAACTCCACCCAGCAGTAGACATTTTTTCCTTCCCTGCCTCTAAATTCAAATAGAGTCCCTCTCCTGAGTCTGTTGGAAGCAGTTAGTCTGTTAGTCTGTTGAGGTCTGTTGCTCAAAGCAGTCATGTTTCTCAGTCTTGCTGCTTTATCTGCTCACTTTAAGTAATTGAAATGCAGTTATTCTTTTTGCTTCATATGTCTTAGAGTGAGTTATTGAGAGTTTAAGTGCCAGTTAATGACAAAAGCAGTGGTCTACTCTCGGGAACATGAAACTAAAGCTACTCTGTGAATCCCTGATTTTTTTTTGAACAAAACAAACTCAAAACTCTACAATGCTTTCTTGTTTTATTTAATTTAAGATGATGTTCAAGATTAAGGCAGATGTAACAGTGTGGAACCCATGATCAGATCCTCTATGTTTAAAACAATGCAAAAGAAAAAAAAGCTCGTGGTTATACAGTCACCCCTGCCATTTCGCGGTTCAGGTACTGCGGTCCCACTACATCGTGGGATCACAGTACCTGCACCGTTGGGGGGGCGGTGGGGGTGATCGGGTCGCTCCGTGCCACCCCCGCCCCTCCGAAAAGCCTCGGAGCCACGCAGGGGGGTGGCGGGGGGCGATCGGGTCACTCCGCGCTGCCCCCGGGCCCCTCCAGAAGCCTCGGAGCCACGTGGCGGGGGGTGGCAGGGAGCAATCGGATCGCTCCCAGCAGCCGCCCCGGGCCCCTCCGAAAACGCTTGGAGCCGGACTGGGGAGCATCGGGGCTGAGGCAATGCCCCCCCGTCACCCCCCTGCCCGGCTCCGAGGCTTCTGGAGGGTTGGGGGCAACGGGGGGGGCAATCTCCGTTGAAATGCATTGTCAATGGATTTCAATGGAGAAATTTTCCCCATTGGAAAGCACTGAGCCAATGTTTTCCAATGGGGAAAATTTTCTCCATTGAAATGCATTGGCAATGCATTTCAATGGAGATGGCCCCAGACAGGAAGTCTCGGGCGGCGCAGGCGGGTGGCAGTGGGAGGTCAGATCCCCCCTGCCGCTGCCGGCGCGCACCGCCCCAAGACTTCTGCGATCGCTCCCCCACCCCCAGGCCTCCCCACCCGCTTCCGCATATCACAGATTTTCATGGATCGTGGGTGGGGTAGGTCCCTAACCCCCGCGATTGGCGGGGGGTTACTGTATGTGTGCGCGCGCTTGAATTGTGATGTTGCTGGGCAAAGGAAAATACAACCCTTTTTTTCTTAGGCTGTTCTTCTAATAAAAAACTCCCATTACGATTCTTGGCCAGTCCACAAAGTAGTGATTGGCAACACATGACTACAACAACCATAATCTCACACCAGTAGCTACTGGGTGAAACGGATGGAAGTAAATTCTAACATCTGGGGAAGCGTAAATTCTCTGCTTCCCATAGAGGCTTATCAAATATGCTGACGGACCTTTGAGAACTAATCCATCTCCAGTTTGTGCTGTGTTATTAGAATGTTAAACAGAGGTGGGTAAGAGTTAGAGATGGAGATGAATCAGAAAAATTGTGATTCTTTTTGATTTCTGATTCATCAAAGCCAACGAATCACAGAAAAACAAATTTATAATTTTTTTCCCTGACCAATCAACAAATTGATTTGTAAATGCATTTTACTTTAAAACTCTATACAATGGCTCCTGAGGCTCCTAAAGGCAAAAAAAAGTTGCAGGGAAGCCTCCCATGACTCTTCTCTACAATCCCTCTAAATATGGTGAAGATTGGATTTCGGACATCTGATTTATACACCCACAAAGTGGGGCCTCCTAGGAAAGTGCACTTTAGCAACTGACTTGGGGAAACCCAATCTTCACCAAACTCTGAGGGATTGTAGAGGAGAGTCAGATTCTCTTCAAGTTTGGTGCCTCTAGGTACCTCGGGGGGGGGGATGTACTTCTCAGGTACATAACTTGGAAGCCATAAATGCAGTCTTCCCCAAACTTGGAGGAACTGTAGAGAGGAGTGAGGAAAGCTTCCCTGAAAATTTACATCTTGATTCATTTTTATATCCCAATAAATCAATGAATTAAAAAAATCACTAAAATTCATCAATTTGTATTCAATTGTACAAATTCAACTGTACAAATACGAATCAACAAGTTAGCAATGTTTGAAATAATTTTGCAATTTTTAAAAATTCGTTCTCATCTCTAGTAAGAATTTTGTTGTACCAACTTAACCAAACTTTGCAAATATTTTCAGAAGCATAATAAGGAGAAAATAAAGTTTATAACATTAACATGAGGAAGAAACCAAAAGAAGAGATTCATTCATCTAGCACCAAAGTTCTCAGAAGTCTAGGGGTATATCTTTATAAATTCAGTATTAGGTTTGAAGTTGAGTTTGGCTTGTCCACTTGTCCCTCAGCAGATCTGTCATCTGGTAGGTACAACGCCATCTTCTTTACCCTATGAGAACTGTGGCAGTTGAATTTGATCATCATAGATGGATGATCATTTATAGAATCCTAGAAACATAGAATCATGAAGTTGGAAGGGGCCTATAAAGTTATATAGCTATAACCATAAAGTTATCAACTCCAATCCCCTGCTCAGTGCGGAAATACAAATAAAAGGATATGTCCCAGATGATAGATTTAATCGTATTAAGGGGAACATCGTCATGATCAGAAAGGAAATAACATGGTTCCCTGTCCCTCCCCCCCCCCAATTGAATGCAAGCAACAACAGAGCCATCAGATTTATCACACCTCTCTTTGTAAAACTAGTGCAGGGGTGTGTGTGTGTGTGTGTGTGTGTGTGTGTGATACATTTGCAGTCCATAATACATGGCTGAGACATTTATACATTTGGCTTAGTGGCTTGACATGCACAGATCACTTAATAATATGGTAATAGTTTCTCATTTTGGCACTATTTGTTTGTTTCCTATACAGCATGGGGCATGTTTTGTGTAAATCTATTCCCTTCCATCATTAACATTGTAAGAATGTATTTGTCCCCAGCGATCGAGACAACTGCTAGACAGTATATGCACCACTGTTTCTCTACCAAAACCATGTCATTACCCATGAGCTATTTACCTTCTCTCATTTCCTTTATATTGAAGCAATCTAGGAAGGTGTAGTCTAGCAAATGTATTGATGGAACTTTCCTACCAAAGAGCTTTTCAACACAGACACCACTCTTGTGGCATTGCAACCCACCATAAGCTGGCTGTGTTGAAAAGTCCAAGGCAAATGCCTGTGTTGTGCCAAAATGGCATCTAGCATCTGGAGTAATGTTTTGGGGCTGAAGGGGTAAGGCAGCAATATGTTGAAACGTGTGAGTTGCTCCTTGAACTCCCCAGTTGCATCTTTCCCTTGCAAAAATCAGAAGACACCTGAGCCTGTTCTACTTGCTGATACGCAGTGGATCGGTAGCAGTCACACAACAGAGGAGAGGGGATGTACTAGAAGCTGATGACTCACACACCAAATAGAGGGGGGAGGCAGCTCTCCCCTCCCAAAACCAGGATGCAGTTGGCTGGCTCTCCTGGTCTCTGGCTTAATGAAAAGGACAAGAAAAAGACCAGAGTACCATGGAAGAATCATGGGATTGTAGAGGTGGAAGGCACATCTAATCCAATATCTTGCCAATGGTGGAAAACCCGTTTCAGCTGAAAATGACACCATGTGACATCTTAGGCTGCTTCTCTCCAATATGGATGTCAGGCTTATGAGGCCATCATATTGTGCCTTTTCTTACACTTCCACAGTTTAGGATTGCCAGTGACCTCTGGAGGTAGTACTGGGAATGTACAAAGGGATGGCAATCATTTTACATTGCAACACATTGCCAGGGAGAGAAAAGGCAGCTGACCACTTGGCTGCTATTACTGAATGCAGAACCATGTCCTTAGTGCTGGCCCTCCAACCAGATTTTTAGGGCAAAGAAATACACGTAACAGATCCTGTCACAAATATTCTCTTATGTTCATACAGACAGAGGTCTGACCAAGGACCGGTGAGCCAGAGTTTGACACACTTCAGAAAGACTGCTACCGCACTTCCTTCAGCAACTACTTTTTGTTTTGAATCGCCTTTTGCCCCCCCCCCCGGTCACGTGGGCGCTGAAGCAATTCAGCATTCCGCACATGAGCGTTTTTCAAGGAATCGGTTTCCCGTCCACACTTTGCAGAACTGCTTTTTTCCCCAATTTTCTCAGACATTTTCCCATCATTCAATTTCGGGAATTTTTTTTAGGATAACATCATGCCGTTGTTCTTCCATTCAAATTAATGTTGTTAGTTTTCTGGTTCTCCCTTTAGATTACTTACAACATGGCGCATTGATTTTGATAGCCTGATTCAGTCATTTACCTGCATTATAGAAGCACCGGAGAAGACGGCGGCAGCAAAGAAATTGCAGCAGGATTTCTTTATTCTTTTTTTCTATGGCAGAATAAGGCAGAAAGGGGGGGGAACCGGGATAAAGTGATGTACTGTGTCTGTAGTTGGAGCCAAATCGCTTCAAGAAGCGGTCTAGAAATCGGTTTAAAAAAACACCACCCCTGGTGGCCGTCACAAGAAAAAGCGACACAGCAGTCAAAAGGGGGCGTGGCCAAGGGGGCTCTGCGGAAAAAGCGATTGGAAGTATGGTAAGTGAATTTTAAGGCGATTTGACTTTGGGCCTTTTCACACGACCTCTAAGATCCGCTGGCCACTTAAATTCGGACCAGGGATCTTGGGGGTTCGTTGCTCTTTCTGCGTCCCCAACCCTCCGCACTTCCTTGCTCCTGTCTGCGTGAGGAGAGGGAGGAAAAAAGAGAGGAAAAATGCAGGCTCACCTCCGAAGCCACCCGGAGCCCCGTCGTTGTCCTGATTCCTTCCCTTCTATTTGTTTTTTTTTTTTGCCTCCCGCCCCTTCTCTTAAAGGGGTGGGAGGCAAAAAAAAAAAACAGAAGCGAGGAGAGCCCCGCACTCACCAGATTAAATCCAGACCTGGGGATTTTCACCCTCCTAGAGCAGGTACAAGAAAAGTGTGCTGGGACGCGCTTAGGTGGGCGTGGTCGCACTTAATTTCTTGCAAACTCCAGAGCTGGTGGGGAAACAATTGTAAGCTCCGGAGCTGGCAGGCATTTGCTGCGGAGTTTAGGGGTCATGTACAAATACCCTTTGAGGAAAAGGCGATTCAAAACCTAAGTGCCTACCCAGTGAGATTTAAAATGTGGCGAACTCCCTACTCATTTCTGTCCCAGTATTTCAAATGACTGCTTAAGGAGAGATGCTTCTCATTTGCTTTAATAATTGTGACCAATGAGTCAGTGAATGGCAGCGTAAGTTTTATTCATGGAAAAGATGGAGGATTTATTGAGGCACTTTTGAAGGGCATAAAAACAGTTGATCCCTCTTTCCGAATCAGCACATTGTCATAGATGACATTATATATGGAAAGAGGAGTTAAAGTGATTTAGAATAAAAGAACAGACTTTAGAGTCAGGGGAGGTGGTGGAATCTAAATTGCATGTTTACCCTGCCCAAAATATGCTTGGAAATGTGGCACATTGATTGAATAAAATCTTGCTTCATTTCACATCAGGGAATCCCTGATAATAACACGATTCACAGAGAAAAGCATGCCTTTGTACATTGTTTTATATCCCCCCTTAAGTTCACAAGGCTCCCTACAATGACACCTCTTCCATAAGCTGTTTTGCTCCAAAGTGACTGTGTTTCTGAGCCAATCTAATTCCAAGAGGCATGTTTCCTCCTGTTATTACCATGCCACCTGTTTCTGCATTGTCTCCAGCGTTTCCTTTGCAAAGATAGAACAAGAAAAAAGAAATCTGTTTGTTCTTAACAATATTTCCTTCTAGTCCAGAAGGACTTCTCTTGATGCAAGGTTTGAAAAGCAAACATCAGTTAACCCAATACTGTCATTCCTATGAAGATGAGTTAGCAATGAGTTCAGCTGAGGAATAAATGGATGCAAACTTTTCCAGAAGGAGCAAAAGACCCCCTTGTCCTGGTTGAACCCCACTGGTTGCAAAGGGGCAAAAGGCTTCCTGGAATTTGCATCCCCTGGAAGTCACCTCTCTGAAAGCCTCATTTCTCCCAAGGAAATATTAAAATCCTTCTTTTAAAAATGCTTTTTAAAATTCCTCTGCTGTAGCTTCCCTCATGGAGCTTTTGGGGGGGGGGTCAGGTGATGTTACTTAATTGAAATCTTCCAACCAGGTTCTGACCATAGAAATAAACTGCACAGCTTTAAAATGTCTTGTACCCTTTTAAAAATGGTTAATAATGTGTCTTCCCAGCTGGAACAATTGGTTTATATAAATAATAAAACTAATAAGAATTTGGTTGTTCTTGTTAAGAACATAAGAAGAGCCATGCTGGATCAGGCCAAGGGCCCATCTAGTCCAGTTTCCTGTATCTCACATTGGCCCCACCAAATGCCTCTGGGAGTGCACAACACTAGATATCTGTCTCCTGATACCACTCCCCTGCATCTGGCCCTTGAAATACTCCAGTTTTAAGCCTGGAGATTACACCCCCCTCATCATGGCTTGTAACCTGGGATGGACCTTTCCTCCAGGAATCTGTCCAATCCCCTTTTGAAGTCATCTAGGCCAGATACCATCATCACATCCTGTGGCAGGGAGTTCCATAGACTAACAACACATTGAGTAAAGAAAGATTTTCTTTGTCTGTTCTTACTCTCCCAACCCTCAGTTTGAGTGGCTGTCCCCTGGTTCTGGTATTTTGTGAGAGGGAGAAGAGTGTGACTCTATCCACTTTACTCATGCCCTCCATAATTTTGTATGTCTCAATCATATCCCCCCTCAAGTGTTTTTTTTTCAGACTAAAGAGCCCCAAATGCTGTAGCCTTTCCTCATAAGGGAGGTGCCCCAGACCAGAAATCATTTTAGTCGCTCTCTTCTGCCTCTTTTCCAGTTCCATTATGTTTTGTTTTGTTTTTGAGATGCGGTGACCAGAACTGTATGCGATATTCCAGGTGCAGCCTTACTATCGTTTTGTACCATTGCATTATAATGTTGGCTGCTTTATTTTCAATCTCCTTTTTGATGATCCATAGCATGGAATTGGCCTTCTTCACCTCTGCCACACACTGTGTAGCAGAGTCCAAGGCAGAAACAGACAAAAAGTGTGGTGAGATTGGCCCAGTGTCACCTCCCTGCCTTGAGACACTCAAGACTAGTCCTTTTTGATTTGGGCTTCCTCCCATGACCATTCCATCATATTAGAACAGGGCTGCTGTTCCTCTCAAAGACATTCCTTGTCTTTCATCTCTACATAGCGCTATACCTTAAAAACTCTTCTTAATTGTCTTTGTGGCACAGCATGCAGGAAGACTCTGCTCACAGCCTGATTCTGACCGGCTCAGCCTTCCATCCTTCCAAGGTCAAAATACCTAGCATCCTGGGGCGGAGGCAATGTGTAGCCTGTGTAATTAAATTGTAAACCACCCAGAGAGTTATTTAAATGCTTTGTGTGTGTGTGTGTGTGTGTGTGTGTGTGTGTGTGTGTGTGTGTGTGTAATAAACAGCACACTGTGCTTTTGCATTCCTTTGGTCAGTGTACATGAGGGAGAATTCTCTTTGATTGTGTTTTTGTATGGTTTGCTAAATCCCACAAACCTCTCACACATGTCCACATTCAAGATGGAGGAGGAAGCCTTTTGAATGGAGGGGAGAGTGAACCCGGGAGATTTTTTCCACCTCGGTTGCCATAGCCCTGTCCCAAGGCAGCAACATTTTGTAGGGAAGAAAGGGCCACTGGGATCAAAGCCTTTCCATATGGCTGGATCGTTATACACCCACCATTGCAGAAGCTGCTCATTGCTGGAAAGCTGGAAAGCAGGAGAGAGAGAGAGAGAGAGAGAGAGAGAGAGAGAGAGAGAGAATGCTGTGGATCTGCTTTGTGTCTTGCGTTTATGGAGACATTGAGATTCCTGTAGTCACAGGCAGAAAGCATACACTTTACTTCAGCACTTTCAAGTCCATAGTGCAGTTTAGAATGCAGACCCCAAACTAAATGAAGCTCACGCTGGCTGTTCTCACACAAAACCCTCCTATGGCTATTCTAAGCTTTCTGTAATTCCAGCAATATAACCGGAGGTCAGGGCAGCTGCAAAAGAACTGGGCAGCTGCAGAGTCATTTCGTTGCTGTGATCATTCAGTCGTTAGAAATCAGGAAACCTTTAAATCACCCCGAGTTTGACCAGGAAACCCAGAGCTGCTTTCTATGCACCTTGGCCGAAGGAGCATCCAAATTGCAACATTTTTATGATCATCAAACAATGTAACATCGTTTTCAGTATTGGTCTCAACTTTTTCCTCTCTCCCCCTGCCTCCCAGGAATGAGGAGGAGGAAGAGGAGGAGGAGGAGGATCTTAGAACTGCACAGCCGGAAGTGACCCTATGGATCACTGAGTCCAGTCCCTGCCAAGGAGGAATTGAATTCCCAGCCTATGTCTCTGTAGACAGAGTCCTAAATCACCAGCAGTTTCATGGAATGCGTTGAGAACAATGATTGTACCTCTTTAGATGCTTACATTATACAACGTTCTGCACCTCAGAGAGTGGTAAAAAATAATTACATGTTTTCCTGATGCTCTTAGTTCATTCAGATTGTGTGCTTTTGTTTCAACTGGATGTAAAAAAATTAAACTTTCTGTTTTGCTTTTTCTTCTATAGTAATCTATGCATCACCCTATCATTTGCAGGAGTCTTGTAGGTTTTATGACAGCCTTACATGTAACTGTGTGATCATAGTCATTGCTGTCTTGTTATCATATTTATGATGTTTTGAATTAATATTTAGACATAGCTAAGGGGGTCTTTTCTCCAAGTGTGACAAGATCTAGATTCAGACACATAAAACTGAATTTACGTAGTTACCTATGCTAAAAACTGCTTTTTGGTGAACAGAGGTTGTCCTCCTGTGGGATGGCCACAGAAGTGGGTGACAGGTTAATAGCATGAAAACATTATTTCTCGGCATGTGGAGTGCAAAGGATGATGGAAATATATTTGCAGTTTATATGCCACCGGGTATATGTCAATGAAATGTCAGCAATGTAATAACCTTCTGAGATGACATGTTTAAGAACACTCCAGATTAGAGATGGGCACGAATCGAAAAAATGATGTTTCAGTTTTTCATTTTTCGTTGCGGGTCTGCTTTGGTTCATTTTTGTTTTTCATGAATTTTTTGAAAAAAAAATCATTTTGTTTTTTCGTTTTTCATTTTTACCCGCTTTTTGCGCGACTTAAAGCATTTCCGTGCACGGACGTCCCCCAACACCCCAGACCAGAGGGAAAACACTAAAAAAAATGATGCTAGCAGAGACACAATATAGACTAGATACGCAGGGAGGCTGCAAAGGCAGCAGCGGGCGTTGCCAAGGGCGTAAGGCAGCCGCAGAGTGACTGCACTGTGGGGCTGGGGAGGGTACTCACCGAGAGGTACGCATGCACACAGGGAGACTGCAAGAGAAATTTCTTCTTTCTCTCCCCTAAGAGTCAGGCTGCAGCCAGCTGGAACACAGACACACACCTGCCTGGCTGGCCTAAAGTAATGAGTCACAGAGACAGCAATCCCACCCTAACTCCCACCGCAGACTGCAAGGACGATGGGGGCTGCCAAAGATTTTTATGCCCTCTGTGGCTGCCACACCTACCCAGTCTGCAACCTGGGCATGCTATTGGTTGAAATTGTCCAAGAATTTACATGATCCCATCACATGGCTTGCATCCATCTTGTGGCTGGAATCCATTTTGTGTCATCCTTAAAGGGAAAAGAAAAAATACATCATGATGGGAGAAAGACAAAAACAAATGTTTTAAGGACCACAAACCCCTGGTAGGTAATAATTTCAAAGAATTATCACTGCGTTTTTACGTATGTCCAGGGCGTTTTAATACCCAAGAAATCAATATTAGGCATCTGGGAGCCATTTTGGGTTGATGTTCCCTAACTCCCCTTAAAGGAAAAAAAATACAGCAATCTGAGAAAAGACATAAATGCACGTTTTAAAGACCCCAACCCCCCTGGTAGGTATTATCATGCAGAATAAATAATTATCGCTGGGTTTTTATGGATATTCAGGATGTTTTTAAATATTTAAAAACAGCTCATTTCATTGCGCGTTGTCATTAATGAAAATGAAACGTAACGAACCTAATTTTCGTGGTTCTGTTCAGTTCGTTCCAATTTCATCACAATTTTTGTTATTCGTTTTGTTACGTAATGTAACGAATAACGAATAACAGAACAATTTTTTTTTCGTTTCGTGCCCATCTTTACTCCAGATCCATACAGAAGAAAGCTCCTAGAAAACTTTTGGTTCAACTTCGGAGTGACAGGAGAACTTTATTCATTTGGTTTGAGTTTAATCCTCAGGCTGTACAGACAGGAGAGGCTTTGCAGATGAAGTGAATGACCGACTGAGAAAGATGGAAAGAAGGCGAGAAAGTGAAGACCTCACAGAAGCAAAATGACCAAAGGAAAATGCAGCATAGCAAAGGACTGAGAATCTGGAAGTGGAAGGAGCTGCAAGAGAGAAAGAGGAGGTTGATGAGAAGGCCCTGGGGACAAGAAAGGAGGCATCAAGGCCAGGATATTTTGGATCGCTTGGTCCTTTACGCCATCCCGCGGTGGACCAAAGGAAGGAAGAGAATCTGTCCATTTAAGACGAGTCGGCTACCTGAAATGACAGCAGCTTCTCTTCCTTCTTTTTCAACACTCGTGTATTTCATAAGTTTTCATTTGATGTCACTTTCTAAGGCTGTAGCTACATGAGTAATCTCTGCTTGAAGTAGCTCTTTAGAAATGAGGGGCAATCATATAGAAAGTGAATGTTATTAAATTAACCTTTCCCCTCTATTTCTTCTTGACAAAACCTTTTCAGAGTGAACAGTGGTCTATGTTGGTACTATTATTTTAAAAAGCAGTTGGAAGGATTTGTACCAAAAAGGTTTTCAAAAGTTCTTTCCCCCTTCTCCTATCTTCTCCTTTCTTTTCCTTTTTCCTTTTCCTTTTCCCTTTTCTTTCTTTCTATTCTTTTTTTTAAAAAAACAAACCTACTCACCATCTGCAATTGGCATATCTCAGTGACATGACTCTGCGTTGCTTAGCAATAAATACTTGTGTAGTGGTTCCCGAGTCACAAAGTGCCTTCATTACTTTGTCATCCAGCCGTTTGGCACAGCTTTGAGAGATAAAGAAGCCCTTGATTTGCTTTAGACTTCAGTGAGAAGAACAGAGAATAATGAAAAAGGTACATGCGGGATATTCTGATAAATGTGCAGGGTCATGAAGAACTTCACAAAGATTCTCAGGGCAAAGAAATTAAATAGTAAATGAACACCGTTGATCTATATTATTGGCAAGGCCTAGACTATTTGTTGGAGCACAGATTGTGTCTGAGCATTTGAAAATGTACTAAAGGGATATAGAGAATAGATAATTAAAATGGGATGTAAGAAATTGAAGGGGAGTTGGTGACGACTACATTGGCATAATGAGGTTCACTGTAGTATCCAAGTTGTTACGCCAGCACAGTAACACACAGCAAGGTTGCTAGTCTGCCATCATTAATTGCAAAGTAACATTCACATACCACACTAAGCATTTTAAAAATCTTTATAAAGAGGATTAGAGCAACCAGAACATATGGATTAGAACCGTTCTAATTGTATATTCACATCTGAAATGGCCACAATAGGGTGAGCAAGGATGTTGGTGAGATGATTGGGATCTGTCTACACAGGTGGGCCAGGATACCATCCCTGGAGAAAGCAATTTCTGATGATAATTTATGAAGGAGAACCGCTTTTTATAATATGACAGTAATCCAGACCTGTGAGTTCAACCATACCTATGCTCAAGTCATCCTTGCTGAAAGACAGGGTAGTGTAGCGGTTAGGTGGTTGGATTATTACTCGGGCGATCCTGGTTCCAGTCTTCACTGAGCTATGAGACACTTTGCATGACAGTAGGCTCGTGATACCGTCTCAGCCTGATGGGTACTTAAACTGGGGAGGAAGACAACAAATGCCATAAATAAGACAAAAACTAAGACAGACTGCAACACTCAGCAATTGTGAAAGTACTATCTATGCTTCTTTCTATCTCAGAATCTAGAAGACATTCTGGATTCTGAGCTGGTTATGGAATTCCAAAAATGGCATAGACAGACAGACAGACAGACAGACAGTCAGACAGGAAAAAAACTTTTTTCCATCACCAAGCCCGGCCTGCCAGATGATCAGTGCTTTCCCCACCCTAGCGCCCATCAGCTGGCAGGCGAGGCTTGGAGGGAGGGATTTTTTTAAAAAGCCTGGGGATTTTTTTAAAATAAACTTTTTTCCTCCCCAAGCCCCACCTGCCAGCTGATGGGCACTGGAGTGGGGGGGGGGAAAGGTCCCCCCACCCTAGTTCTGATCAGCTGGCAGGTGGGGCTTTGGGGACGGAGAAAGGTTTTTTTTAACAGCCTGGGGCTTTTTTTTTAAAAAACTTTTTTCCCTCCCTGAAGCCCCGTCTACCAGCTGATGCTTATGCTTAGAATAAGAAGAAAATGAAGTGGTAAGGAAAAGGTAATATAGACCTCATTTTCATTTTCCATTTTGGTAAAAGATCTTTTGGGAAGAACTGCAACACTCATGGTCTTCCACTGGTTCTCCTGGTGCAAATACGATATTACACAATAGAAGTTAAATGGGTGGGGAAGATACTATTTTTTGTAAAAATGCAGTATTAGATTGAACTGTCCTTTCTTTCTTTCTCTTTCTCTTTCTCTTTCTCTTTCTCTTTCTCTTTCTCTTTCTCTTTCTTTCTCTCTTTCTCTTTCTCTCTCTCTCTCTCTCTCTCTCTCTCTCTCTCTCTCTCTCTCTCTCTCTCCTTTCTTGGCACCAAGTTTTTTTTAAAGAAGAAAATGGTATTATTTACAATATTATCTGCTACCCAACTGGCTTACTTTTCTCAGTCATCCCAAATGAAGAAAACTGGAGAAGGACATAGGACTAGGCATGCTGAGTGGTTGTTGTGGGTTTGTTTTTTTAATATCTCCCTAACCAACCCTAATAGCCAAGCAACTGATGGACAATCCATTGTAATCTACCAAATGGTGTCTGCTAGACAAGCCACGTTTGACAACACTGGGGCTTTTTTAAAAAAGCAATGTTTGGTGAATTTAACCCTTTATCCAGAATATTATAACAAAATGATGAATGTTTCAGGAAGAAGCCCAGAATGCTAAACAAAAGTGATGCAAATCTCATCTAGGCTATAATTTTTTTTGAAATGCTAAATTAGTTGCTTGACTCCTTTGTACCTTTGCTGAATGTAGCTGCTGGTGGGTGGGTGGGTGGAATAAATAAAAGTTCAGTGTCACAAAATGCTACAGACTAAATCACCACACCAGGTGCTGTAGGTGTCTGGAGTAGGAACTGGCAAGCCACTCCAGTATTGCTGCCAAGAAAACTCCATGGACATGGGGTCATGAAGGGTCAGTCACGACTGTAACGATGCAACGCACACACAAATCACCACACAGACTACTTTTACCAGAAATAAAGGTCACCAAGAAAAAAAAAGGTCTGGATTCTCTGAACACTTCATTTGCGTCTCCTCTTAGATCCTTAGTCATCAATACGTGGTCTATGAATACGATTATTGTCAAAGCTACTAATGGAAAGGCACTGAGAAATAGGCATCTAATAATTATGGTGTTAACCAACTGAATGGTGAACATGGTCAAATCCAAACTCAATAAAGAAGCACTAATAAACACACACACACACACACACACACACACACACACACACACACACACACACACACACACACACACACACACACACACACACACACACACACACACACACACCTGGTGAGGCATCAAAGCAAAACCATGCCAGTTTTGAGCTGAAAAGGGGACCCCTCTACCTGACAACTGGCAAACATGTGCACAATATCACAGATCCAGGCGCTCTCGGTCAGAGGGATTACCGGTCTCCGTATCTCCGAAGAACAAATTGACAGGCCCTCTCCCCGAGATCACCCCCAATCCCTTTGTCACACGGGTCTACAATAGCAAAATGCAATTCATAACGAGAAGCTGAAGAAATACTTGTGACAAACGATGAAAAGGCAAATAACACACTGAAAGGAAAAACAAAAGCTTGAATGGACAGATTTGTCAGTTTGGAGAAGAAAACAGACACACGCCATTGGATTTAATATGCCACTTACGATGCCACTTCTGTTCAAACGAGCCATGTGGCTCGTTGGGGTTATCTTTCCTCGAAGAACATGCTGTGGGCATTATTTCTGACAAGTTACTGTGGAAATATTTCCATCTTCAGGCCAGATTTACAAAGTCACCAAAATGAGACTTTTGATTGGGGATCATGAGGTAGAGATCTGAACAAATCCTTGGCCAGGCCACAAATCCAAGGCATGTAAGCCCTAATATTTGGCTTTCTGTCCACTGAGCAGTTTGCGCGACCCCTCCTCCCCTTGGGTTACTCCTAATTTCTATGAAAAGTCACTTTTCTCTCTCTGTGTCTGTAGCACACCCCCTTTCTCTCTTTTTAATGTCCCTCTCTCAGAAGGAATTGTTTTTATATTGTCTTCACCTTCCGTGAAATGAAAACCAAATGGATGCAACATGATGACTATTGCTTTGAGGATTAGCTGGAGTGATTTCCCAGCAGATGGAAGGGATATTGCTGCTGTCCAATTGACCCTTTCTGGTGTGATCAGTTGCACATCTCACTAGCCACCTGATCACACCCTAATCTTGCCACTACATTATGTTATATTACATCATGAAATAGTAAGTTTAGCTTAATGTGTGTGTGTGTGTGTGTGTGTGTGTGTGTGTGTGTGTGTGTGTGTGTGTGTGTGTGTGTGTGTGTGTGTGTGTGTGTGTGTGTGTGTCATTACAGTCGTGACCGACCCTTCATGACCCCATGTCCATGGAGTTTTCTTGGCAGGAGTACTGGAGTGGCTTGCCAGTTCCTGCTCCAGGCGCCTACAGCACTGGTATTCCCTGGTGGTCTCCCATCCAAGTACTAATCAGGGCCGACCCTGAAGGACAATGTGCAAAGTTCAAGACGATGATTGTATGGTAGAGAGCAAAAACATTAAAGAAAAAAATTGAGGCAAAATTCACAGAGCATTGATTGTGAAGAATCATCTTACATCATTAAGAAGTAATATTAAAGCTAACAACAATAAACAAACAAAGGGGAAATGCCACTGTGAGATATGGAAAACTAAAAGTAGAATAACACTTTCAGTGCAAGAAGTAGTGCATAACACTCAATCTAAAAGTCACATAATGGTAGTCAGTCACTCAGGGAAAGCTTGCCTGCACAGAAATGTCTTTGCCTGCTTGTGGAGTGACAGCAAAGATGGTGCCAGTCTGGTCTTCTGTGGGAGGGAGTTTCAAAGTCTGGGAGCAGCAACAGAGAAAGCTCTTTCCTGTATTCCCATCAGACATACCTGGGAAGGTGGCAGGATGGAGAGAAATGCCTCTCCTGAATATCTTGGCACCGAAGGTGGGTGATACTGGGAGACACAGTCTTTGAAGTAATTCGGATCCAGGCCATTGAGGGCCTGGGAAATTGAAACTAGCATTTTGAATTGTGCCCAGAACTAATTGGCAGCCAGTGGAGCTCCTGTAACAAGGATGTTACATGATCCCTGTAACCAGCCCCAGTCAGCAATCTAGCTGGTGCATTTTGGAACCGCTGATGTTTCCTGAGAATTTCCATAGCTAGCCCCACATAAAACATGTTACAATTAATCTAGGCCGGAAGTGAATAGGGAGTTTGTCAAAGTAGCCAGAGCAGATCTCTCAAGAAACAGATGGGGCTGGTGCCCTAGTGTTGTTTGTGCAAATGCACCCCTGGCCACTGCTGAGACCTGAGCATTTAGACTCAAGGATGAGTCCAGGAGCATTAGCCCAAGCTGCCCCCCCCCGAAAAAAAAAA